>JAFEMH010002449.1:0-340742 GCA_022495995.1 Adenophora triphylla var. japonica
ATGATACGATTTTCTATTTGGCTACCGATATGAAAAAGCCAGGAACTGTATCAATTATTCTAAAACAACGTTGGTTTATTAGTATTTTTAGAAGTATATATACTAATTTATATACATTACATATTTAATCACATTTTTCATTTACTTATCTAACTATGCATGCTAAAATAAAGTATGCATTACTTGATAAGGTAGTTAACTAATAACTTACTAATTTGTTACATATTTACATGTCTTTGTGTCTTAACACTTTAAAAGTTTACATTTTTGTTAGATTTTTTTTTTAAATAGGCAAGGATGGAAAAGCATAAAAAAGATGAAATAGTACAACAATGGTAATACCTTTAAAAACCGAAAAAATTGAACCGATTTCAAACCGAAAAGCGAAACACCGAACCGATTAAAAACCAAACTTAAACGATTTTGAAATTCAATAAACCGAAAGTGTTCGGTACAGTATCGATTTTATTTCAAAACCAAACCGTACCGTGCACACCACTATTCTTTACAGTATAGTAGTATCTTTAGTTTTGACTTTAGTTTTTTTTTTTTTTTTTTAAGGGACGGTCTTAGAGTAATTGAAAATGATATGAATTTACTTGGAGTGGATGAAAGTATGGTGTTGAAGAGGCCGGAGTGGAGGGCAAAAATTCATGTGGGGGGTTGATTTTTTTATTTTTTATTTTTTATTTTTTATTTTTATTTTTATTTTTATTTTTATTTTTATTTTTATTTTTATTTTTATTTTTATTTTTATTTTTATTTTTATTTTTATTTTTATTTTTATTTTTATTTTTATTTTTATTTTTATTTTTATTTTTATTTTTATTTTTATTTTTATTTTTATTTTTATTTTTATTTTTATTTTTATTTTTATTTTTATTTTTTTTATTATTATTATTTTTATTTATTTATTATTTTTTTATTATTTTTTTAATTTAATTTAATTTTTTTATTTATTTTTTTATCACGATAACATATGAGGATTCATGTTAGCCGACCCCAAATTATTTTGGGACTAAGGCTTTGTTGTTGTTGTTGTTGTTGACGGTCTTAGTTTCCAAACATTCAAACATAACTAATGTATATACATTTATTGTATATATATATAAATTATACACTATAAATTTTTTTATATAAATAATTGGTACGATTTGGTCCAAACCGTGATTAAAATTCCTAAGAACCAGGACTGAACCAATCTATCGGTTCTATAAAATTTTAGAACCAGGACCGAATCACATGATTGGTTTGGTTCAATCTGATTCCGGAAAAAACTTGCACACCCCTAGTGGGAGATACATCAACTTCAATAGGTTATTAATTGAATCTGACATAATATATGACCTCAATCATAGGAAAATAGAAGCTCGAGTATACGTCTCAATAATAAACTGGAAAGCCCTATTGGAAGCTTCTTGAAGTCATATAATTGATATAGAACCCATCTAATAGACCACTACGACATTTCATGTCTAAAACCCATCTAATAGACCACGTACGACATTTCATGTCTGAGGCAGATGGTACAATTCCAAGTAACTTTCGACATATCTCAGCTTATTCCCTAAGTCCCCTAGTAGTTTATTAACTAATCACAACATGTCCATCTATAGGAAGGCCATATAACATACCAATATCCTCAAATGTGATTGTCATCTCCCCTACAAGTAAATGCAAGGTGTGGTCTCCAAATGCCATCTCCCGATCAAAGCACCTGTCAAATGCCAATCGTTTTTTAAATGACCAAATTTATGATGACAAATCGAAGCCTTGAGATAATGACCAAACGGAAAAAACAATAATTCAATGGGTTACAAACCCTGGATAAAAGCAAAGCCTCAGCTTTTCCCTTTATTTTTTTATTCAATAATCAACAAGTCTAACCCTAATTAAAATCCAAATATTGTTTAAATACTCACACAAATCCCTAATTACAAAACCCTATTGAAACGCATGAGAAATTACAAAAATAATCATACTTAAATATTTCACAAAATAAAAATGGTCAAAATAAAAGAAGCTGTAAAAATACTAGATCCAACAGTGCTCGGGCGAGCACCCACCATGCCTCGGGCGAGCAAGCCCCAACAGAAACTTTTCATCAAAAATCAACCTATGCAAAAATCAACCTATGCTCGGGCGAGTCAAGCTCCCTGCTCGGCCTAGCAGTTGCTGTAGCTCCAGATTTTAATCTCTTTGACCCTACATCATCATCCCCTCCTTTGAAAAGACCCGACCCCGAGTAAACATCCTCAACAGGAATTGTACCCTTAACTCGTCGACGAACAGAATATTTATTATTGTCTTTTACCAAATCCATCCAATCCGCCCAACAATATGTAACAAAATCATCAATTAACGATTTCTTGATACTTGATAGTTTGTTGGTGAAAAATCTGACCTGATAACAACCAACCAAAAGGATCTTCATACAGAATAAAACACTTAACGAATCCAAAATTCCTCGACAATTCATCCGATGGAAATTTTGAACAAGGTGTTTTTGGATCTTTCGAGTATTGACCTTTTCAATTGACAAATATCACAGGCACAAATATCATAAATAGGAGGTTTTGACCAATCAATAAATTGATCAAAACTGTTTGATAAATAAAAAGGTGATGATAGATCATCAAAAACCCTTTCAACAGTAACGATAGATAATGGGACGCAAAATACACCATGATGTGCCATACCTTCAATCCCCGGACTCTCGATATCTATATCGATATCCCTAGAAGGATCTGCCGTATTCCTTAACCCAAGTTCTTGATCCCAATTGAAGGGAGTGACCCCTTCTTGAAACTCCATGTCCTCAGATAATACCTCTGAATCTGAACCCATAGCCGGTGGATGCATCATGGCCCCTTCCACGTATGCCTGAAAATTCTGGAGTTGTTGAATCTACTTTCACATTTCGTCTACCTCCCACGTAGGTCACATTTGCAATGATGATCATCTTGATTGAAATTCGCTCCACGATCCCTTCCACAAACATATCTTCTGCCATGAACACTACGCCCTCGTTCGGCCATCAATATCGATACCCTCATCCAGGAATCTGATACCAAATGATGACAAATTGAAGCCTTGAGATAATGACCGATCGAAAAAAAACAATAATTCAATGGGTTACAAACCCTGGATAAAAGCAAAGCCTCAACTTTTTTCTTTATTTTCTTTATTCAATAATCAACAAGTGTAACCCTAATTAAAATCAAAATATTGTTTAAATACTCACACAAAACCCAAATTTCAAAACCCTACTGAAACGTACGAGAAATTACAAAAATAACGCTACTTAAATATTTCTCAAAATAAAATCGTTAAAATAAAAGCAGCTGTAAAAACACCAGATTCGACAGTGCTCGGGCGAGCACCCACCATGCCTCGGGCTTGCCCCAACATAAACTTTTCATCAAAAATCAACCCATGCTTGGGCGAGTCAAGCTCCCTGCTCGGCCGAGCAGTTGCTGTAGCTCCAGATTTTAATCTCTTTGGCCCTGCATCAATTTGTATGCTTCATAAAATCCAACATCTAAAAATTTCCGCTTTATCCTCCAATCCAACTCCTTTGAAAGCTCATCTTATACTCTGAACCTCTTGTTGAGCCCAAATATATTGCGATCGATGTGATGTCAATGAAGATGGATCTATTGGCTCATAATCAACAAAAGGTTTCTGATCATGTTAATTCATCTGAAACACACAAACATAATAGTCAAATTTCTTAAAACAAAAACAAAATGTGTTATCTTTTTATATATATAGATATATACTCCCTCCGTCCCATGTCAATGGACACCAACTTTATGGGTGTGGAAATTAAGGAAAAGTAAGAGAGAGAAAAAGTGAAAGAAAATGTTGTGAGTATGAAGAATTAAATAGGAGAGAGAATGAGTGGGAGGAATAGTTAGGAGAGAGAATGTTGTGAGTGTAAAAGTGAAGTAGGAGAGAGAATGAGTGGAGAGAATAGTGAATATTCTTTTCCATTTTGGGCAGTGTCCATTCACGTGGGACGTCCCAAAAAGGAAATAAGTGTCCATTCACGTGGGACAGAGGGAGTATACACTAAATTTAACTTTCATTGAGAAAACCAAACTACCTGAAATTGTCAATGGCCAGAAACTAGTTGTTACCTTTAGTGTTAACAACACCAACGATAACACACCAATTAACACACACACTAAACCAAAAATAGATAAGTATAAAATTGAGTTTGCAGCGGAATAAAAATGCAAGAATTAATTTTCTCAAGTTATATAATATATAGCTTGAGTGTGTGCCCTTAGGCGAATACTTTCTATTCAATATAGGGATTAAGTATAAAAGCCGAAAGTTTCCTATCTCTAATACAACATAGATCAAAGAAATTAAATAGAAACAAAGCACGAAATTCTATTCTAGACACGACCTTCAAAACGTGATAGAGTGTCAAAATATTTTTGTGGGAGAGAGGATCTTTAGGAACCGAGGAATACTTTGCTCTCTTGTGTTGGATGTGTGTGTTTGTTCGATCTTAGTTCAAAGTGTCTTCATCCATACACATTTTTGGCCTTAGCAATGCTTGAAGGCTACTCAATAACAGCCTTGTCATGTCTTGATGAGTGGGAGAGATTCTTGAGCAAGAATGAGTCCATCTTCCATGTTTGTAGCAACCGTGAACTTGGTCCCCAAGCCGTGCTTCAAACCCTTGTACTCTTGTGCTCTTCCAGCCTTGTACTCTTCAAATAATCAACAACAACCCTTTGAAGGAGTCTTGACAATTCTCAATATCTTCACTCAAACATTCCACTTTTCTAGCTTCTTTTCTCTACTTAATTATAACCTGCAAATGGATTTACAACATACATATATAGAACAGATATTATTAGGACATTATGATAAAAATAATCATGAAAGAAATGTGCAACTATTCAAGGATCTACGTTCTGGTAACACAGAACGGATGCTGTCAGCACATGTGATAACACCAACACATATGGTAACACCACCTCTACTCAGCACTTGTGGTAACACCACATTCTGAACTAACAAACTACCACTTAGTTGTACATTTCTTTTCAAACATCCAAGTGCCTTTAACTGCAAAATATATTAGCCAAAGCACTATAACACATATCCAATAAGTAGTTAACTCCCCCTTAATCTAAGGGATTTAACTACAAACAAGATTTACCGAATTACTAATTAATTAAAACCAAGTACTGTTTTCAAACCAAAATTAAGTTTTCCAAACCAACTAGCAATTTAAATTGGAGATAAATCAAGTTTTTAAAATCCAAACATCATCCAAAACTAAATAAAACCAGAGTATTAAAGTTTTAAACAAAAATACCACATATTTTAAACTTTTAAAGAAACCACCATAAGAGAAATTGTTCAAACTAGCCAAAAATCACAACCATGAAGTAAAAATATCAACCTTCATGCATTGACAACATCAACCTTCAAGCTTCACTCTTCTTCTTGATCATCATCCTCCTGTTCCTCTTGTTCATTACTCTGCTCAGCACTTTTCTCAGTATCAGTGGCAACACCAGCATCAACATACACACTTAGACCAGCACTAGCTCCAGCACTTGAAGAACTTACTCTCCCTATTTAAGAAGAAATCATCTATAAAAGCTTTTGTGTCCTGTTTCATCTCAGACCACTTAAAAGCCATTTCATTCTTTCCACAAGTTTATGTAGGAAGGGAAGCACTGCTGTCTTTGTTATTGTAGGAGAAGAACCATGTAGCAAGGTGAACACATTTACCAATACACTTTCAGCAGCAGTCTCTGCAAGAAACTTTTGTGTATCTGTGGCAACACTAAGAGTAACATTAGGAGGAACATTTGAACTAGCATCCTGAATAGGCAGAGTAACACTTGGTCTAGCATCCATCGATTTATCCCATGGAAGGTCCAAACTGAGGATCAACCACATAGATCTCAAGTTCAGTATTGTACCTCTCAGACGCCTCAACAGGGAATTTTTGATACTTTTAACACTTGAAAATTAACAAAGGGTAAAGGAAAAATGCAATCTTATCCTTTCTACCCCAAGTAGCCAAATGTTTGAAAATCAATCTCCCAAGATTTATTCTATAACTATTAGCCAACTTGTACAACACCTTAGCTTGCTTAAAGGTGACATACTGTTCAAACTAGGAATTTCATCCTGAGTGATTAATTTTTGCTCAGATTTGGAATTGATGTTGACCTTCTGATGTGCATTGCTTATAAGAGCATGATCAATAATATCTTGTTGAGTGTAGGATGTGTATGATGTTTCTTGAGCAACAAGTTTCATAGTTTGAGAATAGATGGAATAGGTAGGATTTTAAATTATTCCCTCCCGTTCATAAGCCTCAAGTTTGCCAAAATATTGTTCCATAGTCACTGAGCTCCAGTTTGCTCCTTCTCTTATAAGTAACACAACTTTCTCATACTCTGGTGATATATTGGAGTATATTTTGAGGCGTAGATCTTGTTATTCAAATATCTTTCCATGATCATCAATGGATCCAACTAGGTCCTCAAATCTTGGTCTGACAGCACTGAATTTCTCACCATGGTAGAATTTGATGTTGTCAAGTTGACTAAGGAAATTATACAGGTTATGAGTTCTAACGCTAGAGTGTTTAGTGAACTTGGTGTGTATAAGTTCTGATGTAGATTTTGCTGATTCTTCTTTGGCATTTTCTTGTGCTAATGAGTCATTCACACTCTTTTAGAGTATGTTTTTAACTTTTGGATTAGCTCCAATTAATTATCTTTCAGCATCAGCCAATGTTTCGGGGATTTGACCCTATTTAGTCCTCCATTATTGTCTGCTTGGGTGGGTAAGGCACTTCATTATGCAAAACATACCAAATTCAAATGTTGTTATCATCAAGGTAAGTTTTAATATTAGATGAATAAATTTCAAAAGAACCACAGTCATCAATGTGGGAAATGTCTTTATCATTATTTCTTCTTGGTTGAGGCATGGTGAGTTTTATTGGATCCTTCACAATTTGTTAGACTTTGATATGGTGAAGACAAGCTCAGATACCAATTGAAAAGTTTTGTTTGCTATTAATATAGATTAACAAATTTAGGCAAACGAGACCTTTAAGGCTTTGATGTCAGAATTAGTGTGATTAAGAGAGATTAAGTTTAGGCAGCAAAGATAACACTAAAACAAACAAGTAAATAAATAATTAGTATAAGCCATTGTGTACGTGTGTGTAAGTGTGTAAACAAACTTGAGACACGAGATGTAAAGTGGTTCAGAGCAAAATCTTTCTCATACGTCCACCCTTACTACCCTTGATAAGTGAGATCAATGCATTATAATCTTCTTCCTAAGATATAAAGATATTGATAAGGAAAGTTCCTGAAATCCATTTTCTTAATTGGAACTTCTATTAAAACTTCTTATTCCAAAATAATTTTACAAAAAGAAAAAGAAAAATAGGACAAGATTAAATCAAACCGTGGAAGGGTGTAATGGGTTGGGTTTCAACAATTAACTGTAAAAGGTTTAAGGTAGGTAAGAGGTAAGGTTAAAGATGGGTTAAAGGTTGATAGCAAGGTTGTTTTGAGTTACCAGATTGTCGCTTTAGTTTATATATGGCATCAATATATCTGTTGGATGAAGGGGACAAGATGTAGTTGCAGTAAATGAAGTAGGTTGGTCTTTGTGATTTGTTGACTTAGAGATTGGTCAATATTTTGACTGGCATGTGGTTGGTGATGATAATTTTCTGATGATGTGGCATGCCAGGGTAAAGGTTATTGTTGAGGTCTGCAGTTTGTTTGCCTTTGCTGTTTAGCTTGTCTCTACTATCTAGCATTGTTTATTGTCTTTCCTTTGCAGTGTGATTGTTGTTTGCTGTCAAGGCTTGTGCTTAAGTCTTGGGGGTTTGTTGTTGAAATGGGTTAAGAAGAAGTCTTGATTTCTCAAGGATGGTTGATGCCGAAAAAATGGAGAAGACATAGGAGGAAATAGAAGTGAACACTTTGAAATTGTCACTTTGGCATGTAAGCAAGTGTATAAAAAGGTTGATAGCACAACCGATAACACTTACGGTAACACACACTATAGAATTTAAAAGCTTGGGTTTGTAAAATAAACAATTTTTGCAGTGGAAGAAAAAGCATAAACACAAGAAATAATTTTCTCAAGTTATATAATTATATAACTTGAGGGTGCCGCTTAGGCAAGATCTTATATTCACAATGATATGATTACAAGACCGAAGTTGTTCCCTATCTATATAACAATGAAGAACTAGAAACTAAGATCATTTACAAAGTTCTATCCTAGCCACGACACAATCAAGTCCCAAGACGTTGAAGGTGGAAAATATTTTGTGGGAGGAAGAACCTAAAAGAGCCGAGGAGTAAAAAATCTTTTCTTGTACAAGTTGTGTGTGTGATACTCGACATATTGTGCTTGTCTACACACTTGCTATTTATAGCCTTCAAATACTTGGAGGATACGCTTGATAACAAATTTCTTGAACCGGGATAGGATAGGGTGGGGATGTTGTTGAGCTTGAAGCGGTCAATCCCACGAAAGTTGCAACCGCACATCTTTGTGCTCAAGTCTTTGCTTCAACCTCTTGTACCCACGTACTCTCTTATGTTTGTACTATCTGTTTGTTCAGCCATAATCCCTTTGAACAGGTCTTCCCACGTGGTTCTTCAGTTCACAAGAGTTATGCATAAATCTCTTTTATACGTAACTCTCCATTTGACTCGTTCCACCACCTTTGTAGCTTTAACTCCTCGTGGTTATTTCCTGTAAATAAGACTAACAACAAACCTATATATTGCAAGTATAGATTATACATTAATACAATATAACCTATGTAAGAAATGTCCAACTAATAAAGTCAGTCGTGTTAGGTAACACCTTAAAAGTGCTGTCACTACTTGTGATAACACCTTCATCGAACAACACTTAGAGAGTATTGACAGCACTAGTGGTAATACCACTCAACTGCACTCACAAACACTTTTAGGGTAAACAACTCAGTGTTCAGTGTTCAAAGGAAGCCACCTACGAATATGAGTCAAACCACTACCCAAAGACACCCAACCTAATGGATAAGATATTAATAATCCATCTTCTTAACAAGTCAAAGACTCATTATTTTTTTATAAACTCAACTCTATCTTCCTATTACAATTACATAAGTAGGGTATTTATAGAAACCTTGAAACATTGCTTAAAGTTAGGATAAACAATAAATTAATTATAAGAATTAAAGAAAGAAGGCCTAGAAATATGAAAAAGCCAAAAGCCTTGGCAAAATTCGGATGTAGTTGTCCTTGCGCGCAACACTTAGTAAAAAGATCATGACTCCTAGTTAACTACCCGAATACCCTTGAAGTGACACCAAAATCTGGTTCTTTATTATTTTGGACAACGACATTTTTATCAACTTTTTAAATAGTTTTTGAGCTGAATACCAACCATGTCAATAAAGAATATGAAGTACATATAGTAGTAGGGTCCTTTCCCTTATCATTCTCCCCTAGTTGGAGAAAATTCATCCTTGAATTTTAACGTGACGGAGAATCTTCCCAACACCAAATTTATGTGACATAAATATTTCATGTTTTTCTCATGCAAAGGAAAATGAATCTTGCTTTAAACTTCTTCCATTATGAAACCAAAATTCTAAAAATGTAAACAAATTTACCTCCAGATAATTGTCTCCATAAATGTCGATGGACTTTTCGATCTCTTCATCGATGATTGATTCTTCATCGTATATTGGAGGTTTATTCCAATCAACAACCGCTTCTTCGCTTGTTGAAAAAGTAAATGGCCAAGCAAGATTTTTCGAAATCTCCTCGTCATAAACCTTTTGGAACATAAGGTTCAACCGATAATTAAATCAATGAGATGTCTTTTCAGTCGACACCTCGTCAAAAGTGTGATTGAAAAGGGAGTTCTTCTCACGATCACTTGTTGTTCACAACTTTGAATCACGACAAAAATCATCATATTCCAAAGTCTCATAGCGTATTATTATTATTTTTTATAAACTCAACTCTATCTTCCTATTACAATTACATAAGTAGGGTATTTATAAAAATTTTGGAACATCCCTCAAAGTTAGAATAAACTAAAAATTAATTATAAGAACGTAAGAAGGCCTAGAAACATGAAATAGCCAAAAGTCTTGGCAATATTCAGATATAGATGTCATTGTGTGCAACACTTAGTAAAATGATCATAATTCCTTCTAGATAATTACCAGAATACCCTTGGAGTGAGCCCAAATCTGGTTATTTTATTATTTTGGACAACGACATTTTTACCAACCTTTTCAATAGTTCTTGGGCTGAATACCAACCATGTCAATAAAGAATATGAAGTACATATAGAGGGGGGTCCTTTCCCGTGTCAATGGTTATGCATCCTTGTTTGATTTATGTCAAGGTTTACTGTCGAAACTTGTGTTCGAGTAGCAGTTTGCTCATCTAGGTTTATTTAAGGTTTGGCTAATTGAATTTACATGAGATGGAACATTTCTTTATCAAAATTCTTGTCACTTACTTGATTAGTTATGATTTATCAAAGTTAGGGCCTAACAAATATGTACACAAGGTAGAAAGTTTAGGAGACAAATCCCTATTGTGTTTTCTATACAAGTCTTCAATGTTTTATCACAGAACTTTTTTGTAATTAAAACAGGAATAACCCCTTAAGACTTTGTGAGAGGTATGACATCTACGATTAGTTAAAAATAATTTCTACCCAAGTTAGTAGCGTGCGTTTATCTGAAAAATCATAATAATCGAAGTCACACTAGCTCGGGACGGCCGTAGTTAAAAAGCTGCTGCTTATAAAATTGAGAGATATTATTGTACGAGATGTAAAGATGATGATGTATATAGAAAGAAGTCTTTCCATATAAAGAATGACAAGAACCTAAGACTACTGGAATAATTAAGCCCCGTACCTCCTAATAGATTAATTAGTTGTCAATATATATAATAGCTTAATATAACTCTTGAGATAATTTGAAGGTTAATGAGTGCTTATATAATAGAGTTTCTGTCTTCATCCAGCTAGAAAAATTCGTACAAGAGTGTAACCCTTAATGTTTTGACTTAGTAATACAGTAGGTGTGTGTGACATATACAGTTTTGGGCTGTATTGCTGTAATATTTGGATTCTTTGTTTTACCTCATCGTATATATGTCGGACACTTTATTTGTGTCCCTTAAAATGATATATTTGATTACTTAAGGACGAAAATTTGAATATTCACTCGGGGACTCGGGGACGGGGAGGGATAAAGTACTTAATTTCATTCATGAACTTCTTCCTAACTCTGCGTTGAGGCTAACACGCTTTTACAGCTGCTTCCTCTCCCAAGAGAAACTCAGAAATCGAATCATATCTTAATAAATAAATCACTTAATTTTCAAAATTTGTGCACATTAGTAATAAAAGAGATTCATACTTACTGTCATATATGATAATTGAATTTAAATATTAAAATGGGATCCTTTAGGATATACAATAAGACCAAGCTACTATTCCTAATCCCAGATGCGGAAAACTGGATATTCCTAATTTAACTGTTGGGAATCTCCACTAGCTCTTTTTTGCAGAATGTCAACCCTCTAAATTCCTATTTATAAACCCTAATCACATTCTCTTAATCTCATTCCTCCCAACACCTCATAAACATTCATTTTCTAGAGCTGAGAGGAACCAAAAAAATAAATAAAAAATGATTGATATTGAAGGATCCCCAGGAACCTCCATGCATGGAGTCACCGGCCGAGAACCCGTTCTCGCCTTTTCCGTGGCTTCTCCGATCGTTCCCACCGATGCCACCGCAAAGTTTGACTTACCTGTTGACTCGGAACATAAAGCCAAAGCCTTTAAACTTTTCTCATTTGCAAACCCTCATATGAGAACCTTCCACCTCTCATGGATCTCTTTTTTTACTTGCTTTGTCTCCACCTTTGCAGCCGCCCCTCTCGTTCCCATTATCCGGGACAACCTTAATCTCACCAAAGGTGATATTGGGAATGCCGGGGTGGCTTCAGTTTCCGGAAGTATCTTTTCCAGGCTGGTTATGGGTGCAGTTTGTGATTTACTAGGCCCTAGATATGGTTGCGCATTTCTCATCATGCTTACTGCCCCAACCGTTTTTTGTATGTCGTTTGTTTCTGATGCTAGTGGCTATATAGCCGTTAGATTCATGATTGGCTTTTCTCTTGCAACATTTGTGTCTTGTCAGTATTGGATGAGTACTATGTTTAATTCTAAGATTATTGGGCTTGCCAACGGAACGGCGGCAGGGTGGGGGAATATGGGTGGCGGAGCTACTCAACTTTTGATGCCTTTGCTTTATGATATAATCAGAAGGGCTGGTTCAACTCCGTTCACTGCCTGGAGGATTGCATTCTTCATTCCTGGATGGCTTCATGTCCTTATGGGAATACTTGTTTTAACACTTGGCCAAGACCTTCCTGATGGAAATCTTGCTGCTCTACAGAAGAAGGGTACAGTTGCTAAAGATCAATTTGGAAAGGTCAGCCACTCTCTCTCTCTCTCTCTCTCTCTCTCTCTCCCTTTCTTTTAGGCTAAATTTTCTTCTTTCCAAATACAGGTGTTGTGGTATGCTGTGACAAATTACAGGACATGGATCTTTGTCCTCCTTTATGGTTACTCTATGGGTGTAGAGCTATCCACCGATAATGTGATCGCAGAATACTTCTATGACAGGTTTGTTTCTCCAAACAAACCTCAATCTTTTTTAAAATTTACTTAAGATTTACATACAAAATAGTATGCTTCAATTTGGTCCTCAACAAATCTAAACGTGTTAAATGGTTTATATGACAGGTTTGACCTAAAGCTTCACACAGCCGGAATCATTGCAGCCACTTTTGGAATGGCTAACTTACTCGCTCGACCCTTTGGTGGATGGGCTTCAGATTTCACAGCTAAAAGATTTGGAATGAGGGGTAGGCTATGGACCCTTTGGACCCTTCAAACATTAGGAGGTCTCTTTTGTCTACTCCTTGGCCGTGCTAATTCAATTTCCATTGCCATAACATTTATGATCCTCTTCTCCGTTGGTGCACAAGCCGCATGTGGGGCCACTTTTGGCATCATCCCTTTCATTTCACGACGATCTCTAGGAATTATCTCTGGCATGACTGGTGCAGGTGGGAATTTCGGGTCTGGTTTGACCCAACTGATATTCTTCACGAGCTCCAGACACTCGACAGCCACGGGGCTATCGTATATGGGTATTATGATTATGGCTTGCACACTTCCTGTAACTCTATGCCATTTCCCACAATGGGGGAGCATGTTTCTTCCACCTAGTAAAGACCAACTCAAAGGTAGTGAAGAAAACTACTATGTTTCGGAGTGGTCAGAGGAGGAAAGGCAGAAGGGTATGCACCAAGGAAGTGTCAAGTTTGCTGAGAATAGTCGGTCGGAGCGTGGAAGGCGCGTCGGCTCAGCACCAACTCCGCCACATGTTTGATACATGGGAAAAGTTTTGAGTGTTTATTTTACAGAAGTTCTGAATGAGTGGTAAAGGTTTTAAGTACTTGTTGTTTTTATGTTGTTATCCACTCTTCGGACAAACAAAAAAGAGGGGGTGTATTTGGAATGATTGTTATAATTGTATACAACTAATTTACAGAAGTTGATCTCTTAATATTCATAAAATCTAAGGAGAAACGGGGTTTTTTATATCCAGAAACCTTCAAAATGAATATTCAGAAACTATTAAATGAATATTCAGAACTATCAAATTGAATATCCAGAAACACACAATTGACCATGTCCAGAAACTATAAAATGAGTATCCAGAAACCTTCAAATGTATATTCAGAAATTATCAAATGAATATCCAGAAACATTCAAAATGAGTATCCAGAAACATTCAAAATGAGTTTCTGGATATTCATTTTGAAAGTTTCTGAATACTCCCTCCGTCCCACCGAGCTTAGGAAAAATTGAAATGGCACGGGGATTAAGGAATATTATTATAGTATTAGGAGAGAGAATGAGTGAAAGAAGTGTTGTGAGTGTGAAAAATTAAATAGGAGAGAGAATGAGTGGAATGAATAGTTAGGAGAGAGAATGTTGTGAGTGTAAAAGTAAAGTAGGAGAGAGAATGAGTGGGGTAGAAAGAGTATAAAAATAATAAAAACTTTCCATTTTTGGAATTCTTAAGATCGGCGGGACGCCCAAAATGGAAAGTTTTCTTAAGATCGGTGGGACGGAAGGAGTATTCATTTTGAAGATTTCTGGATATTTGATGCGGACACAATTGCGGAGTCATTTTTGGAGTCGTTTGAGCGTCAACGCGGAAACGGGCGTAACTTTTGATTCCGGAGGAGTTACGGGACGCACAGCATATCAAAACGACCGTCTCGACGAGAGGAACAAGATTCATGGGGCAAAGCCCCATGAGCAGGCCAAAAAAAGGCCGAAAAATGCTTCTAAAGGCCTCAAAAGGCCCGACGAAGCTTTCTATCCGTTTTTTCCTAGTTTTGGACATTTTCGTCTTTTGAACTGTTTTAGGGTTTTTTCTAATTAGGGTTGCAGCCGTCTTATTTATACCTTGTTTTAGGGTTTGAAACGCAGTTTTGACATTTTATGAATTGAATTCATTCTCTTTCAATTTTCTCGAGCGAAAATTGTTGATTGATTGTTGAGTTCCTCGAGCGGAATTCACCAATTAGTCTCTATCCAAGTCTTCCGCTACGTCAATATTAAAAAATCCGTTTCTCCATACAGTGAGGAGAAAGAGGTTTCTCGCCAGACCAACTCCTTAATATTTCATTGAGTCCATTTTGGGGGAAACTTGTTTCTCCATAAGTTATAAAAAGTCCACTTTCTAATTTTGAGTTTCGAGCGTAAAACATTGAGTTTCGAGCTTAAAACACTGAGTTTAGACGTTAAAATACCTAGAAGTTAAAACATCGAGTTTAGGCGTTAAAACACCGAGTTAAGGTTAGTAACTAAAACATCGAGTTTATGTCTTAAAACATCGAGTTTATGTCTTAAAACACTGAGTTTTTGCCTTGAATTTTTTAAAAACAAGACTTTTTATAAGTTTGGGGGAAACAGAGTTCCCCCAAAATTTTCTGTATTTCATTTTGGGTACCTCATCTTCCCAAACTAAAAATTGACTATAAGCAGTTATATAAAGAAAAAAATAAATATTATGAGTATGAAAAAAAAAATAGAAGAGAGAATGTTGGTAAAAAAATAGTAAGTGAATTGTTATTATGAGTGTAGCAAGTGAGTATCATCGTTCATTTAGGAATAAAGCAAACTAAAAATTTTAAATTGAGACAAATTAAAAATAAAAATAAGAAAATTAAACGGGACGGAGAGAGTATCATTCCAGTTAAGTTACAAGTTAAGTTTGACATGCAATTGATAGATTTACATCCAAGACTTGTATATGTGCTATATACCTCCCCCCTTCCCCCCCCCCCTCCCCCCCCCCAAAAAAAAAAAGTAGAATAAAAAAAATTACATTTTTACTCTTGATCAAGAGCAAAAATAAACATTTATTTAAAAACAAAGACAAAGGAAGTATCAATTAAGCTTAAATATTTGACAAGGTAAAATCTTAAACAGCTATAACTAATCAATTACACAGATTTTTATTTAGTTATTTTTTGAACAACCTGTAACACCATGTTGAATGTCGACTAAAATGATTTGAGCCATGAGATCACAAGGATGATAAACCTCTCCCAACAATTATCAGTTACATATATATGAGAATATGTGATATTTACACTTAAAATCATTGTTTTTATCAATAGTTCCCCCTTTTTGCAACCAAAAAAATGCATTACATTATATTTTTGCCCCTTATTATGACAAATTTATGCTCCACATAGTATTTTAGCCTTGAAATTTTTTCCCTCCTTTCCTTTGTTCAAAATCATAGCTCCACCACTATGCTAATATCTATGCAATGGCAAAAACTGTTCTTTTATTATTTACAAATAACGTTAATACTCCCTACGTCTCATAAAACCTTACCCACTTTGTCATTTATGGCGTCCCACTTAAAAGTCACACTTTCCTAAAAAGGAAACCTTTTAATACTTCTTTATTCATGGAACCCACTTGTCATACTCACAATAACTATCCACTTACTATTCTCTACCCCACTTTCTCTCTCCTACCCACTCACAACTCCTACTTTAATAACATTATTCCTTATTTTCTGCACAAAACAGTAAATGGGTAACCTTTTATGGAACGGAGGGAGTATAGTATAATGATTTACATTGTATGAGATCTCCTACCTAAATACAAAAACCTAGTTTCCTAAGATAAAGATAAATACTCCCTCCGTCCCGGCCCAAATGTCTCAACTTTTCTTTTTGGGTGTCCCATTTAAAATGTCTCAACCCAAAAAATAAAAGTTTTTTATTACTTTTTTATTTGTGGGACCCACTTGTCATACTCACAATAAATATCCACTAACTATTCCCTACCCCACTTTCTCTTTCCTACATCACTTTCATACTCACAACATTTATTTCACTATACACTTTTTACATTATATATATTTATTCCTTAATTCCCGTGTCGAATCCATTTTGAGACATTTGGGCCGGGACAGAGGAAGTACAATATAGCATAATTAGAGATATACACAATCCTAACAAATATAGACAAATATTGAAGAGCAAGTAAACACTCGACCGGCCTGGGAGAGATGTGATCCGGTGAGTCTCATGTTCAATCACATCTTTAGTCACATCTTCAATAGGCCCCCTCACGATGGACAATCTATGGAAAAGTCCAATCTTGGAATCAATAATGAGAACTGAATACTAGAGAGGGGTTTGGTGAGAGCATCTGCAAATTGATCATTGCCCGAAATGTGTTGAACGTGGAGAGATCCAGACTACATCTTTTCCCAAACAAAGTGAAAGGATAGTGCAAGGTGTTTCATATGAGAGTGGAAAGCTAGTTGTTCCAAGATTATCATAGTATATAACTGGAGCGTGAGGAAGTTTGACATCGAGTTCAGAGAGCAGATTTTTTTATCCAAATGACTTCGCCAGTAGCATCGGCTACGACACGAAATTCAGCTTCTGCTGATGACCGGGAAAGTGCTCATTGTTTATGTGAGGACCAAGCAATAGGGCTTTTGTCGAGGTAAACTAGAAATCCAGAGGTGGAGATGTAATCATCCTTGTTCCTAGCCCAATTCGTGTCGCAGAAAGAGTGTAGGGAGTGAGAATTGTCTTTACAAAGTTGAATACCTAAATGGGAGGTACCATGAAGATAATATAGAACCCTATTTCAGTCCACTGAGTAGCGGTGGGGTGTTGCATATATTGACAAGTTTGTTGACAGCGAATGTGATGTCAGGACGAGTTATAGAGATATACTAAAGATTCCCAACGATGGCACGATATTATGTGGGTTGGTGTATAGGGTCGGTTGGGTAGTGGGTGAGAATGAGTTTGGATTCTATGGGATTGGGGCAGGTTTGGTATTGGTCATGCTATAGCGGGTGAGTAGGTCATGGTGTATTTAGCTTGAGAGAGGAGAAGACCCTAGTTGTTGGGTGTGACTTCTATGCCCAAGAAATAAGATAAGAGACCAAGATACTTGAGAGATAAACGAGAGGCAAGACTCAAAATGAATGAGGAAAGAGCGGGTGTGGGTGGGTTGGTGACTATAATGTCATCAGCATAGACAAGATGGTAGAGAGGTTAGGTACTTTTTGTGAGGATGAAGAGAGATGGGCCGGCTAGGAAATGATGGAAGCCATGGGAGATGGGTAGGTTTTCACACTACCAGAAAAAAGTGTTTTAGCGTCGGAATTTTCCGCCGCTAACGTAGGGATTCCGTCGCTAAAGGTCTGTCACCGATGGAAAAATTATGTCGGTGGTCCGCCACTGTCAGCCCGCCGCAATGGTCCGACAGATCAAATTCCGTCGGTGTACACCGACGAAAATAATATTCCGTCAGTGATCTTTTGATAACAGTGACAATAATTTCCGTGGCTGAGTTAATTTAATTTAATTTTTATTTCAACGGTAGAATATTCCGTCGCTGAATAAAAATTTATTTAAAATAAATTAATTCAGCGGAGGAAATTTCTGTCGCTGAGTTAAATTAAATTAATTTAATTAAATTTTTATTTCACCGGCGGAATATTCCGTCGCTGAAATAAAAAATTAATTAAATTAACTCAGCGACGGAAATATACGTCACTGAATTAATTTATTTTAAATAAATTTTTATTTCAGCGACAGAATATTCCGCCGGTGAAATAAAAATTTAATTAAATTAATTTAAAATAAATTGACGCAGCGGCGAAAATTTTCGTCTCTGATATAAAATTTAATTAATTCAGCGACGGAAATTTCCGCCGCTGATAATGCATTAAATAAATAAAAATTTAAATATCAATTATAAATTTTTTTGTACCTGATATAACAATTGATAAAACTAAAACTATAAATCTAAAAACCAAAATACAGTACCAAATCGGTAGGAGGGCTGGGGCTCCCGCGGGTACCAAATCGGTGGGGAGGCGGGGTGGGGACATCCCAGTACCCAAAATGTTATTACAAACAAATATCACAAATGTTATTAGAAAAAAGTATAAAATAGTATGAAATAAACGCGGAGGTGATTGGGGAGGCTGGAAATTACCCTGCTGCACTAGATTCTGCATCTGGCCCATCAACACCGCAAATCGACGATCCGTCTCCTCCTGATGTTGCGCAAGCTGTGCCCTAGCCTGTGTCTGAGCCTCCGCAAGCTGTGCCCTAGCCTCTGCAGCCACGCGTCTCTCCTCAGCCACCTGAGCCTCCAGAGTGTCGGTCCTCAAAGCATACTGAGTATCGGGCCTGAAAACATTCGCGCGACGGCCGGTCGACGTTGATGGGCATTGCAGCCCGTGATCCCCCATCCCTAACACTCAGTCTCCTCTATTTGGATGTCCATCTGAGGTGACTGCTTGCCAAACTTCAGGCACGAATGGAACGGGCTGGCCGAGAGGAGTACCTTCGGGAACAACAGCGGCTTGATATGTATTTTGTCAAAATAAAACAAACAAATATAATCATATACACAATGTACATAAATAAATTTACATATTCAAAATCAAGTCATTTAATGATAGTTTACTTACAAAGGTCAATGCAGATCGATCATCAACCCATTGCGGAGGTTGATCGGCGGATGTAGGAGTTCTAACATGGGTGCTAACGAAAACATCCAAAAAACTGACATCGGAGCCATGTTCTTTTTCCTATAAATAAAAGAAGCGAGATTATTATTTTGAAATGGTATAAATGCAACATTTAGCTTCCCATATTATCCTTATGATAAAAATATGTTCTCTTTAATCACTAAAGTTGTGAGTATAATATTTACTTTCATTAGGATTTAGGGGTAATCTTAGAAAAGAAACACACACTACATTTACACTAAAACCATGGATTTCATAGCATTAACATGGCTCCCAGCTAACATACGTACATAAACTGATTTAAAAGCATGCATACACTACATTTAAACTAACACCCCATGTATTTCTTATCATTTACACTAACACCCACCAACAACGTGCATACAACCGTCCTATTTGGTTTCAAAGTCAATTAAATTAAAACCATGGATTTCATAGCATCAACATGGCTCCCAGCTAACATACGTACATAAACTGATTTAAAAGCATGCATACACTACATTTAAACTAACAGCCCATATATTTCTTATCATTTACACTAACACCCACCAACAACGTGCATACAACCGTCCTGTTTGGTTTCAAAGTCAATTGAATGAAAACCATGGATTTCATAGCATCAACATGGCTTCCAGCTAACATACGTACATAAACTGATTTAAAAGCATGGATACACTACATTTAAACTAACACCTATGTATTTCTTATCATTTACACTAACACCCACCAACAACGTGCTTACAACCGTGTCCTGTTTGGTTTCAAAGTCAATTAAACTAAAACCATGGATTTCATAGCATCAAAATGGCTCCCAGCTAACAGACGTACATAAACTGATTTAAAATCATGCATACACTACATTTAAACTAACACCCCATGTATTTCTTATCATTTACACTAACACCCTTTGACAAGCGTGCATCTGGCCAGATTACGTTTTGGTTACAAAGTCAATTAAACTAAAACCATGGATTTCATAGCATCAACATGGCTCCCAGCTAACATACGTACATAAACTGATTTAAAAGCA
The DNA here is from genome assembly GCA_022495995.1 of Adenophora triphylla var. japonica. Classification (NCBI taxonomy): domain Eukaryota; kingdom Viridiplantae; phylum Streptophyta; class Magnoliopsida; order Asterales; family Campanulaceae; genus Adenophora; species Adenophora triphylla. The sequence goes on from JAFEMH010002449.1 coordinate 20,256, forward strand.
TGCATACACTATATTTAAACTAACAGCCCATGTATTTCTTATCATTTACACTAACACCCACCAACAACGTGCATACAACCGTCATGTTTGGTTTCAAAGTCAATTAAACTAAAACCATGGATTTCATAGCATCAACATGGCTTCCAGCTAACATACGTAGATAAACTGATTTAAAAGCATGCATGCACTACATTTAAACTAACACCCTCATTTACACTAACACCCACCAACAACGTGCATACAACCGTCCTTTTTGGTTTCAAAGTCAATTAAACTAAAACCATGGATTTCATAGCATCAACATGGCTCCCAGCTAACATACGTACATAAACTGATTTAAAAGCATGCATACATTACATTTAAACTAACACCCCATATATTTCTTATCATTTACACTAACACCCCCCAATAACGTGCATACAACCATCCTGTTTGGTTTCAAAGTCAATTAAACTAAAATCATGAATTTCATAGCATCAACATGGCTCCCCAGCTAACATACGTATATAAACTGATTTCAAAGCATGCATACATTACGTTTAAACTAACATACATACCATACGGTAGTGATGCTCGCCGACTGGTATCGTCCCCATCGTATGCTTTGTCGCCGATCCCGAGGAGCCCGCTCTATTTGCCCGAGCCTGTTCGGCCATCGCTATCGCCCCATCCGACGACCAATGTTCACAAAATCTATGAAACACCTCCTCGGTCATCCAAGTCGGTGTCACGGATGCTAACTTCGCCGCCAGCCGCTTAATATAATAATTAGACTTCGTGGTACCTATTAATGGCCCCTTAGGCTGAACCACATAAACCACCTGGAACAGACTGAACCCAGTGCTACGATTAATGGCATGATTGTGTGCAGATTTTGCCTGAGACAACTTATGATCCCAAGATTTGACATGGTCGCCTACCAAACACCACAACAAATTACCCAACGTTCTATTAACCACCTCTGTCTGACCATCAGTCTGAGGATGATATGCACTACTAAAATTAAGCTAAGAGTTAGCCATTTTCCACAAACTGCGCCGAAAATGACTAAGGAATCGGGTATCCCTATCAGACACAATCGCAGACGGTAACCCATGCAATGCAGACGGTAGACCTCCCTGAAAAATAGCTAAACCAGGATCTGATACCAACTGACGTAGCGAAAGACTTAATGATAAATCAATTACTGTTGAATTGCGCACGATTACTAGTAATGGATCTTCAATTTTCGTTGAATCGCACACGATTACCGAAAAAATTGGCATCCAAAAGGAATTTATTCACTTTTAGAAAATAAATAGTAAACACTCAATATCAAATTTTATTAATCAAAGCTACTTTTCGAAATTACAATTAACTTGGCTTTTATAGGACTCCTAAGACTTGAAAATCAAGTCAAACACCTCTAAAAATAACCCTAATCTATATAGTAACCTAAATAAACTATAAAACCTCACAATATTGCATAAATATACTCTAAAATACGACTTTATCATCTAACTAAATACAAATTCGAAAATACATAATAATAACTAAAATTAAAACTAAATAAATCACTATTTTGATCTCCATTAAAGGTGATTTGGGATGCCCATATGAGATAGGTGAGGGGTTTGCATTGAGATAAATTAACGAAATTTCGAGATTGTTGGGATCGGATGGGTTGGAGAGGGTGGTTGAAGTGGTGGCGAACATGGTGGGAGACGGCGGTAGGAAAAAAAATTAGGGTTGGATCAAGAAAGCTTTATATACCATATGGAATGGCAAAAATTGTTCTTTTATTATTCACAAATAACGTTTATATAGTACATTGATTTACATTGAATGAGATCTTCTATCTAAATAAAAAAATCTAGTTTACTAAGATAAAAATAAATACAATCTCCTAGCATAATTAGATATATACTCCCTTCGTTCCCGCCCACTTAGAAAATTTTGAAATGGCACGGAAATTAAGGAATATTATTATAGTATTAAGAGAGAATGAGTGGAAAAAGTGTTGTGAGTGTGAAAAATTAAATAGAAGAGAGAATGAGTGGAGGGAATAGTAATTATAATGGTGTTGTGAGTATTAAAATAATGTAGGAGAGAGAATGAGTGGAGAGAATAGTGATTTAAGGTTTCCATTTTGGGAATTTTTAAGTGAAGTGGGACGCCCAAAATGAAAAGTTTTCTTAAGTGAGGTGGGACGGAGGGAGTACACGATAAAGATTGGAGAGCGAGTAAAGACGCCTAGAAGAGATGTGAGTCGGATGGAGTCTCATATGCAATCACATCTTTAGTCACATTCTCCCTTCGTCCCACTCGATTTAAGACAATTTGTCATTTTGAACCTCCCACTCGACTTAAAACGTCTCGAAATTGCAAGTTTATATTATTTTTATATTTTATGGGATCTACTTGTCATACTAACTACAACAATTCTTTTACTATTCCTCCCACTTATTTTCTCTCATGTTTTAATTTTAATACAAAAATACCTCTTTCACTCATTATCTCTTCTTTTATTATATTAGTATTTCTTAATTCACATGTCTCGAGGAAAAATCATAAGTTAGATAAGACGGAGGGAGAGTATTCGACAATATCTAGTGGTTAGCTTATTAGCCTTATAGGGTTCTAAGAATTTGTTTTGAGGTCTCTGGTTGAAGCCCGCTTGAATCAAATATAGATGGGGTATTACTTTCCACTAATGCCTTAAATTTATCCATGACTTGATTGTTGTCAACGGCCCATTGAGGCAAAATAAATTAGGTGACGGCAAGGTGATTTCTTTTAATACCAAAAAGGCGAAGCTTTCTAAATTTTATTAATAAATTAAATGGCAAATTATAAATAAAGATTCAAAACTTAAGAAGTGTTTGCAATGCATGGTTTAATGTTTCATTTTTGAATAATAAAAGATCCAACGTTAATAAAAAAAAATGGAAATTAAGAGTTTTTTTTTAAGAAAAAGTTAAATTTCTTAGTTAAGCCAACGTGCCGTTCACATGTAACTTAACCTAGGATACTTTAGTAATTTTATACTCATCTTTATAGTTTTTTTTGTTTTTTTTATTTTAACCCTCCAAATTTCGGATTGACCAAAAAGAACCTGTTGCACATTCATTGCATATGTTACCCATTGACGGAAGCCCTTCCCCTCCCTATTGCAACTGTGAACGGAAATCTCAAGCTGACTTCAAGCCAAAATCTTTTCCCCCATTTCGTAACGGTGCAATCCCTCTCCTCTGCCAAACCATAAATGCATCAAACACTAACCTTGTTCAACGATTTATTTGCTCCGGCGAAATTCTTCACGACGAACTTCAATCAATCGCCATATTCTCCGGCGAACTCCAAACAGCGGCACCTCAAGACACGAGAAATTGCACTTCCATACCACCTATTCGTTGAAATCTTGCTGCTTCTGTGCCACCTTCATCACTGCAACATCAGAAAGAGCGCCCGACACTTTCAATTTTGTCTGCTCCGGTAAAATCTATTTGTCTCGACGAGCTTGAAACGGCTCAAAAGTATGCTAAGGTGAACTCTCTCTTCCCCTGTTTCGGCTGGAATTGCAGCCCCATTCTCCGCTGTTAACTTCTTCCCTCGCAAGCACAATAGCAGCGCACAATTCTCAAAAGTTGCAGAAATTGGTTATGATAATTCTGTTTGATGACGCCAAGCTATTTAGGGTCAGAACGGTTTATGGATATCTGACAGGATATATTTTGTGGCTTGATGTACCTAGAACACAACACAAAAGAGCACCGTTAAGGTCAAAGTTGGATGTTACTCCAACTCAGGCCCTCGGGTGTGAGAGTAAGAATACTGAGTAATATAAGGCTTTGAATGCCTTGAATGTGTGTGAGTGTTTAGGGTTTAACAGCAATATGGCTTACAGTGTATATATGGAACTTACCTTTTCCAAGGGGACAAAGGTCTTCTATTTATAGGCAATGTGGAGCTTCTCGCTGGCGTAAGCCATGAGGTCAGCCCTAAGGGCACTTTGGTATTTGACCGCATACACGTGTCCGCATCTGATTGGGTCTGTCAGGGAAGGAGGATCCTCTGTCAGAGGGGATGTCGCTGATGTGGACAGGAGCCGTGTATCCGGCGCGGCGCATTTAATGCCATCGTAGGTGCCTGACTGAGCCGCATTGAATGCGATGGGAGTGAGCCGGCAACTTGCATGTCAGAGCCAGTAAGCTAACTTGCTCAGTGAGGTTTGCTATTAACCGGGAGGCAGGTATGAGCCCACGGTCAACATCTTGGGCGCGGTCAAAGGTATTTGACGCGGGCACGGATGGAGCGGTCATACCTCCTGCGGTCACCAAGCCAGCGGTCAGGATCCCTCCGGTCTGGAGTAAGATGATGCGGAGAGGAGCGCGGTCTTGACCTCAGGGGTCTATCTGTTCGTGGTCTTGACTCCGGCGGTCTAGGGAATGCCACGTCACTGGTTCCTTGGACCAGACCGAGCGTGGGCCCGGTCCAGCTGGTCCGGGCTCATCAGTGGCCCCTAGCTCCAAGTGTGATTATTTATGGTCTGAGGGAGGAGCTACTAATTAAGCTCGGTTCGCCCAGATTGCTCCTCGAGCGGGCACCTGTGTTGATGTTTTTCGTTGGTCTTGCTCTGCCTCCCGTGCGTATTGGCACACGTGGGAGGCACGTGGGGGAGATTCTAGGTGCCTTGAATGCTCTGCCTCCTGATTCACAAGTGGGCCCCTTGGCAGATGAAGAGACAGCGCGTGATACGTACGGAGGGTACGTGTCAGCCATCCAAGAGGCGCAATAAATTCTACCCGGCGGAATTTTCAAAATTTCAAACGTTTGGCGTCGGTTCGTGATTCGAGGAACAATTTGTGGGCTAATTAATACGGGTTAAACGGGTTAACCCGTATTGGTAGGCCTTATAAATACAAAACCCTTCTTCCTCAAACCCTTTTACCATTTCCAAACCTTCAAACTGCCTTAGAGAGAGAAATTTCTGCTGTGTGCTTGTGTTTTCTTTCCTTCGAATCTACCTTCGAATCCACCCTCGTAAGTAATTTTTGCTTTTGTTTCTTCTTCATCTCCTTCTATTTCTTCTGGGTTTCACTGACTACCCGTGAATTTGGGCCTCGTCGTCCGTTAGAACTAGGGGATGGGAGCACTCCGGATACCTTTGCCGTTTGTAAACGGACAAGGGGGATATTTAAGAAGGTAGCTCATGGCTGGATTAGGTTATCTATGGAGTGCTTCCAGTATTTTTGTGAGAAATTCCAATGGGGGCCTTTTGTCCCACCCCGGTTGTGGGAGGCCAAGAGAAAGATGATAAAAAGGAACGGTGATGTTTTGGTGTTGGGGAATGTGAGTAGGTTGAGAAATTTTGTAATGGGAGTTTTGTGCAGGTTTCCCCGCGAGAGAGATCAAGCTTTGAACGCCATTGAACTAGTGAGGAGAGCGATTCGCGTCCCCGAAGTGATAGTTGACTGGGAGAAAGTTGAACTGATGGATCCCAACCAAACTAATGAGAAGCGGGCACAGGGCTCCGAGGATCTGAGCGATCCCTTGGATGTTCTTCCCTTGAGGACTATTTTCCCCGATGCTGTGTCCGGGGCCCCTGGTGTGCCTATGGTTGAATTGAGTAGCAGTGAGGAGCTTGACCCTTTGGAACATGAGATGACCGGAGGCGGGGAGAGTGAACCTGAGGTGGCCCCTGCCCGTGGTTCATCCACCGGTCTCTTTGGCTCGACGAGCACGGAGACCGAGGATGATGAACGCGATCAAGGAGACCGGATGGTCGCGGGCACCTCTAGGAAGGCAACAGAAATTGTTGACGCCTTCGAGGAGGATTCCGAGGAGGAGGTCCCTGCCCGAGGTAGAGGCAAGAGACCTGCTGTTGAGGCAAACCCTGGCCGAGGTCGCAAGAGAAAAGCCAAGGAAGTGGCTACTATAGACTGGGAAGAGGAGATATACACTGTCTACAACGTTGACCCCAAGCAATTTCGTGTCCGCACACTTGGCCACGTTCAGATAAAGGGGAAGGACAAGTTGCGGCCCGAAACTGTAGCAGATGTCCGCGAGGACAATAGGGCCTGCATTTTCTATGGGGCTCAATTTGAGAATGGCCTCAGACTTCCCCTTGACCCATTCATCTATTTCTTCCTTGAATTCAATAGATGTCTCCCTATGCACCTGACTCCCAATGCCATTAGGGCTCTTGTCTCCTTTATAACTGTTTGTCGGGTGTTTGGTTATGAACCCTCCCTTTCTGGGCTTTATGCCTACTACCAAAACCAGATCAGCAGTGGTAACCTGGGTCTGAAGGCTAAGAACAATTCTGCCCAGACCTTCTCTGCCCCCTCAAATAAATTTGACCAATGGAACCAGAAGAACATTTTGGTCATAGAGTCCAGGTTTGGATGGGCCTTCTCTAAACCTTCCGTCCTATCCCGATGAAGGTGACCGCCACTGCATATCCTAACCCTTCTCTGTCCGAGGCTCTTCGTATTGCCCTAGAGACCCATTTGGCCAAATATAACAGTGATGTGGTGCAGCCCGTTTATGACGTGGGCGAGATTGTTGAGTTTGAGCCCCTGCTAATCTATTCAGGGGTGGCTCCTCGAAGGGAGGGTAGCCTCTATGCCCCTAGAGTAGAGATAGGGTCCCAGCCTCGTGACCCTGATTGGAGGGTGCATGAATTTTACCAATTTGAGTCCGAGTGTAAAACTTGTATGCTGGGTGCTGAATGCGAGCCTCCAGAACTAATTGGTCTCTATTCTGCTCCTTAAGAAAGCTGTTTATTTGTCTTGCCTTTACTTTTTTGAACTGCTTTTAACCCATTCTTTTTCTTTCAGAGTAGACCCCGAGGAGTATAACTTTTGATGGCCCCTCTGAGTGCCACTAAGCTGAAGGCCCGGAACATGCCGACACAACAAAAAGATGCTGCAAAGAGGCAAGCTGCCTTGGGCGCGATACTGGGCAAGGATGCCAATCTGCCCGTGGCAAATAGGAAGACCGGATCCAGTCTGACCGGTCTGAAAGTAATTCCCACCACCGGGGAGCTGCCTCCACCCCCCTCGGGTCCCCCTCCTACCTCGGCCATTCGAAGCACCCGCTCCCCTGGCCGCACAATTTTCTCCGGCCACAACCAGGAGTCCAGGAAGAGGACTGAAAGGGATGCTGATTTGGGGCACAAAGAGAGGGCCTCAAAATCCCAGAAAGGTGGGGAAACACCACTTCGTGCTTCCACTACTTCTGCGGCTATCTCTTCTTCTGCTACCCTCGGAGGGGGTACTATCTGCTCCACTTCCTAACCAGTGGCTTCCCTCAGCACCCGCGAGGAGGCACTGGCCGTTAGGAAGAGTTGTCGGAGGTGCCCGCCATCACTGGGGTTGACATTTATACCAGGTCGGCGAATAATTCGGCCGCGGGGATCGGCCTCCTGAACCGGCTCTACTCCCCGGACTTCTACAAAAATGTAGTGATGAAGGAGAATCCGGCTGCCCTGATGGGGGATATAGGCCTTGCCTTTACTGAGTTTTAGACCTGTCCGCCTTTTTTGTATCCATATTTTGAATTCCTGATCCTTTTCTGACTTTTGATCTCCCTCTTTGCAGGCGGGCAATAAAGTTTTGAGGCTGCGGGAATGCTGCGATGGTCTGTCTGCTGAACTTGAAGGGCAGACCATGGTTTTGGCGGAAAAACTCCGCGAGCTGGCCAAGGCCGAGGAGAAAGTACAGACCTTGTCTGTCACCCTTGCTGAGAAGGAGGCCACCCTAACCGAGAAGGAGGGGGATCTGGCAGGCTTTTCTGAGCGGTTGGTTGAGGTGGAGAAGGATTTGGAGAAGGCTAAGGGGGAGCGGAATGAGCTCCGCGGGCATAAGGCCGATTTGGAGCATCAGAATGCCGAACTCTTCAAGAGGCTAGAGGCTTCCCAGAGCAGGTCTTGGTCCTAGAGGACAAGGTAGATGAGATCTCCGAGTAGCTGCTTCCCCTAAAGCAGTTTGAGTTGGAGAGGGAGGCTGTGGTGCTTGCTGCCCGCAAGGAGGTAGTGGAGGAGTTCAAGAACTCCGAGGAGTATAAAGATATCCTTGCCTCTGAAGGCTTGGCCCAGTATGAGGCCGCTTGCCGGACACAGATTCGGAATTTTGCTGCTACGGGCAAGTTCTCCGCTCAGCAGTTGGCCTTGATAGGCTCACTCGTTGCTAATGACGCGGTGTGCCTGCCCGGGCATGCACTAGTCCCTCTGTTCGAGGATGAGGTTAAAAACTTGGAGCTGGCAATAGCAGCCTCCTTGCCTCCGGTAGCCGAGGTTACTGCTACCGCTCTCATTGGTGACATGGATGCCCTGAGGTTCGGGGATGAGGGGCTATCCTACGAGGAAGCGGTTTCTCACGTTCTTCCTAATGGGCCAGCCATTGGTGATCTTTTTCCCTTGCGGGCAGCTCCTATCCCCATCTCTACGGGTCCAATCATTCCTCTGGTCATCACCGACTTGACCGTATCCACAGGCCTTCCTTCCCCCACTCTGGCTTCAGAAGCGGCCACGGATGGTGCGGCCACAGATACTGCCACTGATGCTCCCAAGGACCCAGCTCCCTTAGCTTAGGATTTTTATTTTCCTCTTTTTGTAATAGATTGATAGGACTTTGTAATCATTTTTATCCATTAATAGAGGTATTTTTCTTAATTGCTTGTTCTTTTTAAGTCAAGTTTTGAGTGTTGGCAATACTTAAGTACCTTGGTACTTGCGTTCTTGCTTTTCCTTTTTCCAGCATTTTAGACTTAGAACAATTAAATTTTATACTCTCTTCCGCGGTTAAAGGCTTAGTAGGCCTTCTGCCCGCGTTTTTGAGTTTTCCTAACTCTGTATTCAAAATCTCTTAGATTTTTTGTGAGAGTCAGCCCTATTTCACTGTGATCGCGTTTGTTTGGCCTTGTGGCAAACTTTTGAGGCCTTAACCCCGTTTGTCTATTTGGCTTTGTTAAACTCTTTTGATCACTCCCATCCATTTACACTTACGTTCCGAACTTGCGATCCGTGGTGTAAGTTAAAAGCGGCCAAGGCAAGCTACTTTCATAGGGCATGTAGAGTGTGGCCGTGAGGCGATAGTCTACGCAACAGTAGGTAGGAGCATATTTAGCATATTGGCCCTTTAGCCTACCGGCATCTGTATCCACGATTGGTGGTTCACGCGGTTTGACTCTTTATTCAAAACTTCTTGAGTTTTTTGTGAGGGTCTTGTGGCGATCGTGTAAGCGGGCTCATATGTTGGACTTTGTCACATACAGGCATGCGAGTAACGGCCCTAAAAAAGGCCTTCGCGCATTTAGTAGGTCCGGGCTTTGGCCTTTGTCCCTACTTGCATCTATATCCACTTTTTCTTGGTGGTATCATACGGGCAGGACAGTGTGTCGTGTCCGCGATCGAGTACGGGCGTAATGGCCTTTGTACCCATATAGGCGTGCGGATCTTAATGGATCTTTGCGCATCATTAGGCAGGGGCTCATATGTTGGCCCTAGAACCTACTGGCATCCGCTTGCGGGCATCCACCTTAGCTTTTGAGGCTGGTGGGGATAGTGCTACAACAGTTTTGCACAAAAATTTGGTGGTAATTACATACTCATACATATAGTGCCTCTATACTCCCTCAAAAAATTACAAAGATTTAAAAGAAATACTTTCTAAGGTGATCGCTATTCCAAGCGTGCTTGAGGCTTTTCCCTTCCTTTGTCCGCAATATGTAGGTACCCTCCTTGATTATTTGGGTGACCTCATATGGACCTTCCCATTTCGGGCAGAGCTTGTTGAAACCAGGTTGGGTCCCTTGGACCTCCACATTTCTGAGTACCCAATCTCCAACTGAAAAACTTCTCTTATTCACTCTTTTATCATGGTGCTTCTTCGCCTTTTGCTTGTAGTTCACCATTTTTTCATTCGCCCGCATTCTCTTCCCTTCGAGATCGTCCAGGTCACACCTTCTGTTTGCCTCGTTTTGAGACTCATCGAAGTATGTGACTCTGTACGAGGGTAGGGCTACCTAAACTGGAGCCATTGCCTCTGACCCATATGTGAGCGAGAAAGGAGTTTCTCCTGTTGAATTTCTGATTGTTGTGCGGATAACCCATAATGCGGTCTGGAGCTCGTCCAACCATCGTCCTCCTCGTCCCTCCAAATTTTTCTTTAGGGCGGTCAGGACTAGCTTGTTCGCGGCCTCAGCTTGGCCATTTCCCTGGGGATAAGCAACTGCGGACTGGCGATGTTGCACCTTCATTCTCACACATTCAGCGGTGAATTTTGCAGAGAACTGAGTGCCATTGTCCGAAATAATTGCTTGTGGAACCCCAAATCGGCAATAGATGTGATCGTGGACAAAATTGATAGTATTCTCCTCGGAGATAGTGGCTAAGCCCTTTGCTATCGTCCACTTGGTAAAATAATCCACGGCCACAATGGCATACTTGATGCTTCCTTGAGCTGTTGGGAATGGTCCAATGAGATCAATCCCCCACGTATCAAACGACCACGATGGTACAACCAAAGTTTGCTCTGTTGATGGGAGTCTAGGGATGTCCGCAAATCTCTGGCACTTATCACACTTTCTTACGTACTCCTGCGCATCTCGTCTCATTGTAGGCCAATAAAATCCCTGGAATTTGATTTTATCTGAGAGGGTGAGAGCACCGGGATTCCCGCCACAAACTCCTTCATGAACCTCATAGAGTAGGTTGGTGGTCATGTGAGTTTTGACGCATCTTAGCAAAGGCTTGGTGAATGATCTTCGAAAAAGTACTCCATCCAGGACGAGGTACTTTGCGGACATCTTTCCAATGGCCCTAGCCTTTGCTGGATCCTCGGGGAGGGTCTGCTTCTCGATGTAATCCTTGATCTCATCTACCCAGTCCCTTACTTGATCCTCAATATTGTTTACCTGAATTCGATCTATAGCAGGTCTCTCCGTGAACTCTATCTGGCAATCCGTCTCCAAGTCTATGACTTCTTGATCGGTTATTCTGGAGAGGAGGTCAGCCTCCGTGTTGTCCTCTCTCATGACTTGGTTCAGCTCATAGTAGGTGAAATTTTTGATAAGGGTTTTTGCCAGACCGCAGTATTGAGTTAGTACTGGGTTGATCGTGTCATACTCCTCCCTAATTTGATTTACTATGAGCTGAGAGTCACTATTGATCTCAATGCTCTGAACTCCCAAGTCTCTTGCCAATTCCATGCCCGCTATAATCGCCTCATACTCAACCTGATTGTTCGAAGCTTCGAATTTGAATCTCAAGGCTCTTTTGAATTTCTCCCCGCAAGGTGCGATCAAGAGTATGCCCGCTCCACTAATTAACTTGCTCGCAGAGCCATCCACGAATAAAGTCCACACTTCTTCTGGATGCTCCTTGTGCTGTATAATCTCCGTGCTCAAGCTATCTTGGGCTTCCTCTAATTCTGCCCGCTTTCTCTTTCCAAGGTTGCTGTCCGCTAGTTTAAATGATGATTCTGCCACAAAATCAGCTAAGACCTGCGCTTTGATTGTCCTTCTCGGGGAGTAGGTGATCTGGAACTCAGTGAGTTCGATAGACCAGGCTAGCATTCTCCCCGAGGACTCTGGTTTGTATAAAACCTTTCTAAGCGGGGCCTCAGTGAGTACAGTTATAGGATGTGCAGAAAAGTAGGCTCTTAATTTTCAAGCAGATACAAGCAAGGTGTAAGCTAACTTCTCTATATTTAAATAACGCCCTTCTACGGCGGACAGTGCCTTAGATACATAGTAAACTGGTTTTTGGGAGTTGTTATCCTCCCTTACAAGAACAGCAGCTACTGCCAGATCAGTAACTGCTAAAAACAGAAAAAGTTCTTCCCCGAGCACCGGGCTGTTGAGTAGAGGGGGTTGCTCGAGGTATGTATTTACTTCTTCAAAAGCCTGACGACAGTCTTGATTCCATGCAAATTCGTCAGCTCTCTTCCCTCCTTTCAGAGTTTTGAAGAAGGGGAGGCATCTCTCTGCTGACCACGAGATAAAGCGGCCAAGTGTGGTGATGCGCCCGTTTAACTTTTGGACATCTTTCACGCCGGCAGGAGGCCTCATGTCTAACAATGCGTGACATGAGGGAGGAGGCGAGTTCACTCCTTTTAAACCCAATTTCCTGCTCCTCCTCCAGAGCCATCACGGGGATCGAGAAAACCTTTTCTAGGGTTCGAATCTGGAGGGAGAGCTGTTTGTTGGATGGAGGCTCCTCTCCAATGAAATTAATTTCATAGTCACCCAACTCGTCATCGTAATTGTCTCTCTCAACCCTCTCGGGGCCACGTGTGATTCGTGCCTGGTGTTGATTATTGTTATTGGTGGCATTGTTATGGCCTTTAATCCATTTCGTCAGCTCCCCATCATTGATCCTCTGGTGGATAATTCGCTTTAACTGAAAGCAGTCCTCTGTTCCGTGCCGTGATCGTTGTGATATTCACAGAATTTGGCCCTACTCCTTTCATTTGGTTTCCGGATCATGGGGCGAGGAGGGGGAAATTCAGAGGCTCTCATGATTACTGCCCGCGGCTCGGTGAGTGGGGTATAAGCTGTCTCCTCCACCACCTTTCAGAGTTTATCTGACCCACTACCTCGGTTCTTTCCCTGATTATTAACGCGGGCAGGCTCTGGGGTGGTGTCCTGGACTTGGCTAATTCTCTTCTTTGAGGGCACGCGGGCAGGGGCCACATTGGGTTCCTCGGCTGAAGCAATGGCAGAGGCCCTCTCATACATCTCCTCCACGCTCTTAGGCCGGTTGGAGGCAAAATTCATCTTGAGATATGAGGAGGCGAGGCCGTGTTCGAAGCAGAGCCGGATATCACCCTCTTCCAAATCCACAATCTGCTCGCTCATTTTTCGAAACCGAGAGATGTAGCTTTTGTGGTCTCGTTTTCGGCCTGCTTGACACGGACAAGATTTGTCTTTGGTCTAGCGGGCTCGCCTGCTCCGGAAAATGCGTTCAAGAAGAGGTTCCTGAACTGGCTGTAGGCTTGGATGGACCGGGGTTTGAGGGCTATCATCCAGGACAAAGCCTTGCCCGTGAAAGTTGCAGCCAAGGCTTTGCACATCACAGACTCGTCTGTTGAAAATAGGGCCATCTGTCCCTCAAATCGTCCCATATGGCTCTTGGCGTTTTTGGAGCCATCATACATCTCCATATGGGGGGGCTTGCCCTTCTGAATGGGTGCCCGAGCAATCTTGTCGCTGAAGGCATCCATGGTGCGGCCACACCTCTGGGCTGTTTTTTGGTGGGTCTCCCACATTTCGTTCATAAACTTGACAAATTCAGGGCTCTGACCGTCCACCTTCTTTTTCTTAGCACGTGGAGTCACGGCCTTTCCCCTGGCCGGAGCCAAGGGTCTGGCTTGGGACCTCGCACGGCGATTAGAATGTGCCTTTTCCCCTACTTCCTCGCTGTCATCCACATGTACTACACTGTGTCTGGGCACCTGTCCGCGGTTTAGGGATGTTCATCCCGTTTGGCCCCCTAGCTTGACTAGCAAGCGAGTAAGCAGGGGCTCGTTGGGAGAACCTTTGGGACCCTTGAGGTATGGGTATTCCGCCGTTTGCCTCTATCTCAAACATCTCCATCTGAGCATCGTTGATGGCCATGGCCTCCGCGACCAGTTTGGATTTGGCGGCCAGGATCTCTTGCCTCTTCAGGATCTGCTCCGGGGAGAGGGGAGTGTTTAAGGTGGTGGATTTTATATGAGCTTGGGGAGTTTTTGGGCTATTGTTTAGGAGAGTTTGGGCTTTTTCAGCTCTGGCTTCATCCGTTAGTCGGTGTATAACTCGCTGAGCAGGGGAGAGGCTGTTTTGTGGTTGAGAACGGGCCCCCATTCTGTTAAAAACAGAGGTAGTGGGTCCATCCTTATTGACATTGGAAGGGGACGCATGGTCATCCCTCTCAATGGTCAAATGACCAGCGTTTTCCAAAGTTTTAGACATGTTTGAGAAAAGGAAATGACTGAAAAGAAGAGCCTTTTGACAGTCAGCTGTTTAGAACACGAGGGTGTCTGAAAACAAAGAATTTACGAGAAACAAAAATGAGATGATTCCCGGCATCGGAACCACTGATGACGCCAAGCTATTTAGGGTCAGAACGGTTTATGGATATCTGGCAGGATATATTTTGTGGCTTGATGTACCTAGAACACAACACAAAAGAGCACCGTTAAGGTCAAAGTTGGATGTTACTCCAACTCAGGCCCTCGGGTGTGAGAGTAAGAATATTGAGTAATATAAGGCTTTGAATGCCTTGAATGTGTGTGAGTGTTTAGGGTTTAACAGCAATATGGCTTACAGTGTATATATGGAACTTACCTTGTCCAAGGGGACAAAGGTCTTCTATTTATAAGCAATGTGGAGCTGCTCGCTGACGTAAGCCATGAGGTCAGCCCTAAGGGCACTTTGATATTTGACCGCATACACGTGTTCGCATCTGATTGGGTCTTTCAGGGAAGGAGGATCCTCTGTCTGAGGGGATGTCACTGATGTGGACAGGAGCCGTGTATCCGACGCAGCTGTAAGTGCTCCAATTTGAGTTGTTAGAATTTTCGTTAGAAAATTAACGAAATTTTTAACATTTCTAACATTTTTAACAATTCCTAACATTTCTAACAAAGTGAGGGTAGATTGGGAATTGCCATTTAAAGATAAACCATGGAAAAGAATAAAAAAAAGCAAAAGAAATGGTCAAAAACCCGAAATAGAAGTGGCTGGGACATTTTCTGGCTGCCTAATTTGAATTTTATTCTTCCTGTCCAAAGCCTGGAGCAACATTTAATGAACAGTGCACGCCTTCAAGACCATCCGCGCGGACAAGAATGTAAAATTTCAGGCCTATAAATTGAACCCCTCAGCTTCACTTTTCAAAGAAAAAAACAACACAATTTGCAACTGCACCTTGGCGAAAAATAGGGAGAAAACAGTGGGAATTCACTTGAATTGCCACCATTTTCTCTTCAATCTTTCCCAAATCCCACTCACTCAAAATACTTTCAAATCACTCTCATACATACTCTCATACATACACTAACTCAAGCTCAAATCACCCTTTAGGAGGAGGATTAGAGAGAAAACATAGAGGACTTCATTGTTATCTACTTGTTTTCTCTTTAACCAACTCAAATCACCAACCCTAAACACATTCAAACCCTAAACACATTCAAGCCTTTGAATCCATTCAAACACAAAACACAAAGAAGATAGGTATAACCTCCCTCTCCTTACCTTAAATTTCTCTCATCCATGCATGCACTTTCAAACTTCAAAATGTAGTTTGTTCATCTTCTTGCCCTAGATCCAAGAAGATCACCATGGAAGTTCATCTCCATGGTTGATCTTCTACAAGGATCAACATTCTCTCCAAAGTGTTCTTACTTACTTGTAAATGCATTTTCAAAACCCTAAAAAACCATTTTCATACATCAAATCTTCATTTTCAAAAAATAAAATTCCCCTTCCCAAGCAAATGAAGTGCTTAGTCCTAATGTACCCTAAGGATGGCTTGATATAGTTGATTCACCACTAAAATGTCAAGTGATCACTAATCAAAGCCTAAGGAAATGGGGACAAGCATGGATGCCAAACCCCCTTTTAAATCATGTTTTTCTTCTTGAGAAGTTGCTGTCCAGTAGCAATCTTCTAAGACCCCAGTCCATGGTCTAATTTTTTGGACACAGATAAACTTGAAATTTGGTGTTGACTACAAAATACTTTTTGTATCCAACATCCAGAGCTTTCCAAAAATATTTTTACTTTATTTTTTGCGAGAGTAAAACTCCCTTTTTCAAATTTTCTTTTAAAGGTCAGTTCCTCAGTCTCTGGAAGTCCAGATTTCATATCTGAGATTTCCAGAAGGTTTTGGTCCACCAAATCAACTCCAAATGGAAAAATTCTTTCACAAAAATCTTATTTAAGATGTCTGGAACAACTTTCATTCTCTGAGTTTTCTCATATTATGAAGTTTTGAAGCCCTTAAACCCATTTTAAAATAAAGTGTCCACTGCCTTTTTCATTCCGACAGAAATATTTTTCAACTTCAAAAAATCTTTTGAGTATCAAAACTCAACCCAAAAATCATACCAAAAATCATGGGACATGTTCAAAGTCTAATAAAGAGTTTCCAATTTTTACTTTTCTCAGTTTCAATATATTTTGGTCAAAGTAACACACACACACACACAAGCACAAATGATTCTAAATGTTTGGAAGACTCGTTTTACGAGGCATTCCGGGTGAACACTAACGTTCTTCCCGGCGTGTAACGTGACCTCCGAACCCAAATCTCTGATCTCGGGCATTTTTCAAAGTTTTGGCCCTCAAAATAAAAATGGCGTGGCGACTCCGTGTGTTTTTTCGATTGATTTTCAAAGAAAAGAAAAACAAACAAAATCTTTTGGAAAAAAATTGGAACTCAACATCGTTACAGTGGCGACTCCGCTGGGGAAGAATAAGCTTTATCTTTAAAAAAAATGATATTCGGTATATTGGTGGAAACCATTAAACTTCCCGTTATCGCCTCCTAACACGAGTCGGGGATAAATTGTGGTTTAACAATCCCACGTACCGGTATCATTGTTTCCAAAAAAAAAAAAAAGCTTTTGAGGGTCAAGCTTCCGTCCCGGCGTTTAAAATCATTTGTGGTGTGTGTTGATTTTTCACATTTTTGTGTTGCTTTGGCCGCCTCGGAAAAGTCAAAATTTTGACTGTTGGACCCGTTGCCTCGGATTTTGAATTATGTGCTTATGTGTTCATTTGCTTTCAAAAAAAAAAGAATTTCAAAAAAAAAAGGATTTTCAAAGAAAAAAAAGATTTCAAAAAAAAAAAAAGAAAATTTTCAAAAAAAAATCATGCATCATACTTTTTAAGACACATGAAAAATTTCTATTTTACTCAGAAAAAGAAGATAGACTGCTTGCACACTACGCGCACGTGACCTTACACTGCACACTACGTCCCTAACCCGGGAAAATCCCTGTCGCGGCCCGTTTGGTCTTATTACGCCTCTCGGTGCAAGCACGGGACTACCCAAACATCCCATGGAGCCTCGTGTCGACCATGCACTTGTCCGTGACACACTTTGTCCGAGACCCGGTTGGTTTTTAGTCTGGTCTGTGTCATGCCCTGTCTGTGTATAGACCTTTCCTTTCAAGCCTTAGTCGGCATACCAAGTCAATATCTTTCGGGGACCCTAATCAGTCGAAGTCCTGCCGGTTTTCCGTCACGGGCTTTGACCAGATATTGACTGGCGCCTTGACTTTGACTCTGACTGGCACAAATTATACACTGACTCCCAGCATGACACTGAGTCATCAAGGATTAATGATCATTCCATGCCTAATTGCGGCTTAATTGACGACAAGTCAAGATCAATCGTGGACGTTTATCAGTCCGAATCATGCCGACTTTTTGTCGAGCCCTCGGACATGATCTTGACTTTGACGTCAGCTTTGTCCGTAATTTACATCGAATGCTCGTTAAGACCCGATTACCCGCCAGACTTTTAGGATCGTTTTTCTTTCGGTCGGTGGGACCCGCTTGCCCTATAGGACCCTCGCCCGGGGCTGTCCACCCTGGGAGGTCGAAATACAGGTGGAATACGAGGGGCTTATAGACGTAGTGACGGGGCCCACTGATCCAGGATCCAGAGTAGTTTGCGAAAAAGAAGAGCAATCTTTTCCAACCGATTAGGTTAATAAAACATGTTTTAAGTAAACAAGAACAAATAATTGCATGTTGCATGAGCCCAAAGCCCAAACACTTACCCTCTGTCAATCCCCTAATCTCTGAATCCTCGTGCCTTTCCCCCCGCAGCTCCTCACAAAGGTTGGTTCCGGACACCGGGTCACCGTTTGATCAGTTGGGAAGAGTCAAGCGCATCATCAGCCTCGCCGTTTGTTCCGACTCCGGGTTTCAAAATGTCTGCATCAGCCGGTAATGATATGGACAATATCGCTCCGTCTTCCAAAATCCCTCAGACAGGCCAGTATTGGATCCAGTTGGTAGAACAGATGAGACTTCGACATGAGGCTCAAATTGACGACCTTCTGGGGGTTGTTGTAACTCATGGTTTGACTATCAGTCTCAATTCCGATGGCACTTTTACCGCAAAGAAGGAAGAAGGTTCTCCTCCCATTCTTAATCATCCTGGGTATATCAAGATGCCACCACAAGATTCCTATGTCTCCACCGCCGGGACTCTTGCCCGTCGACTTACAGGGCAACTGGCCCCCAAACAGCAATTCAAAGGGCCACCATTCCAACGGTCGGGGGACGAAAGAGTTCGGCATACCGTCGGTTGTCCCCTCTCGAGTGATCACCGTCCCGCAAATATCAGCATGGGTAATGAAGATCGGGAAACAGTGGAGGAAATTTGGTCAGCCATCAAAGCTCTTGAGGAACGCCAGAACAAACAACAAGCCTGGATTGAAGAGGCCACACACCATTTCGGGACATTAGCAATCTCCCAACCGACTGGGGCTCCCCTGAAGGACAAACATGTGCTGTTCCCCGGCTCTTAATACCTCTCATTATCGGCAGAGTCCGACCATTCGCTTCCCGATGAGCCCAACAGCGAGATCTCCCGACCAGTTCAACTCAAAGTCATTCCAAGCCGCTCAACACGAGGCCCCAAATCCACCACCAGTAGTAGAACACATTTGGTGGGATATACGTGGCTGCCCCGACTGCCTTGAAAGGGACTATCAGGACTGGATACACGAGGACCGTCCTCCTAAGAAGAAGAAAATTTCCTCCCAGCAAAAATTGAAAGAGAGGTTCGAGGCCGGTGATACCAGTGTGGGTACGCTCGGGGAGCCATCTGGGGGATTTGATTACTATGTACTCTACTCCAGCCAGTCTTCCCCAAAGCAAACAGGGGTAGAAAAGCCGAAAAGCCTTGCCAACGATAGAGTTGAGACCTTCGGACACCAGAATACTGTAGACCTGGGTAACTTTACCGCCAATCAGAAATCTATCCCCCGCGGGATCAGCCAAGATTCAGTTTGTCCAGCTCCCGAGTGCATACCGACAAAGAAAGACCAACACCAGTTTGGCGCTCCCACTCAATCAATATGTTGACTGGGGATGGCAACCGCCACAAACGGCCTCAATATGACCCAGGGGCTTCAGCAAAGGTACTACCTCGCAAGAAAAAGGCACGAAGTGACTGGCTTGATGACTCTCTGTCTCCAGACAAGGACCAAATCTATGATCCCCGCCTATATGGTAGCATGATCACCTTCTGCGACGAAGATTTGCCAAGAAATGTCTCCAAACACAATGAAGCCTTGTACATCACTATTCGGCTCAACACCGTATCACTCCCTGGGGTATTGGTGGACAATGGATCAGCCGTTAATGTCCTTCCCCTCAGCATGATGCGGGCCCTACGCATCAATGAAAGGCACATGATCCCATCTACCCGGTCAATCAAGGCATATGATGGCACGTCTCGTCCCATCTTGGGGACGGTGGTTCTGGAACTCTGGTATGAAACCCAAATGGTGCCGGCAAAATTCCATGTAATGGACATCCCATCGAATTCACGGCTCTGTTGGGCGCCCTTGGTTACACCACATGAAAGCCATAGCCTCCACTCTTCATCAATGTGTCAAGTTCATTAACCGGCGGGGGACCTTGAAGTCATTAGGGCGACAGGTTTCCTTATAGGGAACGAAGCCGAGACCGTCACCAAGCATGCTCTTAGCCGGACAAGGGGCTACCTCCTCAGAATCGAACAAGGGACTATCGGGGCAAGTCTCATCAGAATCCCCAGAATCCGGTGATGCCAACTATGTCAACGAACTCAGCGGGCGGACCACTGAAGCGGTTCGATTCATCAAGATCAATTGCCATTTCCAACATTTGGAGGAAGAGTGGAAAGAAACATTGAACACCGCCATGATGCGAGCACACAAACCTCCGAGTCTCAATCGAGAGATTTGTCGGCATTCTTCGGACCCGTTCTACGGCCTCGCCAGCGAAGATATTTTCATGATAAAAGTCGACAAGTGCCGACGGACTCGACTCGAATGTATGAACATCGTATGGGACGTCCTCCTCGAAGAAGCTGCCCGCTAAGCCTTTCCGCTCGAAGCTTGGGGCATGAGATTTTTCGGCTGACACAGAGACACAATACGTCCTTACATGGATTGAGCGGTCGGATTGTGGCCAGAGTTGGAATTCTCCCGAGAATTGAGGATGCGGCGGTCGCAAGAAGATCCCTACATTCGTATGCTCGGTTTTCGAGCGCCGGACACAATTGATCTGGTTCGGACAAAGAGATGATAGCAATGGCGAGGAAGGAGAACGAAACAAGATAAACCCCGAGTCATGAGGTCAGCGGCAGCCAATGCCATTAAGGAATTGGGAAACTCTCTCGAGGCCGTCCGCGACCGAAGAAGAAATGATCACCAAGCTTGGATTGGTCCCAGATCCCTTTGTGTCAACCTTTGTAAAGTCCTCACGAGTCTCTCATTGTTGAGTTTGAGTCTTCCGAGTCGTCCGATGGCCTCACGCACGAAGACCACGAAATTGTAGCCAATCGTATTCCACTTTTATTCTCAATGAAATGACGAACCTTTACGAGTATCCCTTGATTGCCACTTTAACTAATGATGAATTAACTAATAATCTAAAAAGCGGTTAATAACGATTCACTAGATGAAGAAGCAGACACATTAAATGAACAATATATCAAAGAAATCTTTAGCGAGGTTGTCAGAAAGAGGAAAATCGAGCCCCAGTGCCGAAGAGATTTTGACGAGTGTGAATTTGGGAGGCTGCGGAAGAGCCTAAAGAGGCCTTGAGATTGGTAGTTTCTTCGAAGGGGCGAAAGGGATGCCACTAATTGAGCTGCTAAAAGAATTCGTGGATGTGTTCGCATGGTCCTATAAAGATATGCCGGGCCTCGATCCTTCCATAGTTGAGCACCGAATACCGCTCGACCCGGAAGTCGAAGCCGATGAAGCGAAGCTAAGAAGAATTAAGCCCGAATGGTCCCTACAAGTGAAAGAGGAGATAGAAAAGATGCTCGGGCGGGGTTCATCGGGGTCATTGAATATCCTACATGGCTTTCCCAACATAGTAACGGTGACGAAGGCCAACGGAAAGATCCGGTCTTTGCGTAGACTTGAGAGACTTGAACAAAGCCGAGTCGAAAGATGATTTCCCCACGCGAACATCGACATTGGTATATTCCACGGCCCGACCATGAAGTTAAATCCTTCGTCGACGGCTTTGCCGATTACAACCAAATCAAAATGGCGAAGAAGATCAAGCGAGGCGGCCTTCACATGACTCCTTGAGTGCGTCTTTCGCTACACGGTCGTGCCGTTCGGGCTAAGAATCTTTGGGGCTATGTACCGGAAGGGCGGCTACTGGCTTTGTTCCATGACATGATCCACAAAGAAATTGAGGTCTATGTGGACGACATGATAATACACTCCAGGAGGATCGAGATGGCCGGCACTTTGTTGATTTGAGAAAATTCTTCGGCCGCCTCAGAGACACGGCAACATGAGGCTGAATCCCGGCCAAATGCACCTTCGGTGTAAGACGAGGCAAGGTGCTAGGATATATGGTGACAGAATGGGGAATCGAAGTAGACCCCCGGAAAATCAAGGCCATAGTCGAAATGAAGCCACCAGGACAACGACGAAGTGAAATCCTTCGTGGGAAGGCTGCAATACATAAGCCGCTTTGTAAATCGGTGACCTCGTCTGCGAGCCGATCTTCAAGTTGATGAAGAAAAATGCCTACACAAAATGGACTCCAGAATGCCGGCTCGCCTTTGAGCAGATCAAAGGCGTACCTCGTGAATCCCAGATTCTTTGCCCACCACATCGGTAAAAGCCGCTATTGCTATATCTAAGCTGTCACGGATACGACAATTGGGGCTATGCTAGCTCAAGAAGAAAGATTCCAAGGTCGAAAACGCCATCTATTTCGTGAGCGAAAGCTTCAAGGGAGTAAACTCGGTTACTACGCTTGTGAAAAAGACTTGCGCGGAGTTTGGTGCGGGTAGTGGGAAAGTTTGAAACACTACATGCGGTCTCACCCGATACATCTCGTCTCAAAGATAGACCCCATCAAATATACGTTCGACAAGCCTTCCATCTCTATGAGGTTGGCAAAATGGTCATTCTTTTTGGTGAATACGACATCACTTATGTTTCAAGGAAATCCGTAAAAGGACGCATAATGGCGGAACATTTGGCCGATTTCCCAAGTGATGAGTCAGAGGACCTGAACCTCAATTTCTCGATGATGGAATCTTTGCTCTAGAAGGAGAAAATCGGCGGCAACTCTTCTTCGACGGGCGTCAAACAAAAGGGGAACGGAATAGGAATGCTTACAGTCGATCCTGCGACGAACACGCCCCATGCGGTAAGATTGAACTTCGAGGTCACAGCAATGACTTGAATCACGAGGCTTGCATAGCCGGGTTGGAAGCCGCCCTTGAAAGAAATATCAAGGAATTGGAGGTGTACGGTGACTCTGCCCTCATCATCAATCGGGTCTCCAATAAGTGGAAGGACCGTGGACCCGGAGTCTGAAATATCACACTTACATGGAAGAGCTAGTAACTCAATTCAAGGAAATCGGCTTCCATTACTTGCCCGAGAGATCGCAACAGTTCGCGAGATGCTCTGGCAACGCTAGCCTCCCTCGTTGAAATACCGAAAGGAAAGTCGTCAAACCATTCGGAGTCGGGAGAAGAAAACCCCGCTTATTGCTTTGAAATCGAAGCGGAGGCCGAACCGGCCGGTGATCCACGATACACGCGAGATCTATCAAATACCTGAAAAATGGCGAAGCTTCCTTCAAAAATGAAGATGGGGAATATAAAGAAGGAATCAAAGCAAAAAGCCTCTTAGCCACAGGCGACTCGCCTCCCACTATGTTCTTTTGGGAAACATCTTTGTACAAGAAGCGTTATCGAGGCCCCCTCTGTGATGTATCGGCAAACAAGAGGCTACGGAACTCATGAGAGAAATACGTGGTGGTACTGCGGCCCCCACATGAATGCTCGAGCCACGATGCAAATCATACTAAGAATGGGATACTTACGGATCTCCATGGAAGCGAGCGTATCCGGTTCGTCGAAGCTACGACAAATGACGGCGGTACTCAAATCTAAATCATTTGCCTCCTCACGAGTTATCTTGCATGACAACCCCTTGGCCTTTCGTCACTTGGGAATTGATGTCATAGGCAAAATCACACCACCGAGCGGCAACGGCCACGAATTCGTCTGGTAGCGGTGGACTATTTCACCAAATGGGTTGAAGCGAGTCCTACAAGGTCCTTAACTCAAGGAAAGTAGCCCTCTTCATCAAAGAAAAGATCATATGCGAGATACGGGTTGCCGGCCGAAATCATCTCCGATAATGGATCCCACTTTGAAGGGAATGCGACGAGCTGGCGGCGGAATTCGGAATAACCCGTCACAAGTCATCTCCTTATAGGCCCCAGGCCAGCGGAGCGGAAGTCGAGCGGCCAAGCAAGACTCTGGAAAACATCATCAGAAAAATGGTGTCCAGGCGAGATTGGCCCGAAGCTACACTGGCACTGCGGGGCTATAGAACATCCGTCGAACGGCAACCGGAAACACCACTTGCTCTTACCTACGGGATGGAAGCCGTACTCCCGATCGAGTTAGAAATCCCCTCGCTCAGGTGTACTTATTGGAAAGTCAGATCAATGAGGTCGAATGGCTCCAAAGTTGCCATGATGAATTGGCCCTGCTAGATGAACGACGATTAAAGGCCATGGAACATATCCGAGCTTACCAAGGGAGAATGGCCGGAAGCCTTCGACAAGAAAGTAAAGCATCGGGAGATCAGGAAGGTGATCTCGTTTTGAAAGAAAAGCCCCGGTCCGTATCAACCCGCTTGGCAAATGGGAGCTGTGCAGGTCGGGCCATATGTCGTCCAAAGATCTTCTCAGGAGGAGCCATGCAACTTGCGGACCTCGACGGAAATCCTTTTGTACACCCAGTGAATGGTGACAAGGCTGCGCGAGATACTACGCGTAAAACAACTTGAGTCAAAAGAAAAACAAAAAAATATATAAAAAAAAGTACAAAGAGTAATACCCAACTAGGTTGAAAACCCGAAAAGGGCGGCCTAGGTAAAAAACGGGGTTGCACAAAAAAAAAAAAAACAAAAAAGAATATAAAAAAAGTGCCGGAAGAGTAATAACTAGGTTGAAAACCGAAAAGGGCGGCCTAGGTAAAAAACGGGGTTGCACCAAACAAAAACAAAAAAACAAAAAAAAAAAAAACGGGTCGAACTACGGAGACACAGCCCTTTGTCCGAAGGGAACGTAGGCGGCGGAAACGGTTCGGTCTAAAACACAAATAAAAGTCATACTTTGACATCAATACTGATCGAGACCATGAAAGCGTCTCGAAAAACTCTAAAGCAATTCACATATTCATTACGGTTAAAAAGCTTTTTGATGAGTCTAAGCTCGGTTCATTCCTACAAGCGGCAACTGCTAAAAGAAACTAAGATACATAATCAAACTAATGTATGCCTTTACGACAAGAAAGGGATACTCGGAAACCTCAAGGTCACTCCAAGCCACTCGTCTTGGCCTCTCCCCTCTTCTTCCCCCTTCGAGTCTTCTTCTTCGAGCAGGAAAAATGTCGGTCTTCCTCCTACTGCCAAGCTCTGGTATAGGAACAGGATCTATCAAACCGGCCTCTGTCGGGGCCTTAGTGGCCCTAGCATCATCTCTCATCTCCTGTAGCCTAGGCGGTAGCATAGGAGTCCTCCTCTCCTGTCTCTTGACATAAGCCTCATAGTCGGTCACAATATCCCGCTCTGTCGTGAGGGTTGGCCCTCGCCTCGGTCCTCCTCCTCTCCAGCCAGCGGGTCCTCCCGCACCCAAAATGGCCTCACGCCGTCTCAAAATAGCCATACGAGTCTCTCCCAAATGCCTCTCGTACCAATCCGGGTACCAGTGGTCAAGAACACGAGGTCTCGGACGCTGAGGATAACCCGAGGAGGAAAGACGTCATACCTCCATACTCGGGAAAGAAAGGAAAACACCGAAGGATCATCCATAGAAGTAGAAGCCACCACCAGTGGCTATATCATCAAAGTCCTCGAAAGGAACTGCTCCAAGCCAGCTTGTCTCGAGAACCAGCCGGAATGTAGAAGGCTGGGTGAGAAAGCCCGGAAGCATAACCACGGGGAGATCCGTCTGACAGTACTCTCAGGAGTCTCCACCTTGCAGTGAGGCACCGACCATCGATATCTTCGGTTTGGCGACCGGCCATCCATCGCTCCACGAGCCACGATCATCAAAATCTCTGACAGCCCCTCTCTGGCGAATGTCGAGGCTTGATCATGTCGAGAAGTCTCCCGAAGAACCCCGGGCGTTCCATCGGCCACAAAGTCAAGAAAGCGGGCTGCCCCGTGCATATACCGATCTCCGTGCTTGACCTATCGAGAGCACGAAAAGTCTCCCCAGGATCAAGGTACAACATCTCGGCCCGGCGACAATGAGCAAGCGATATCCGGCGAGACCGATGGCGGATCCCGAAAAGAATAAACTATGAACAGGTACCAAACATGCAAAGTGCAAAGGCATCCCAATAGGCATCATCAATCAAGCCTAAGCTCCTAAATCTATCGGGAAGGCCGGAAATATCAAAGTGATCGGGACTACGGATCATACCTTGTGCTTCCTCAGGGAAAGATGAAGGAGGTTGCACAACCTATCAACGAAAGAGGCCCCTCAGGGCAAAGGAACCGCAATCTCTTCCACCTCAGGGCCACCAAGCAAAGCCCGAAATTCTTCGGCCAGTCGGAACCACTTAATTGTAGGAAAGGCAAAAGAGCGTGCCTTCTAATATCCCAAAATGAGGAAGAAGCTCTCGAGGTCATAGTCCAGGAACCAATTCTTTGAGGGACCATAAGCACTTCACCTTGTACCTTTCTTCGAAAAATGACCTCCTCTCTTGCATAATCTCTCTACACCACTCCTTGAACTTTTCAAAGAATGACATTTGGATTTCTTTGGATAATTTTGGAGAATTTTTGGGCATTTTCGTGGCTTTTCCCTCCTTTCTCCCGAAATTCAGTTTGAGCGAAGAAGATGAAGTTTCGGGTGGCATTTATGGGCCAAACCGAGATCCAACCACCGAAATAAATGAACCACTGTCGAGAATTCGAGACCATCAGCGCGGACGAGAATTGTCACCCGAGAAAAAAATCTGCGGCGGTTCAAGCTGGCACCACGGAGAAATATTTTCATCCCAAGCTTGCTCAAAACACGAGCAAAACACCTTCAACAGTTCATATACCCAATACTCATACCCATACCAAAAAACCAAGGCTCATGCAACATTGCATTCATACTGCATTGCATTCATAAAAAAAATAAAATAATCCTAAATTATTACATTCCAAAAAAAAAAAGAGTGTACATACAAAAAAAACTGTATCTGTCAAAAAAAATAGGTACAATCTCAGAAATCAGTCTCAGAAGATCAGTCAGTCAGAGTCCTCGGTGGGCAGGGCTTTCCCGATCCCTCTTGCGGCTCGGGCCCGCCTCCTCGGTAGCCACGAAAATCTCGGGCTCGGAGAATCGTCCTCGTCCCCAGAGAGGCTCGTCGGGACCAAGCCGGCACGCTACGATACGGCAAGCCAAGATCTGCGAGAAGTCGTACCCAACGAAAATGCGTCGGCTTCTGGACATGCGAGGAAGACCCGCGTGGTGCCGGACATGTCCTGTCCATAAGGATCTCCGAGAATGACGTGATTCGAAGGTAGTACCACGCGGGGATCAAGGAGAGGAGAAAGAGGAGTCTCGGAAGAAGTCTCGGAAGGAATGGGAGAAGCCTCCGCTCGACACGCGCCGGGCACGTAGCTCGTCTCCTCACATACTGGCGAGACCCACGAAATAACCATATTCTTGATAAACCTCTTTGCCCCGTCACGATTCGTCGGCTTCTCCACTACTTTGGTCGGGAGGCGCACGGAAACAAAGCGTCGAGAAATAATTAAGGCGAAAAATGATGACGGGAAAGAAAGGAAAAGACAGAAGCAAAAAAAAAGAGAGAAGGAGAAGCCATACCTTCATATCCGGACGAGGCCGAAAGGCTCGTGGAACCCGGTCAGGGACAGGGATCTGTACTCTCAACCTAACCCCATCCTGGACATACGAAAAGTCAGATCGAGGGTACCGCGCGACCCCCAACCCCTCTCTCTCGAGAACCTGAGGCGGCTTCAACCTCCGCGAGAAAATGCGAGTATGACTCGGCGCGATGAATGTCGAGAAGTGCCGACCACCTCGAGTAATCATCCCGGGTCTCAGGAGTTCTCACTCGGATGCATCATGTCGGGAGGAGGCTCCAGGAGCCATCGGAAAGCGGATTCACGCCATCTTGGCGCGTCACTCTCTCTCCCGAATAATACATATCGCGAGTCAAGCCTCTCAAAATCCTCCCATTGCCACGGTCCATATCTCGGCGCCCTTGGTGCTCCACGCCAACGGTCCCGGGGTAGAAAATCATCTCCTCATCTGTCTCGGCTCTCACTTTGAAAGGCGAGACAATCCAGGATACTTGAGGGTCGTGCGCCCTGGAACCCTTCTTATCCCGGGCATACTTGGACCGAGGGAACGCATGGCCGGATACGCCCCGACGTACTCTGCCGGCTGCCGCCACATCGTGACGTGAAAGAACTCTAGAGCCCATACCTACGAAAGGTAAAAATCAAATCCATTAAGTACGAGAAAGAATACGTGCTTAAAGAAAAGAGGAAAGCAAAAGAAAGCTTATACCTCCGAGAGGAAACTCGAAAGCGATAGAAGGAACTTCATGACCTTAGAATTTGTATCTATCGAGCAAAGTAAAGCTACTGCGGCCCGACCTCCCCCTGGAAATCTCTCGGCTCTCTCCACGTCCTCCGAGGACCTCGGCCAAGAAAGCAAAAGCAGTAGTCCCCTCGGCATGTCCAAAAATCGTGCTCGAAAAAGAAAACCATAAAAAGGCCACAGCAATGCGCTCGGCGCCTATCCTCTCATCCCGACCTCGTAGCTCCGAATACGCTCCACAATCTTTCCCTCGACCACGGCATACTCCATCCCCGTCCCCTTTTTGGGAATAGGGGAAAATCCCGAAGGGCTGCGAGGTCCAAGTCGGCTGTAACCATCCCGCCACTCAATCTTTGCGTCCATTAAAGGACAGACCCGTGATCGCGGCATAGTCGGAAGGCATAGCTTAGTAGCCTCGCCCCAAGAAATGAAAAGTGTGGGTCGCGTCCCACCAATCTTTGAGCCAAAGCGAAGAAACAGACCACTTACTCTTAGGGAACTTAACCAACCCCCTCAAGCTCTCAATGAACTCATACAATCCAGTCTCGATGACGATCTGTCTCGGACTCATCATCGCCCCCCTACCCAAAATCGGAAGCCGGTCCCACAAGTAGATCACAGACTCCACCGACCCCCGAGTCTTCATCTTGCTCATTTAGCCGACACGAAGCCATCTCCGCCCTGCGATTTCAAAAAAAAAAGAGAAAGATGTCAAAAAAAAAGAGAGTCTGCATTTGCATTTGCACAAAAAAAAAAAGAGAAAGGAAAGCATACACATGCATCATGCAACACAAAGTTCTGAAGAAAATTCGGCAGCATAACGGCATGCAATGAACCTAGCCCCATTTTTCTCACACAAAAGAAGACAGTTTTCGGCAAATCCCAATCAACATTCATTCATACATGAAGAAAAAAAATTCATACAAGGAGTCAACGGAAGTAAAAACTCCGTCCCATTTTCATAAAATAACATGCATACATATCATTCATGGAGCCATCATCTCATTGCAAAAAAAAAAGAAAGCATACATGCATACATTCATGTCATTGCAACAAAAAGGTCCGTCCCGGATTTGAGAAAATTCTCATCATCTCATGTTTCAAAAAAAAAAATGGCAAAATGCCAATTCTTTTTCTAAACAAAATGCATGCAATTTCAATGTCAAGAACATCATTTTCGAAATTTAAATCACGATTTTCGAATTTTTCACTACAATTTTCGGATACTAAAAAAAAAGGGCAAAAATGCCCATTCTTTTTTCCAAACAAAATGCATATTTGGATCACCCATATACTCATTACAACATGCAAAGCTAAAATTCAAAGCCAAGAACATAATTTTCGGATTTCAAAAAAAAAGGAGAAAAATCAATTACAAAATCAATTTCAAACAAAAATCGACAAAGGGATCGAAGAGATTCGAAGTATACTGTTCGGAGACTCGGATCGGTGGCCCAATGTTGCCAAGCATCGGGGTAATGCTCCTCCGCAATCGATTGCGAAAGTGTGTAATGTCTCCTCATTCGAACGAGTTCTAATCGCCTCTCCGCGACCGGGCCACGTCCTTGGCCTTGGATAGCAACTCCCCCGTGTTCCATTGCTTGAAAAATCGAAGAAATCGGAAGAATTTTGAAGCTTTTTGGCCAAAAATGGCGAAATTTCTCCTTCTCTCTCGTAAATCTTTCTTTGAAGGCGAAAAGTGGGCGGTGGGAAGAAGAAGGAAGGCTTTGACCTTTTAAAACCCCTCTGGACTTCACTCCTATCCGCGCGGATAGGTTTGAAGGGTCAAAAAGACCCTTTTGCCCTTTAAAATTCCGGGACCCTGCAGTTTAGTCCCAAACTTAACGAAGTTAACCAAAGTCAACCCCCCTCTTCAAAATCATCCCCGGCAGTAAAACGTAAGTCCGATTTCTCCGAGAAAGCTAACGGAATCCCGTTTCTTTCATCAAAATCATCCCCGGCCGTCAAACGTAAGTCCGATTTCTCCGAGAAAGCTAACGGAATCCCGTTTCTTTCATCAAAATCCTCCCCGGCAGTAAAACGTAAGTCCGATTTCTCCGAGAAAGCTAACGGAATCCCGTTTCTTTCATCAAACGGCCGTCAAAGGTAAGTCCGATTTCTCCGAGAAAGCTAACGGAATCCCGTTTCTTTCATCGAAATCCTCCCCGGCCGTCAAACGTAAGTCCGATTTCTCCGAGAAAGCTAATGGAATCCCGTTTCTTTCATCAAAATCCTCCCCGGCAGTAAAACGTAAGTCCGATTTCTCCGAGAAAGCTAACGGAATCCCGTTTCTTTCATCGAAATCCTCCCCGGCAGTAAAACGTAAGTCCGATTTCTCCGAGAAAACTAACGAAATTTCGTTTCTTTCATCATTATCATCAACGGAAGTCAAACGTAAGTCCGATTTCTCCGAGAAAGCTAACGGAATCCCGTTTCTTTCATAAAAATCATCCCCGGCAGTAAAACGTAAGTCCGATTTCTCCGAGAAAGCTAACGGAATCCCGTTTCTTTCATCAAACGTCCGTCAAACGTAAGTCCGATTTCTCCGAGAAAGCTAACGGAATCCCGTTTCTTTCATCGAAATCCTCCCCGGCCGTCAAACGTAAGTTCGATTTCTTCGAGAAAGCTAATGGAATCCCGTTTCTTTCATCAAAATCCTCCCCGGCAGTAAAACGTAAGTCCGATTTCTCCGAGAAAGCTAACGGAATCCCGTTTCTTTCATCAAACGACAGTAAAACGTAAGTCCGATTTCTCCGAGAAAGCTAACGAAATCCCGTTTCTTTCATCAAAATCATCAACGGCAGTAAAACGTAAGTCCGATTTCTCCGAGAAAGCTAACGGAATCCCGTTTCTTTCATCAAAATCATCAACGGCAGTAAAGCGTAAGTCCGATTTCTCCGAGAAAGATAACGGAATCCCGTTTCTTTCATCAAAATCTTCCCCGGCAGTAAAACGTAAGTCCGATTTCTCCGAGAAAGCTAACGAAATCCCGTTTCTTTCATCAAAATCATCCCCGGCAGTAAAACGTAAGTCCGAGAAAGCTAACGGAATTCCGTTTCTTTCATCATTATCATCAACAACAATAAAACGTAAGACCGATTTCCCCGACGAATACGTCTGAATTTCCCCAGCAAAGTTAACGGAATCCCGTTTTCCCCAACAAAAGCCAAAGGAACCCCTCGATTCCTTCCCCAGCAGCATTTCGAACTACGTAAGGGCTTGATTCCCACTAGGGATACGTAGGTAGCCTACCATAGGTCCAGCCCGCTCGACCGGCCACGGTCACCCTCTCCTTTTGGCGGCGGACGAAGAACACCAAAGGATCACCCATCCCAAACCATTAAGGGAAAACGTTTCAAACCAAGGTGCGAGGCACCTAAAAAGCCATCATCATCAAGGTCAGAGGCACCTAAAAGCCATCATCATCAAGGTCCGAGGCACCTAAAAAGCCATCATCATCAAGGTCCGAGGCACACGAAACGCCATCATCGTCGTCAAGGTCAGAGGCACCTAAAACGCCATCATCAAGGTCCGAGGCACCTAAAACGCCATCTTCAAGGTCTCGAGGCACCTAAAACGCCATTATTACCGGGTTGTTACCTCAAAATAGTCACTCCCGGGGTCACGGACCCGAACTACGACCGGCTTGATTCCTCTTGGGATACGTAGGTAGCCTATCATTAGGTTCAGCCATCGGACCAGAAAATAGTCATCTCTTATCCCCGGCGGAGCGGATATACAATTTCGCACCGAAAATGGTCATTCCTATCCCCAGCAGAGCGGATATACAACTCCGGCTATCGGGACCAGAAATGGTCATTCCTATCCCAGCCCGGAGCGGATATACAACTCCGGCCATCGGACCAAAATGGTCATCTCTTATCCCCGCGAGTTTCTCTCGGCAATCGGCTGAGAACTCGCTCACCGGGTTGACGCCTCAAAATAGTCACTCCAGGTCACGGACCCGAACTACGGCTTGGCTTGATTCCTCTTAAGGATACGTAGGTAGCCTATCATTAGGTTCAGGCCGTCGGATCGAAAATGGTCATCTCTTATCCCCGGTGAGCGAATATACAATTTCGAATACCGAAAATGGTCATTTCCTATCCCCGACGGAAGCGGACATACAACTCAATTTCGGATGAAAATGGTCATCTCTTATCCCAATGAGTTTCTCAAACAATCGATCAGCGAGAACTCGCTCACCGGGTTGACGCCTCAAAATAGTCACTCCGAGTCCACAGACCCGAACTACGGCGGCTTGATTCCCATTCGGGATACGTAGGTAGCTCTGTCGCTAGGTCCGACCACTCGATCACTTGATCATCCTATCAAATATGGAGCCTTACTCTTATCGACGACCCCGCTTCCTTCGAGCGCCGCGCCGGAAGGCCGTAAGTGCTCCAATTTGAGTTGTTAGAATTTTCGTTAGAAAATTAACGAAAGTTTTAACATTTCTAACATTTTTAACAATTCCTAACATTTCTAACAAAGTGAGGGTAGATTGGGAATTGCCATTTAAAGATAAACCATGGAAAAGAATCAAAAAAGCAAAAGAAATGGTCAAAAACCCGAAATAGAAGTGGCTGAGACATTTTCTGGCTGCCTAATTTGAATTTTATTCTTCCTGTCCAAAGCCTGGAGCAGCATTTAATGAACAGTGCACGCCTTCAAGACCATCCGCGCGGACAAGAATGTAAAATTCCAGGCCTATAAATTGAACCCCTCAGCTTCACTTTTCAAAGAAAGAAACAACACAATTTGCAACTGCACCTTGGCGAAAAATAGGGAGAAAACAGTGGGAATTCACTTGAATTGCCACCATTTTCTCTTCAATCTTTCCCAAATCCCACTCACTCAAAATACTTTCAAATCACTCTCATACATACTCTCATACATACACTAACTCAAGCTCAAATCACCCTTTAGGAGGAGGATTAGAGAGAAAACATAGAGGACTTCATTGTTATCTACTTGTTTTCTCTTTAACCAACTCAAATCACCAACCCTAAACACTTTCAAACCCTAAACACATTCAAGCCTTTGAATCCATTCAAACACAAAACACAAAGAAGATAGGTATAACCTCCCTCTCTTTACCTTAAATTTCTCTCATCCATGCATGCACTTTCAAACTCCAAAATGTAGTTTGTTCATCTTCTTGCCCTAGATCCAAGAAGATCACCATGGAAGTTCATCTCCATGGTTGATCTTCTACAAGGATCAACATTCTCTCCAAAGTGTTCTTACTTACTTGTAAATGCATTTTCAAAACCCTAAAAAACCATTTTCATACATCAAATCTTCATTTTCAAAGGATAAAATTTCCCTTTCCAAGCAAATGAAGTGCTTAGTCCTAATATACCCTAAGGATGGCTTGATATAGTTGATTCACCACTAAAATGTCAAGTGATCACTAATCAAAGCCTAAGGAAATGGGGACAAGCATGGATGCCAAACCCCTTTTTAAATCATGTTTTTCTTCTTGAGAAGTTGCTGTCCAGTAGCAATCTTCTAAGACCCCAGTCCATAGTCTAATTTTTTGGACACAGATAAACTTGGAATTTGGTGTTGACTACAAAATACTTTTTGTAGCCAACATCCAGAGCTTTCCAAAAATATTTTTACTTTATTTTTTGCGTGAGTAAAACTCCCTTTTTGAAATTTTATTTTTAAAGGTCAGTTCCTCAGTCTCTGGAAGTCCAGATTTCATATCTGAGATTTCCAGAAGGTTTTGGTCCACCAAATTAACTCCAAATGGGAAAATTCTTTCACAAAAATCTTATTTAAGATGTCTGGAACAACTTTCATTCTCTGAGTTTTCTCAGATTATGAAGTTTTGAAGCCCTTAAACCCATTTTAAAATAAAGTGTCCACTGCCTTTTTCATTCTGGCAGAAATGTTTTTCAACTTCAAAAAATCTTTTGAGTATCAAAACTCAACCCAAAAATCATACCAAAAAGTCTAATAAAGAGTTCCCAATTTTTACTTTTCTCAGTTTCAATATATTTTGGTCAAAGTAACAACACACACACACACACACACACACAAATGATTCTAAATGTTTGGAATACTCGTTTTACGAGGCATTTCGGGTGAACACTAACGTTCTTCCCGGCGTGTAACGTGACCTCCGAACCCAAATCTCTGATCTCGGGAATTTTTCAAAATTTTGGCCCTCAAAATAAAAATGGCGTGGCGACTCCGTGTGTTTTTTCGATTGATTTTCAAAGAAAAGAAAAACATACAAAATCTTTCGGAAAAAAATTGGAACTCAACATCGTTACAGCAGCGCATTTAATGTCATCGTAGGCGCCTGACTGAGTCGCATTGAATGCGATGGGAGTGAGCCGACAACTTGCATGTCAGAGCCAGTAAGTTAACTTGCTCAGTGAGGTTGGCTATTAACCGGGAGGCAGGTGAGATAACCGGGAGGCAGGTATGAGCCCGCGGTCAACATCTTGAGCGCGGTCAAAGGTATTTGACGCGGGCACGGACGGAGCGGTCATACCTCCTGCGGTCACCAAGCCAGCGGTCAGGATCCCTCCGGTCTGGAGTAGGATGATGCGGAGAGGAGCGCGGTCTTGACCTCAGAGGTCTATCTGTCCGTGGTCTTGACTCCGGCGGTCTAGGAAATGCCACGTCACTGGTTCCTTGGACCAGACCGAGCGTGGGCCCGATCCAGCTGATCCGGGCTCATCACTGTTGTTTATAATGGTTCGGTTGCGGTTGTAGGTGGTGGTGGTGGTGGTGCAGTGTATGTTTTATTGTTGGAAAAAGGATGGGGATTGTGGATTGAATTGGCCGCCGGCGGTGATGGGGTTGAGAATGGCGTGGTGAGAGTAGAAAAGAAGGGTTTGGGTGTGGGTTTTAAAATATTTATTTGACCCTTTTATTTTTTAAATGTTTATTATGACCACTCAATTGTCAATATTTATTTCAAATTAACCTCAGTTAAGTCATTAACTAAGAAATTTAACTTTTTTGTCAGAAAAACCTTTTTGCCAACTTTTATTTAACTTTGAACCCTCAATCACTAAAAATGAATTGTTGAACAATACAGTGCTACATTTCCTACACTTTGAACCCTTATTTGTAATTTTCACTAACTTAAAAGCAAATACTCCCTCCGTCTCACCCGAAGCATCATTTTTTATTCAAAAGGGTGTCCCGTTTAAAGCGTCACCCTTTCCTAAAAAGGAAATATTTTATTAATATTCTATTACCCATCCACTATTCCCTCCACTAATTCTCTTCCCTCTACACTCACAACACTTTTTAAATTCACTATTTCCTCCACTAATTCTCTCTCCTATTTTCAAATTACACTCACAACATTTTTTCTTCTCACACTTTTCCTTAATTTGCGTGCCACCCCTAAAATGGCGACGCTTTGGGTGGGACGGAGGGAGTAAACAATATAAGGAGGAGACGTAAAACCTTATTTCAAAGAAAATTGAAAATTTTAAAGGGAAGGAAAAGAAACTTGCCCCTTCTTTGAACTAACTTTGAAATCCCTATATTTTTAATCAACGTGAATGTAACCATATATCTTTAAAGTCATAATAATATTAATTTTCTTTGGATCATTACCCAGTGGCCGTGCCGAGGATTTTTTTTTTAAATGCGGGCCAAATTATCGAGTTTGAAAAATCATTTGACTATAATCCAAAAGAGGGCAAAATTATAGATAGTGTACCTTTTTTTAGGGGGCAAAATTGGTAAAAATGCAATTTTTATACTAACATATCATTTTTTATAAAATTGTTAGTGTTAAATTTGTACATTTTTAAAAATCAAATGAGCTCTTTTAATGCCAAGGATGGATCTACATCATAGCATTCTCGTTTGCTATGATCCCTTTTAATGCCAAGATCAACATCATATCATTTTCTTTTACCATGAAATGAACCCTTGGGGCCCAAGCTAAAAAGGAAATAATGCATCCGATTCTAATGCAAAATTAAGAAAATATACTACCTAAGGGGGTGCACAATGAACCCTTGGGGCCCACCACCCCAGGGTTTGTATCTTCTATGGTTCAAGAGCTCACCACCAGTGGCGGATCCAGAACATATCGTAAGGGGGTGCACAAATAAACTACAAAGGTTCTTATGCGAAAATAATGCTTGGCATGAGATTTGAACCCACAACTTTGAGGTTATAACCCAATCAACTTAACCACTGAACCACACTTATTATTTCATTAGGACCAAATTTGATGCTTTGAACATATCTTAAGGGGGTGCACAAATAAATCACAAATTTTAATGATTTTTTATACATACCGCAATCGTCAAAGAGCCCTAATTTGGACCAAATTTGATGCTTTGAACCCTAAATTGTGAATGTCAGCCATCAATTAATACCACTCCGAAGAGTTTAAACCCTATTTCGTAATTTACCAATCTATATTATTAATAGAAAGTTTTCACCAAATCAGAAGAAGAGAAATAGCAACAGAGGGCACACTGATCTATCGTACTATTATTTCTACTTCTTTGCAATACTCCTCAAAATTGAAACTGAAAATCCAGCGGGGAAAGTTAAAAAAAAAAAAAAACAAATACTCAATGTAATAGCACATTAAGAAAAGGGAAGAGTAACAAATGGGCACTAAAAGATGTGGAATGGGCAACATAAACTCTCTAAGATCACAGTTTAAGTAGAGTGCTCATCTGGCTACGATTCCCGATTCCGAACCATTGGTTCCCGGTTCAGTGGAAGGAGAACCGTATTCAAATATTTGAATAGTGTAATTCCAGTTCAAGCGCTTCCAACAGTAGGTTCTCGATTCCGGTTCTACGGTTCCGATGGTTCCAAATTATTTATTATTTTTAATTACTTTTTTAAATTCAATATAAATGAAAATAGTTAAATAATTAATAGAATATCAAAATTCCTTAGTTTTGTAACAATGTTCATTTAAAAATTAAATTTTACAAGTAAATGTTAGTTTTCTAACGAATTTGGTTAGTTTTTTAACAAATTCAGCTAAGTTAATAACTAAATAATAACAAAAAACTAGTCATGGTTCCAAAGTCACACTTCCACGATTATCAGTTCCCAGTTCTGATTCCCGATTTCAAAACAGCCGGTTCCCGATTCAGAAAATGGTGAATCCGTATTCGAACAAACTCCCCAAGAGCTGGAGAAGTTTTTGGCCTTGAGGTTCTGTCGAATCTTTTATGCGGTATTCGAACAGTGGAATCGTCTCAGTGGAATCGTAGGTTACGATTCCCACGATTCCCAATTTTTTCACTATTCTGGTTTTAGTGATTCCCGATTTCAGAACCGCCGATTCCCGGTTTAGAAAATGGTGAACGTTTATTCAAACAGTGGAATCGCAGGTTACGATTCCCACGGTTTCCGATTTTTCCACGGTTCCGGTTCTATTGATTCCCGGTTCCCGATTTTACCCGTCGGTTCTTCTGGTTCCCGGGTAGTTTTGAGCATGTCTACAGTTACAATCAAGTATCCCACTCCAAAATATTACTTCGTCCGTCTCGTAATATATATCAGCACTTTGAATTTTGGTTCATCCCGCGCTACTAAATAAGAAAAGAGCTTGATGCAATTATATCGTTGTACTAGAAATGTACAAATCAGCAAAGCACATTTCTTAAAAGGTCGAATGC
The DNA here is from genome assembly GCA_022495995.1 of Adenophora triphylla var. japonica. Taxonomy (NCBI): domain Eukaryota; kingdom Viridiplantae; phylum Streptophyta; class Magnoliopsida; order Asterales; family Campanulaceae; genus Adenophora; species Adenophora triphylla. The sequence goes on from JAFEMH010002449.1 coordinate 57,722, forward strand.
TATAGTATTTGTTTTGAAAAGGAGGAAGCAATAATCTTATGGTAATGTAAGGAGGAAAGCTAAATGATCCAATGACTTGTCATTTTATCATCATAAATCATCTGTAAATAAACATTCCTTGTGGCCTCTTAAGGTTCAAGATTGCACAAACATGTAACTCCTTGAATAAGACAGCTCTTAAGGTTCAAGATTGCACAAACATGTAACTCCTTGAATAAGACAGCCCAGTTGTCTGAGGAAGACTAAATATTTTTCAACGAATATGCTCCGGTGCATCGGGTAGGGTTTTCATCACATAATCAAATACAAATACTCCCTCTGTCCCGAAATGATATTCCCACTCTATTTATTGTTTTTTTGATTGAACTTTGAGTAATAATTTTGAGCAATAATTTATGTTAATTTAGTTATCTTATTGAAAATCTAAAAATTATATTGACAGTATATATAATTGTGTATCACTACCAATTGTTAGATTTCCATTAGGATAATTAAATTAACGTAGAATTATTTTTCAAGTTCTCATTCAAAGTAACAACAAAAAAGGGAATATCATTCTAAGACGGAGGGAGTATTAAGAGTAGAATTTAAAGCGTTATCAACATTGTCCCTTTTTTATAATTTATGTTGATAAAACTCCGAACAAAACTATCCTAAATTTGCAAGAATTCAGATATAATAACTTAAGTTTGGTTCTCACTTGGCTTTTATAACTAACAACTACTTCCATCATAAAAACAAGATAGAAAAGCCAATGTCATTGTTAATACCTTTTGCAAGTCATGTGCTGCAACTTCCCTTTCTTGGAACTGGTTTATAAAGTACAACAGCGACATATTTGGACCGAAAGCGATGAGTGAATCCAAGACCTACCACCGATCTTGGAGCTTCTCTGTTTTCAATATAAAGGTGATTCAGAACCACGTTCTGTGGCTCAGGGAGGGACCCGCAACCGTTGCTACCAGAGGGATAGCTAAGTATGCTCTGTTGCAACTGTTGAGGAACTATAGGCGGATCTCGTACTTCATCCTCGTTTGCTATATAGACGTTGTTGTAACTTGCATCAGGCGATGTTGGAACTTCAAAACCGGGTACAACAGGCTCATCCTGCAGAGTAATAATTGTTAAGGTTACCATTTATAAAAGATTATACTCCCCCTGTCCCAAAATGAATTTCCAAAAAAAAAAAATCTAATTTCTCTTGATCGAGAGTAAATTTAGACATTTTTGGACATCCATTATGGGACGGAGGAAGTACAGTTAATCTCCAAGGTTTTGCAGCTTACTATATCTCGGCCATGGGGAGGATTCATGTTGGCGTAGTAACAGAGTTAGTTAACAGTTCAAAATCGTTCAAGGGATATATGATTGCATCAATAACCTGAAAACACAAAAACTTTTACTCAGCTAAACATTTAAGAGGTAATACTGCAGTTATATGACAATATTCTGTTATAAATCAAATTAAAATACTACCCGAAAATCCCTAAACAACAATTGTGCATAGCCAAGCCCAAATATGCCAAAAGACAGTCACATACTCCTCCGTCCCATAAAGATTGTCCATTTTTTTAATTTTGAAGGAAATTAAAAAATATTGACTTTTAAGCAATTTTATAAGCATATTGGATAGCCAATAACATCATTTCAAAGATTCCATGGAAGTAAAATTTAACTTCTTTCATCATACGTAGATTTTTACATATTAATCATTCAAAGTTGACGCATTTGTCACATCTCCACACTATCCAAATATATATGAACTAAAGCTAGTTCTCAACTTTGAGTTGAAGTGACTCCTGTTACTAATAACCATTTTCTCCCGATGTTCACCATTAATCTTCTTCATTCATTTGCTTTGTGCTTTTGTTCTTCAAATTTACCATATTTTCACTAAAAATCTAATGAACGCCTCTATCTATATGTACCCGGTCTTTGTATTAATTACATCCCTTCAACTTGCTACAATAATAACCCAGTAACGGTGCCATCATTGCCTTCTTCACACCAAAACTACTGTCTTAATCACTGTATATTTTGCCTAGAAATGGTCAACCATAATCCGCCACTGATCACAAGCCTATTCAAACTACTATTGCAGCATGCTTATGTCAACATCAAGTTCTCTCACAAATTGGTGCTCGTCATAAAATGGCAAGAGCCCCACAAAAGATTTTCCCTGAAGCTCCAAAATTACGTTAATCACACCAAATTATAATCATCTTAAGCACTTAAAGGGCTCCTTTAATGCACAAGAATGGGTATTTAGGAATGGTCTAACCCATTCCTTGGTAATTCATAAGTGAAACCCATATCTCATTCCATTTTACACAACAAGCAAACAAAGGTATAGATCACTTTAGAATAAAATACCCATTCCCGCCCCTATATTCCCATGTACCAAACGAGCTTAAAATTATTTTGCATTGTAATGGTCATCAATATTCCACCACTGATCACAAGCCTTTCCAAATTACAATTGCAGCATATTTAAGTCATCGTTTTAAGTTCTATCACAAGCCAGTGGTCATCGTAATAGATTTTCCGAAGAGTCCATCAAAGATTTTCTAAGGAAATTCCATAATTGGCACATCCCCTTAAAACAAAATAAAAATAAAAATTGGCACATCCCCTCTTGCAGGTCAAGCCAATCAAAGTTAACAGCGTCAAATGGTATTGAGGTAACCAGCCATGTTCCAGATACTTGCCATAGCCACCAAAGAAATGATTGCATTACCACTTGATGATAAGAATTTCAACACCACAAGTCATGATGTCATAACCACAGCCTACAATTGTCACATCTCACATTCTCAAATGCTCTAATCCTGGTTCTATGGTCAAAGATTAATACTCAAAACATCATCGAGTTTAGCCTTGCTGGACATTGCAGGTGTACAAGGGGACAAATGTAGATCCAGATCTAAACATTACAGACTCGACAGATCAAGAAAATTGACAACACTGTCATTGCAAAAACTAGTATTATAACAATGTAGTAAAATACAATGTACAAAAGTAGTATTTAACCGTCCCAAAAGAGATTCATTTGACAAGTCATGCTTTTAAAATCATACTCTTTGATTCCCTATATTTTTTTGAAATTGCACTATAATTATTGTCGAGTCCCTGAGAAGAAAGAAAAATACTGAAATTTTTATAAATTTATGTCATATTTCATAAATGGTACTCTTTTTTGGGAGAACCCAAATCGGAAAGTGTTAACTCTTTAGGTGGCAACGGGAGAATACACAAGACAAACTAACATATTGAATGCTACTAGCTCACTACTTATATGAGACTCACCTCACTCATGCTCTACTTTAATATACAACAAAAGTGCACAATTTCAATCAAAAAATATTTACCTACACACTCTTCCTTATTCGATGCGCAATCTAAGATTAAGTTGAGGCTCCTTGACTGAACCAGACAATCAATTAAATACAAGAGGTAGAGCATAAAAGGAGAAAGGAAGTGGCAAGAATCAATTAAATACAAGAGGTAGAGCATAAAAGGAGAAAGGAAGTGGCAAGAATGTATACGTAGCTTGTGAGCAGTGACGAAGGCACTTGAAGCTAATGGTGGTCAATCGACACCCATGATTTTGGAGTTATGTCATTTTGTACGAACTTTAAGTTTACGAAAATAACATTTTTACAACTTAAAACAGATATTTTTCCAATTCTGACCACTCTTAAATTTAGAAAAAAATACCAATATATCATATTCTGGTTTCGCCAATGCTTGTGAGCACTTACATTGTTACAAAAGCTAATAACACCCTTGTCTTAAATCATCCATAACTTTTCAGGCTCCCAAAAATCATAGTAAAATATAATGCAAATCACGATATCAAAAGCAAAGGAAAAAACAAAAAAGAGTGCAACATGTCAACAGCTTGCATGCGCCAAATAAGATACTATAAATCTGGTTTTCCATTCAAGGGAAATCCAAGTGCAGAGTAAAAACAATCCCAATTATCGTCCAAATAACTGAAATAGATTTATATTGCCTTGTTCTTTTTCCTATTCTGTAATTAGATTCCAAACCCAACAAATTGCAAAACCAGAAACAAATAGAAGTCTCAAACCGATCAATTACAACTTCTTCAATCAATTTTCCACCAAATAAACCCAAATAATCAAAAAATAATCAAGGAAAATGATCAGTTTCATCATTTCAATTAAGATTCCAAACTCAGATCACAAATTCATTATCATTTTATTTGGCACTAACCTTCAAACATCTAAATGAAGTAACCCTAGTAAGAATCAATTGATGGAAGGGGAAACGTAGGCGGCGGAGAAATCGACGCCAAGGTAAGCGACGGAGAAGCCTGAGGACGGACAGAGAGGCTTTCACCGATGACCAAACTTGATAATTTCCCGTTGAATTCTTGAAATGAACCCTGCAGATCTAGCACCGTGGACGGCAGCGACGCCGTCGTCAAGCCCCTTGATTTCTTCGTCGATTCCAAAGACAGCTAATTTCCCTCCTCTTCTCAACCCAACAACTTGTTCCAAACGATTTTTGTGTGTAGATACTAATTTTGTTACACGTGTTAACCAGCGTATTTAACACGTTTTGAAATTATGACAGAATTAAAGGTAGAGTAGAGGTGAGCAAAAAAAATTTGGAATCGGGCCCATTAATAGAATCGGATCAAATTGATCAAAATAATGTTATGATTTGATTTTGGTTCCAAATTAACAAAAACTGATATATTGGTTCGATACTAGCAATTAGATATATTCAAAAAATAACTGAGAATCATATGAACTGTCTAGTAAAATTGAGTATCGAAAATCGCCAAAATTGAAACCGTAAAAAAATTGAGAATCGTGAAAATCGTTACCGGCGGTTTCAAGATTTGAATATGGATCGCCATTTTCAGAATCGTGAATTGACGATTCTGAAATCAAGAACCAAAAATCATGGAAGCTTAACCTTGAAACCATGTAAATGTTAGTTTTTTGTTATTATTTAACTAATAAATTAACTAAATTTGTTAATAAACTAATCAAATTCGTTAAAAAAACTAACATTTTCATATAAAAACTAATTTTTAAAAAAGATTTGTTTTACAAATCTAATAGATTTTGAAATTATTAATTATTTAACTATTTTCAGTTACATATAATTTTTATTTTTTAAAAAAAAATATGAATAAATAGAAACAGTTGGATTCGTGGAGCCAAAACCAGAAATTGGAGGTTGAAACCGAGAATTGAAAATCGAAATTACACAATTCTTTTTCTTTACAGTTTCCCATTACTCAGAAATCGAAAATCGGCATCCCATTTCTCGAAATCGAAAACTGTCGATCTGAAATTGGAAATCGAAAACCGAACCCATGAATACGTCTGCCAGTAATCTTGGACCTTATCATAAAGACGGTAAATACTAAATACAGGGAACGAAAAATACAGGGAACGAAAAATTCCAACTCTGTCCTTGCCCGTCTCGTGTGTGTATACACGAGATGTTCTCACTCATCCCGTGTGAATCTACACGAAGAAATCCGTTCACATCAACGCAGATCCAACACGTAAACCTCCTTCGACCAGAGCGCCGGTAGTCCGTCAGCCACCGCCGCATCTTCTGTCGGCGTCTTCCACAGTTTATCTCTTCTTACAACCAAATCACAAATTCAGAATGACCCATCACTCAGATTCGATCAAAAAAGCATATTCGAAAGGCGTATCACTCGACCAATACACAAATTCAAAACCACCAACCAATAAATTCACAGTCAAAATCAAGAATTAGCAACCAATCACCATCATCCAAATGGGAGAAAATCCAATCACAGTAATCCAAAGAACTGTGAAGTGAATAAAGTTGAGACGCAGCTGGGAAATCAAGTAGGAATAAGGTGATTTGGGAATCAATGGAGACGAAAGGAATCTGGGGATTGGACAAGAGTGGAGGAAAGCACAAATCTCGTGTGAGTTTACACGAGATGTATCTCGTGTAAACTCACACGAGATGCTTCTCGTGTGAGTTTACACGAAATGTATCTGGTGCGATTTAAAATTAGGTTTAAATCGCATTAGAGGGAACAAGATAACGGTGGTCGTGTTTGGCGTTGTTGGGGGTGGCGCCGATTGAGGAGAGCAGAGGAAGGTGGAGAGGGAGAGCTTGGTGATGGACTTGGCCGGAGAGGGCGAGACCAGGTGAGGAAGACGATGGTGTTTTGCGTTTAGAGAGAGAAGGTCTCGTCTAGTGAGCGACAGAAAAAATAAAAATTAAGTATATAAATGGGTATTTTGGTAATTTACATAGTTCCCTGTATTTTTTGTTCCCTGTATTTAACCATATCCCATAAAGACCTTATTTACTAAAAATATGTATCAATTGACGTTAAAGGAGAGTAGTTTAGAGTCCTTTTATTTTATTTGTCAATTCCCTATATTTGATAATGTATATCTAACAATTTCTCAGCTAATACCTTTGGAAAGTCTAATTAATGGTGAAATTATTTTCTAGTCTTTTTCTTTTAGGGATTTTTACCAATAAGTCCTTGTTAGAAGGTAGAATTTATAAAAAAAAAACATCACATTTCATATTATACCTTAGGGTCCATAGTTTGAAATCCATTTTACCAATAAACCCCTTGTTACTTTTAAAATATTTTATAAGCATTTAAATGGCAAAACTGCCCTCGCTCATTCTCTTTCTCTCTCTATGCGCAATTGCTTTCTCTCTCTATGCGCAATTGCTTTCTCTGATTCAATTGACGATGCCGCAATTCCTTTCTCTGCAATTGATGATGCGTTTCTCTTCACTCTATGAGCAAATTGGCGATTCTCTCTCTCTATATGTCGCAATTGACGAGCTCCGACGTGTTTCAGATGTTCGATCGAAACGGGGACGGCCAAATCACTGAGAAGGAGCTCAGCGACTCATTGGAGAAGATGGATATTTTCATTCCCGACGGCGAGCTATCTGTAATGACCTAGGGTTCTTTCTGATTTGGGGATGACCGTTAAATTTGATTTTGGATATTTGTTTTGAATTCTGTTTGATTTCGGTTGTCTCTCCCGTTTCTCTCCTCGTCATCTCTTCTCATCGTCGCCGGATCCTCCAAGGTACTCCATTTTCTGCATCTAATATCTTGTTAATCAGGTCGTTTGAATGATGCCCGCCAAGTGTTTGATAAATTACCTCAAAGAGATGAGGTCTTGTGCAATAGGCTGCTAAGCTGCCTTTTCCCTTATCTGCCTATTCTTGGTATTCAAACTGACTGAAATTGTTGGGTTTTATGGGTTCATGCGCAGCGGAATTAAGCATCAAATTAACACAAAACCCAAAGCCCTAAGATCCGTTCTATACGATTAAATTGAATTCCTATGAGATAGAATTTACCAACCTTAATTGCTTTCCGGTCTTGAGCTATCGAACAATTTATTGGTGTGATTTTGAATCACAATCTTCGATCTTCAAAAAACCTTTCAATCTTCGGATTGGAACTCTAGGCCTTGATCGTCAAACGAGCGAAGACCCTCTATTGTTGTATCCACACGTAAGAATGAACCAAGAACGATTCTTGAGAATTGCTAGATTCTTAAACTTTAAGAAGAATATTGAGAGAACTTTTGTTATGATTTTCTTGAAAAAATTCGGCTCTTTTCCGTCTGTTTACAGACTCATATATACTACTTTAGTATTTAGAGTTTGTGCCTTAATCAAATTAGGAAACAAGTGTAAACCGCCTCTGTGGCTAAGTATGTCGCGTGACAAACGTTGCCATATGGCTAAGTATGTCGCGTGACAAACGTTGCCATATGCAGGAACTCTCAATCATTCTTCCTTTAGTTTAACCAATTCATTCTAGTTGTGTGTGACCCAATAGGATTATATTATGTTGGCAATGAGTTCGATCATATCGACTCTCATAAGATATAAGCGGACTCTAGCAAGCCATTATGTCTACCCAAATAATATAACGTAAGAGTTCACGTTTCCAATGGTACACTTCCATTTCTCCCTTTGTCTCACGATGTTATATTGAACACAAGTCATGGTCCACGTCAACTTGTATCTGTTCAATGCTTTCTCGATCTTGAGTATAATGATAATCCAATCGCATTGGGGTGTGGCCACACACTTTCCATCATTATTACTCATCGAGGGGCCCAAGCAAAACATCTCTCTTTCGAGGGACAAATTCCATCTTGACTTATCATCCTTCCCATCATGAATCCGATCATGTCAAAGATAGCCTTTATAAATATCGTGTTAAGATATCGTTTGACTAAAATCAAACATGACTTTCATCATATGTAAGGTCATGATAATCTCAGGTCTAGGGACTAAATGAAGTGACCATATGAGATTTAATTATGACATTTGACCATGACATAAATCTCATACGGGTCAAGTCCAGTCACTTGTTCTCTAACAAGTACCCATAATTTCAATGTGCATCTCTATGCATATAATCATCATATGATTATCCATTGACAATTATACTAATTATTCTCTTAATAATTAGGGACGGAGATTATTACAATAAATATGTAAACTATATAATAATCAAATAATAAACTTAAACGATAAAGATGATACATAACGGTTTTCAGTTAAACATAACTAAAGCCTAGGGCATTACACCAACAGTCTCCCACTTGCACTAGGCTCCATTTATGTATCGAATACTCATGGATCCAACATGACCATCATGCTTATGCCTATGCGAGGGTCTTTGTTAGTGAATCCCTTATGTCATCATCGGTTGATACTTTGTATATCTTAACGTATTTTCATTCTTTATGAATTCCTCGAAGAACGTCTAAATGAGTGTTTGGATCGCTGTTGTGACCTTGGTTCCATTGTTTGCACAAGTGGCACCACTATTGTCATAACAAAAGTTTCACCGATTAGTGATACTTGGAACATTTCCAAAACGCTAATGAACTTTTGATCAAAACTGCCTCTTTTAGCCACATCATATGTTGCTAAAATTTGGCCTTAGTAGTAGAATCGACTACAATTTCTGCTTGGAACTCTTCCAATCAAAATTGCACCTCTAATAAGCATAAACACAAATCCTAATTGCAATTTTAAAATAACTTTGTCAGTTTGGAAGCTAGCATCTATGTAACCCTCACAACAAGATTAACTTCCAATCTTTCAAATACCAAGAACGTATCCTTAGTTCTTCTTAAGTACTTAGGATCATCTTGGCTCCCATCCAATGGTTTATATCAGGATCAGATTGGTATCGACTCATCATGCTTAGAGCATATGAGACGCCGGGTCTAGTACAAATCATGGCATACATGACAGATCCAAATGCCGAAGCATATAGAACTTCATTCATTTCCCTTTTGCTCATCAGTTGTCATATGACAATGAGTATTGCTAAGAGAAGTACCATGATCCATTGACAAGCTACTCTTCTTAGACTTTTCTAAGAATCTTGTCAATGTGAACACTTTGACTCAAACCAATTTATCCTTCTAGATCCATCTCTATAGATCTTGATGCCAAGGATGTAAGCGGCTTCACCCATATCTTTCATTGAGAAACCTTTCCTTGACCAAGACTTAACAATATTAAGTGTTGGAACTTGTTTTTACAATGAGTAAGATATCATTGTAATAAAACAATAGAAATAATACTACGCTTCCACTGAATTTCATGTATACACAAGGTTCATCTTTGTTCTTTGATGAAGTCAAACTCTTTGACCAATTCATCAAAACGAAGATTCCAATTCCTTGAAGCTTGCTTCAACCCATCTCATGGATCTTTGCAACATACATACTTTATTAGAGTTTCTTGGATCGACAAACTATTCGGGTTGTGTACTCTACACATCCTTAATAATCTTTCCATTTAAAGAAAGTCGTTTGACATCCATTTGTCATATCACATAGTCACAATATGTGATAATGGCAATTGAAACTTCTAACAGACTTCGACATTGTAACTGGCGAAAAAGGTTTCAACATAATCAATACTATGAATTTACCTAAATCCCTTTGTTACAATACTTAGTCATGAAAGTATACACCTTCGCATCCATGTCGGTCTTTGAAGACCTACTTGCACCCTTTAGTTTTTACACCTTCAGGTAGCCCAATCAAGTTCCAAACTTGATTGTCAAACATGGATTGTAATTCAGATTCTATGGTTCTTAACCATTTATCCAAATTAGGAGTGGACATCGCCTCAAGATAGGAAGTAGGATTGTCATTCTCAATGACTTCCACTTTATTACTTTCCGAAACGAGAAATCAATATTTCTTGATTCGGACTGTAACCTATTCGATCTACGATGGACTTGTGCATCTTGAACCGGTTCCACAACTCCTTTGTGAATTTGGTTCCGTCTCTACTCTTGGTTCCATATTATTTTCGGGTTCTTGAACTTCTTCAAGATTAATTTTACTCCCACTAGATTCTTTATTGAGAAACAATTTCTCAAGAAACGAATCAAATAGAGCAACAAACATTTTGTTCTCTTTGTGGTTGTAAAATCAATATCCGAAAATAACCTTGTCAGGTTTGGTGCTAACTTATAAGAGACAAGTCTCTCTACATAAGATTCGCAACCCCAAATCTTCATGAAAGACAAACTAAGTTTTCTTCCATGCCACATCTCATGTGGGGCCTTAGAAACCGATTTAGTAAGGACTCAATTCAGTGTAACCGCATTATTTCTAATGCATATCCTCAAAAGGAATTAGGAAAGTCAACTTGACACATCATCGAATGAACCATGTCTAACAAGGTTCAATTCCTCCTTTCAGACACACCATACAATGTGGTGTTCCGGGTGTAGTCAACTCTGAAACGATTTCATAGTTTTGAGATGATTGTCAAACTCTTGGCTCAAATATTCACCACCTCGATCTAATCGAAGTACTTAATAGTTTTGCCAAGTTTGTTTTGCACTTCATCTTGAAATGTTCGAAACATCTCAAACGATTCACCTTTGGACTTCATCAGATAGACATAGTCATATCTAGATAAGTCTTTAGTGAAATATGATGAAATACCGAAGTCTTCCCCTAGCAATGCTACTTAATGGTCCACATACATCTCATGTATAATGACCGATAAGTCACTAGCCCTCCCACTACTCTTAGTGTAGGGTGGTTTGGTCAATACTCCCAATAAACAAGATCTGCATTCCTCAAATGATTCATGGTCATATGAGTCTAAAAGTCCATGTTAATGGAGTTTAGATATATGTTTCTTTTTTATATGACCAAGCCGGAAATGCCATATGAATGCGTTGTTCATATTGTTCGGTTCAGAAATCCCATTTATATTTTAGATATCTTCAATATTATTTTATTTCTCATCATCAAGGATATGCAGACCATTCAATGACATATGCATTACAATAAGGCATATCATTAAATAAATATAAAACTTCTTATTGAAAATAAGAAAATTATATTCTTCATCATCCATTTAAGAAACGGAAATAATACTCCTACTCAAATCCGGAACGTAGTGGTACTTGTTCAAAATAAGTACTACTTCACAAGGTAAAGTGACTTCATAAGTCCCTATGGTCAATGTAGCAACCCTTGCTCCATTCTTATGCATAGGTTTAATTTACCTTCTTTGAATAGCTTTCTATTCTTTGTTCCTTGCACATTTAAACAAATATGGGATCCAATCCGGTATCATATACCCAAGAACAAGAAGTCGAAAGGAAAATATCTATCATATAGATACTTGAAGTAGTAGCAATCATATTGCCCTTCTTCACCTTTTAGGCCTTCCTAATAAGCCTTGCAACTTTGCTTCCAATAACAATCTTATTGCAATGATAGCAAAATGCATCCTTTTGAGACACTTTGGGTTTAGCCTCTTCGGCTATGACAACATTTGTCCTAGGTTTAGCAACTTTTGCTTTACCTTCTTTTCCTTCCTTTATGAACCCTTTTATTGTGTCAACCATTAACACAATTTGCGGATTTCTCCTTCTTTCATCATATGAATTAAGAGCCTACACCACAACATACATCTTTTGCCTAGTTCGCATTTGGAACATTTCCTTTTGCGTTGTGCTAGAACAAAAGTAGTTACCATGTGCTCAAGGTTCTTCATAAGAATCTTTAAACATGGTGGCAAGTATAAGGCGAGCAATACAATTAGAATCATCAACATGTTTCTAATGTTGCTCCTTATTTGCCCTTTGCAACAATTGCAGTAGGTTCAACAGGAACGGATTCGTCAAGAACGTACACATTTACCTAAGAACCATTCTTTAGGCTTCTGATCCAATCAGAATTATATGTATCGTTCCTTTCGAACTTTGTCCTTCATAAGGACGAATCGCAATTATCATTATGTAATGCTAATTCTACAACAAAATATACAAATTATATAAACACATATTAATACCAACACATTTATCATTTAAGAGCAAATAATGTATTTTACAAATACTCCCACTAAATCATACATCTTCCAATGCAAATAAGCATAATATGCATTTAATGGGCTAAGATCCAACTTTAATTTAATCTCAAGTACGCTATGGCGCACCGCTCAAGATTAAATTAATTAGGTAGAAAACATCAATCATATCGTATATGACTCTTAGATCTTTTATGAGATTTATTTAAGACATCATATGCCTAAGCATATTTTAATCTCATCTTATGCCTTGGGTCCAAAACCATTTTGATAACCCAATTAAGTTCATCCACTTTAAACGTATAGGAACCACCATTTCCTCATCTTGCTCGCAAACGGAATAGAATCAAAGTACCTTGCTATGGCAAGCCCACCCAAAACTATCCGAGTGGTCTCAAGTGTTTTAATCATGGATTGGCATAAAGAACTTAAAAGTTTAAATGAAGGTTCTTTAAAGAAGATTATAAGCATATCAACAAAGATAATCATAACTGTGCACCAGGTAAGTTCCCAAGAAAATAGGTGAGCCACAAGGACTGCTTAAGTATCAAATTTTCCTTCGACAGAACTCTCCTAGACATGCACAACTTAGAGTACCAGTTTGAATGCAACATAATCAATACTTTGTATACTGACTTGTTTCTCATAAACAATCAGACTCGAAAACTGACTTGTTTCTCATAAACAATCAGATTCCTTCAAATTTTGCATAAACTGACTTGTTTCTCATAAACAATCAGAAAATCAAAATTTAATGTTTCAACTAAACATCTAATAAAATTCTTAACACTTAAGAACAAATAATTCATGCATCGCAACAATCAATAAAAACACATTTAAATTAATTAAGCATGCATCATAAACAATGAATTAATCTAACATAGCCCTATAAATTTTATTTCCAGAAATTTATAGCATCCAGATTAAGACATAAAATATCTCAGATTATCAACATAATCACAGATTAGCAGAAAAATTATCAAACTGATTCTGCCCAGATTGGCAAAGTATGTCGCGTAACATAATCAGCCAGTTGGCAAAGTATGTCGCGTGACACACCTTGCCCAACTACCAGATTTTCACTCGTGGCTAACTATGTCGCGTGACAAAACTAGCCAGTCTGGCAGTTCTTCCGAATTTCAATCAATTCCAATCATAAAGCAATCAAATCAAGTAAACAGCTTTTAGATATTTAATTCAGCATAATCAAAAGACGATTTTCACATTGTTTCACATTGTTTCACATAAACAATAAACATTCTATCGCATACAAAACATGCAATAAGCATATAAACGATTTATATCTTGATTCTAGCATGTTAATTCAAAATTAATCATACGAACGGGGCTCTAATACCACTGTTGGGTTTTATGGGTTCATGCGCAGCGAAATTAAGCATCAAATTAACACAAAACCCAAAGCCCTAAGATCCGTTCTATACGATTAAATTGAATTCCTATGAGATAGAATTAACCAACCTTAATTGCTTTCCGGTCTTGAGCTATCGAACAATTTATTGGTGTGATTTTGAATCACAATCTTCGATCTTCAAAAAACCTTTCAATCTTCGGATTGGAACTCTAGGCCTTGATCGTCAAACGAGCGAAGACCCTCTATTGTTGTATCCACACGTAAGAATGAACCAAGAACGATTCTTGAGAATTGCTAGATTCTTAAACTTTAAGAAGAATATTGAGAGAACTTTTGTTATGATTTTCTTGAGAAAATTCGGCTCTTTTTCGTCTGTTTACAGACTCATATATACTACTTTAGTATTTAGAGTTTGTGCCCTAATCAAATTAGGAAACAAGTGTAAACCGCCTCTGTGGCTAAGTATGTCGCGTGACAAACGTTGCCATATGGCTAAGTATGTCGCGTGACAAACGTTGCCATATGCAGGAACTCTCAATCATTCTTCCTTTAGTTTAACCAATTCATTCTAGTTGTGTGTGACCCAATAGGATTATATTATGTTGGCAATGAGTTCGATCATATCGACTCTCATAAGACATAAGCGGACTCTAGCAAGCCATTATGTCTACCCAAATAATATAACGTAAGAGTTCACGTTTCCAATGGTACACTTCCATTTCTCCCTTTGTCTCACGATGTTATATTGAATACAAGTCATGGTCCACGTCAACTTGTATCTGTTCAATGCTTTCTCGATCTTGAGTATAATGATAATCCAATCGCATTGGGGTGTGGCCACACACTTTCCATCATTATTACTCATCGAGGGGCCCAAGCAAAACATCTCTCTTTCGAGGGACAAATTCCATCTTGACTTATCATCCTTTCCATCATGAATCAGATCATGCCAAAGATAGCCTTTATAAATATCGTGTTAAGATATCGTTTGACTAAAATCAAATATGACTTTCATCATATGTAAGGTCATGATAATCTCAGGTCTAGGGACTAAATGAAGTAACCATATGAGATTTAATTATGACATTTGACCATGACATAAATCTCATACGGGTCAAGTCCAGTCACTTGTTCTCTAACAAGTACCCATAATTTCAATGTGCATCTCTATGCATATAATCATCATATGATTATCCATTGACAATTATACTAATTATTCTCTTAATAATTAGGGACGGAGATTATTACAATAAATATGCAAACTATATAATAATCAAATAATAAACTTAAACGATAAAGATGATACATAACGGTTTTCAGTTAAACATAACTAAAGCCTAGGGCATTACACCAACAGAAATGAAGCTTCATTTTTTGTTTTTTTCATATTGTAGCTCTTTGTTTGTTATGAGTATAGTGCGCAAGGGCGGACAAGGTTTGGAGTTAGCTTGGGGTTGTTTGTGGACTACCTTAACACATTTTCTATTCCTGCTCGTTCAAGCGTAATTGAGTTCCGGTATCCAGGGCCTAATATGCAACTTCTTCTCAAGTATGTATTCATTTCCTCGTGTTTCTTGATTTCAGGGAGTAATGATTTAGTTCCAAGCGATCATGGAGTCTAATTGAGCACACATGTTGGTTACTTATTGTGCACTTGCCCCTTATATGATAAATAATTGTACTGCATTGCACAAATTAAACTATAAAAAACTTCAAAATGTAAATTAAATTATAGTGTTATTACCTTAATATTTTACCACTAAAACTAGACAAACTATTTTTGATTATGTGGGTGCACTTGCACACATACAAGTAGGCATAGATCCTCCCCTGTTATTGAAGCTGAATCTTGGTTTGTTTTGTAAAATATGTAGTGAATGCTCAAAGATGATGGTAATTTTACATCAGAAGGCCAAGCTCTTGGGAAACTTACTTGGGGTGCATCGAAAATACAAAGACATCAAAGTATGGATACGCTGCAAAAATGGAACCTGCACATTTTATTCTCGAGTCAAGATTTTAGCACGGAATGGCTTAAAGGAGCGTGAAGATGATGAAATTAACGAGTACTATTACTAACGTTAAGCTGAAAATATTGGGTGTTTTTGGGTGGGAGTGCAATAGAGCAACAAAAGTTGCCCCAGGGGAGTGAGTGAGATGGTTTGCTACTGAACATAATCTTGGTTAGAATTTTGATTAATTTTCATTGTTTAGACGGAAAATATGTTCTTCTGAACCTAGTGATGAAAAGTACAAATCTTTATGTATTTCCTATAAGAAATTTGCTGATGAAACAATTTTAGATGTTCTATCTATACTAATTGCTCTGCAGAATGTATCACTTTTGACATGATTGTGTGTGAAATAGAACAACAGTAAGGTCAATTTCTCAATTATGATTGTTGAGGTCAATTTCTGTTGTGCACAACTGTGAGGTCAATTTCTCAGTTATAGTTATGAGTGTTATTTTTGTGTCATTCATTTAGGACAACTGTAGAACAAGTTTCACGGTTGTTAGGTTTAATGTAAATAACAGTGTCATGATTTTCACAGTTATTGTGCATAACTGTGAATTCCATTTCACAGTTATTTTTATTTCATTCCTTTAGGACAACTGTAGAACAAGTTTCACGGTTGTTGGGTTTGATGTAAATAACTGTATAATGATTTTCACAGTTATTGTGCATAACTGTGAATTCCATTTCACAGATATTTTTATGTCATTCCTTTAGGACAACTGTAGAGCAAGTTTCACGGTTGTTGGGTTTGATATAAATAACTGTGTAATGATTTTCACAGTTATTGTGCATAACTGTGTAATGATTTGCACATTTCCAAGCTGAGAATTATGTTTGTGCACAACTGTGAGGTCAATTTCTCAGTTATAGTTATGAGTGTTATTTTTGTGTCATTCCTTTAGGACAACTGTAGAACAAGTTTCACGGTTGTTGGGTTTAATGTAAATAAATGTGTAATCATTTTCACAGTTATTGTGCATAACTGTGAATTCCATTTCACATTTATTTTTATGTCAATCCTTTGGGACAACTGTAGAACAAGTTTCACGGTTGTTGGTTTTGATGTAAATAACTGTGTAATAATTTTCACGGTTATTGTGCATAATTGTGTGATAGATTTCACTGTTTTATGTCATTCTTTTATAGAACAACTGTGAAATCTATTTCACATTTGTTGAAATAAAATTTTATTTTTTTTTATAAAATTTGAAATATATGATGAGTAAACTTGTTTGATTCATCTTGGCGATGCGATTAAAACAGTGATTTCAGATAATTTTTTCGACTATTAGATTTTGAGATATTGCATTTTAAAAATTTAAGAGAAAAAAAAAAAGAAGAGAGAGAAAGAAAGTAGAAGAAGAAAAACGTAAAAAGAGAGAGAGAGAGAGAGAGAGAGAGAAAGAGAGAGAAAGTGCTGGGCACGTGAAATGATGATCGTTCTTTGGCGCATTGTCTAGGGGTATTTTGGTTCACCAAAATTTCAGGAATTTATTAGTATGTTTTGAAAATGTGTGATTTTATTGATCTTTTTCATTTATCTAAGGGACTTATTGGTCAAAGCTTTTTCTTTTATCATTAATTACGAGTACAATTTTTGGGTAGATTCTTGATTGGTTGCCCCCAATCAACCAGTCTTTTTCTGCCACGTCATCCATCACATGTTTTAATGAAATTAAATATGTTGATCTTCTCTTTGGCCAGTGTACCCTACAAACTCAAATTCGTTTTTGGTTTTATATTCTTAGCAAAATTGAATTTGATACACATAAATTTAATTACCTCAATTGATAATTATATCGAAAAACATCGTAATCGTAATAATTATTTTATTTTATTTTTTTCTCTTTGCAAATAAAATTATCAATAACAAACGATTATATTGCAAATGTGTGATTTTAATTTATTAATTATATTTTAAATGCATGACTTTTCATAACTAAATTATAGACATGTTTTTTTCTCAATTACGATCTCTTTAATCTTAAGAAAATTTGTCTCACGGAATAATTTTGAATTCTTTCAATCAAAATTCTGGCTATGTCGCTGACTAACTTTACTCCGATATATAATCCGACTTCAAAGTTGCTTTGTTTTCTCTCTCCTAGGGGTGTGGGTTGGTGCATGGGGGAGGGAGGGGTTGAATTGATTGAAAGTAGTAGTTTGCGGGTGTGGCATCATCAAGATTCACATGTAATATGCTGCTATGGTGGGTACTGCCTTATGTCATTTTCCTTTTTTTTTTTTTTTTTTTTCTATTTGCCCAAATAAAAAGGGGCTATTTTTGGATGAGAATCTTGATTATGGTGCATCGGCATTGAACGACTATAAATTATCAGACGGATCCGGGACATATGCAGTCTTCTGATTGTTTCACAGCTCTACCTCCATATACATATATATATATATATATATATATATATGTGGACGCCAATGGCGATGAGGAAGATTGTGATGAGACCGAAGAAGAAGATGGTGTGAACGACAATGGAGGCGGCGCTTGTGTTCATGTTTCCGAACTCCACCACTCGATTCCGGCCGGGAATCTGGATTGGCCAATGGAGACGGCGTTGGAAGACTGCGGTGGTGACGAAGACGGTTCCTCAGCCATGGATTTGGAGAGATAAAAGAGAGATTTGGAGTTGGAGAGAGGTTTCAAGTTGATACCTTGATGCGGTGGTGACGGAGACGGTTCAACCATGGATGGAAGACTGCGTGAATTTTTTTTAATTATTATTTGTTTATTTTTTTTGTTTTTTGTGGAAGGGGTAAAAGAAATTGTAAATGAGTTTTATCTTTCTATGTATGTAATGATTTTTTAAAATGAATGAAATAAAATTTTATTGCTTAAAAAAAGAAACATTTTATAATTTTCTTATTCATTATATAATTCTGTATTTCTATGTATGTAATGATTTTTTAAAATGAATGAAATAAAATTTTATTGCTTAAAAAAAGAAACATTTAGCTTTAGTATAAATATAATAATGCTACTAAAATAATATATATATATATATATATATATATATATATATATATATATATATATATATATATATACTCCTTCCGTCCCACCTTAAAGTAGATTGCCATGCACAATAACTAAGGAATATTATTAAGATAATGAAAATGTGTGATAGAAAATGAAGAGAGAGAATGAGTGGAGTGAATAAGAGGCTTGGTTGAATAAATTGTATGGTGGAAAATGAAGAGAGAGAATGAGTGGGTGGGGTAGGGAAAATAAAAAATAATAAAAAACTTTCTAATTTTGACAGTCTACACTAAGGTGGGACGGACGAAAAAGGAAAGAAGTCTACACTAAGGTGGGACGGAGGGAGTATATATATATATATATATATATATATATATATATATATATATATATATATATATATATATATATATACTAACCTCCGTCCCACCGTAGTGTAGACTTTTGGTCAAATTGATCAAACTTTGACCAATAATTTTAGCACAAAAATAATTATCCTAACGAAAATTTAAAAATGGTTATTGTATCACAATTAAGATTATTTTCGATTTCAAGTTTTAGATTTTCATTAGGATAATTATTTTGGGCTAAAATTATTGGTCAAAGTTTGGTCAATTTGACCAAAAGTCTACACTACGGTGGGACGGAGGGAGTATATATATATTGAAAAAAGAAAATTAAAAAAATTAATAAAATTGTGAAATTATGTATTAAATTTTAGGTACTCATCAACTTTTTGGCGTTACATTAGGTATTCAACTACTTTTAAATTGGCGTTGCATTAGGTATTCATCTACTTTTTGGCGTTGCATTAGGTGTTCATATAGTTTTAAAATTGGCGTTGCATCAGGTATTTACCTGATGTAACGCCAAAGATCTGGCGTTACATTAGCTTACTATTTCGTTGCATTAGACCTAATGCAACGCAAGAGAATGCAACGACCATTTGGCGTTACATTAGGCCTAATGTAACGGTTTTTGGGCCCTAATGCAACGAAAATTGGCGTTACATTAGGTCAAAAATGTAGTAGTGAGCCCAGGCGCCCGCCTCGGAATGTCTCAAATGGGCTGCACCTACTGGAGTCGAGGCGCCCGCCTCACCTCCAGAAACATTGGGTCAAGTTTGAAAAAAAATTGGCGTTACATTAGGTCAGAAATGTAGTAGTGAGCCCAGGCGCCCGCCTCGGAATGTCTCAAATGGGCCGCACCTACTGGAGTCGAGGCGCCCGCCTCACCTCCAGAAACATTGGGTCAAGTTTGAAAAAAAATTGTAAAAAGTGGGCTCGCGCGGACAGGCTATTTCGGAGCTACATTCGTGTCCGCAGGACGCGCATGCACATGAGTTCGGTAGTCCGAAGCCTATTTTGGTCCATGATTTGCACTCCCCTGCACTTTGTGCGCGAGAGAGCCTTTATGTACCACAATCTTACTCCCTACCAAAGTGTAGGAGTATTTAAACTTAGCCACTTTTTCATCTTTTTCCAATGTGGGATAACCACATTTTACCCATTCCAAACCATTAACTTTGAGCCTTCATATCTCATTCATTTCTCAACCATTTTGAACAAATGAATATATGATTTCAATGTACTCATGGAGTAGAACACAATCCAACAATCAATTTGTCATTTTAACAAATAACAAATTAAGAAAATAACTCATTATTTCCTTCAAAACACACTTTTTTTTCCAACAATCCCCCACATGAAGGAATAATGCGAAATTGGTGATAAAGCCCGGCAGACGAAAACTTGCATACGAAGATGTGGGAATGCCCATTGAATCTTCGCTCGTACAAGCATATTTACTCTACTCGCAAATCGATAGACGCGATGTCCTTGAATCGTTATGCTTTTTGTGTAGCCGATCATATGCTTGACACAAGTATCGTCCTAACATACTTCAATTCTCATAGCTATGTTCAATCATGGCCCTGAACATACGCCTGGTATTGCGAGAGGGTCTAAGAATTGAGCCTCATACAATTCTCCTCGAAGCGGCCCCACTTCTCTCTCACATAGGTGATTTCTTAAAGGTAACCCGTATTACCCCGCTCGAATTTTCGACGCGTAAGAATCATTAAAAGCCATATGCTTATCCTTGTCCTTTCAGGATGTCACTAACAGGAATGGATTTGGGGTTGACTCCCCCACAGTGACGCTACAAGTCTTTTAACAGTTAGGTTGTCCCATTAAATCTAGTTCTTGGGATCTCCAGTCATCTAGATTGGGTTTTCCGCTGTGTTTAACTTTTAAGAGGCTTAAGTCCCATTCCCCTCGTCGAGCTTTCAACTAACTCTCTATTTAACCCTTTGGTTAATGGATCTGCTAAATTTTCCTTTGACTTAACATAGTCAATGGATATTGTGCCAGCTGAGAGTAGTTGTCTAATGGTATTATGTCTTCGACGAATGTGTCTAGACTTACCATTATACATATGATTGTGTGCCCTTCCAATCGCTGATTGGCAATCACAATGTATACATATTGATGGTACGGGCTTCGTCCATCTTGGACTATCTTCTATAAATTGGCGTAGCCACTCGGCTTCTTCACCACATTTATCTAACGCTATAAACTCAGATTTCATCGTGGATCTAGCTATAACCGTTTGTTTAGAAGATTTCCACGATATAGCTGCTCCTGCTAATGTGAATACAAATCCGCTCGTAGACCTTGAGTCTTTTATATCGGATATCCAATTAGCATCGCTATACCCTTCAATTACCGCTGGATGTCTAGTATAGTGTAAAGCATAATCGCGAGTATATCTTAAGTACCTTAGTACTCTCACTATACCATTCCAATGTTTCGCTCCGGGATTACTTGTATACCGACTCAGTTTGCTAACCGTGTAAGCAATATCTGGTCTAGTACAACTCATCAAGTACATTAGACTTCCAATGATTCTCGAGTATTCAACTTGAGAAACTGTGTCACCTCTATTCTTTGATAGATGTTGACTCATGTCTATTGGGGTTCTAGCAATAGCTAAATCATCCTTGCTGAATTTCTCAAGAATTTTATCCACATAATGTGACTGGCTTAAAGCAAGTCCATTTGACATTCTTGAAATTTTCACGCCAAGGATTACGTCGGCTAACCCCATATCTTTCATGTCAAACTTTGAGTTCAACATATCTTTAGTGGATTTTATCATTTTATCACAGCTTCCTACGATTAGCATGTCATCTACATAAAGACATAAAATGACGTAGCCATTTTTCGTGTCTCTAACATAGATACATTTGTCACATTCATTTATTTTAAATCCACTTTCCATCATGGCTTGATCAAACTTTTGATGCCATTGTTTTGGTGCTTGTTTCAAGCCATACAATGACTTTACTAACTTGCACACTTTATTTTCTTGCCCCGGCGCAGAAAATCCTTCCGGTTGCTCCATGTAAATTTTCTCTTCTAAATCCCCATTTAGAAAGGCTGTTTTAACATCCATTTGATGTACTTCAAGATTCCGCAATGCGGCTATTGCAAGTACAATTCTTATGGATGTTATTCTCGTAACCGGAGAATATGTATCAAAGTAATCAAGGCCTTCCTTTTGCTTGTAACCTTTAATTACAAGTCTTGCCTTATACTTGTCAATTGTTCCATCCGTCTTCATTTTCCTTTTAAAAATCCACCTATATCCTAGTGGTTTACTTCCCGGAGGAAGATCCACTAATTTCCAAGTGTGATTTTGTAAAATGGAATCAATCTCACTTTTAATGGCCTCTTTCCACAAAGGTCCTTCAGAAGAGCTCACGGCCTCTTTATAACTTTGTGGTTCACTTTCAAGCATATAGGTTAAAAAATCTGGGCCAAAAGATTTTTCTACCCTACCTCGTTTGCTCCGTCGAGGTTCTACCTCCGCTTCATCATTTTCATCATGATGATTTGTTCCTTCTACTTCTTCTTCTTCTATTGAATCATGTCTCCGTTTAGATGAACTTGCATCATCTCTTTTGCACGGAAACACATTCTCAAAGAAAAAAGCATTTCTTGACTCCATTATAGTATTCTTGTGTATATCTTGAATCTTCGATTCATGCACAAGAAACCTATAAGCACTACTATTGTGAGCATACCCAATAAATATGCAATCAATAGTTTTTGGTCCAATTTTCACCTTTTTGGGAGGTGGTATTGAAACCTTTGCAAGACACCCCCACACTCGCATGTATTGGTATGATGGCACTCTTCCATGCCACAATTCATAGGGGCTCTTATTTATTTTCTTTCGGGGCATTTTATTTAACACATAATTTGCCGACAAGACGGCCTCTCCCCACATGTTATCCGGTAACCCCGAACTTATTAACATGGCATTCATCATGTCCTTTAGAGTCCGATTTTTCCGCTCGGCAACTCCATTGAATTGTGGGGTGTATGGTGGTGTTGTAACATGTTTTATCCCATGTTGAGCACAAATACCTTCAAAAGGGAATTCATACTCACCACCACGATCACTTCTTATGACCTTTATTTTCCGGTTGAGTTGATTTTCAACTTCATTTTTATAGAGAACAAACTTCTCTATAGCCTCATTTTTACTTTTGAGAAGATACGCATAACAATATTTTATGCTATCATCAACAAAAGTCATAAAGTACTTATTGCCCCCTCGTGTTTGTGTTGACTTGAAGTCACATAAATCCGTATGAACCAACTCAAGTGGTTCATTATTTCTTACAACCGAATGGAACGGAGGTTTTGTAAACTTTGCCTCTACACAAGTTTCACATTTATGTTTGTAGTCTATTTTACATTTTGGTATGCAATTCATGTTAATTAATCTACGTATAGTATCATAGTTAACATGTCCTAGTCTACCATGCCACAAATTGGAAGACTCAAGCAAGTAAACGGAAGAATTATTCTTATTCATCTCATTCACCTTAGGCTTAGTAGCCATTACATTGCTTTTTACAACCATAGCACTAAGCTTAAACATACCATCACAAACATAACCTTTGCCTACAAACATTCCACTTTTAGACAAAGTAACCATCTCGGATTCAAACACAACACGAAACCCATGCTTAATCAAAAGCGATCCGGACACCAAATTTTTCCGAATTTCGGGCACATAGAGCACATTGTTGAGAGTCAACTCTTTCCCGGAAGTCAACTTCAGCACCACCTTGCCTTGACCTTTCACATCGGAGGTGGCAGAATTTCCCATGAACAATTTCTCACCATTTTCAAGGGCTTCAAAACTACTAAACATTTCCTTGTTTGAGCAAACATGCCTAGTAGCACCGGTGTCAATCCACCACTGATTTGGGTTTGAACCCACCAAATTCACCTCAGAAATTACCGCCGCCAAGTGCATATCGAAAACTTCATTCGAGATGACATCAACCATGTTTGCTTGCTTCTTTGGCTTTCTGCACTCGGAAGACTTGTGGCCCACAATGCCACAATTGTAACAAGTTCCACCGAACTTTTTCTTGGAGATTTCTCCCTTTGGTTTCAAACTAGAACCACCCTTTCTGGGACCAAACTTGCCTTAGGCTTTGCCATTGGCCTTGGAGCTATCAACATGCTCCACCACATTGGCTTTCGCCACAAGAAGAATATTCAACTTCTTCTCCGCAATTCTATTCTCTTCCTCAATCCGAAGACGAATAGCAAGCGCTTCAACATTCATTTCCTTTCGTTTGTGTTTAAGATAATTCTTGAAATCTTTTCAAGCGGGAGGCAACTTTTCAATGATTGCCGCCACTTGAAAGCTTTCACTAATTACCATCCCCTCGGCATGAATTTCATGAATTATTATTTGTAACTCTTCCACTTGACTTTTAACAGATTTTGATTCCACCATTTTGTAATCGAGAAAACGGCCCACAATGAATTTCTTTGTGCCCGCGTCATCGATCTTATACTTATATTCCAAGGACTCCCAAAGTTCCTTTGCAGTTTTCTTAACACTATACACATTGTATAGCGTATCCGACAATCCATTGAGGATGTAATTTCTGCAAAGAAACTCGGAATGCTTCCAAGCATCAAGAGCCGAGATGGCTTGCCCATCCGTCTCATTCTCACCCAACTGTGGCGGATCTTTCTTAAGAAATCTCGCCAAGTTCAAGGTAGTCAAATAGAAAAGCATCTTTTGTTGCCACCTTTTAAAGTCTTGGCCAACAAACTTTTCTGGTTTCTCACCATGATGGTTTGAAACAGTTTGGACAACCACCCTTTGAGAGTTGGTTTCCACACGAAGCGCTTCCTCCACACGAGGATTCTCGGAGTTGTTCCCAGCATTGGTTTCCATGTTTGATTGAGTAGCCATCTGAAACAAAACAAACAATTTTAGTTCAATGTTTTAAATAGTTTCCTTCCAACGAAGAGACAGTAATTTGTCTTAAGATTGTTGGATCAACTATTACAAAATCAAATTGAAATACAGAAAACTAAATAAAACAAAATACACAAAGAAAAGATAAAGAAAGAGATTTGTCGTGGAAGTCCGAGTCGTGTGAAATCACACTCTCCTTAAGACAAATTACGCCCCCTCACCACGTTGTGTTTGAGTTTTTACGGAACGCTTGTCTCCCAGGATGAAACGGAGTAACCGGACGGTGGTTGCACAATTGGACCTCCGGCGAACTGAAGTCGATGCTTGAACTTTATCACCACGAATGCAATGCAAGGAGGCCAAGAGAAAGATGAACAATATGCTGCGAAAATGATTGTGGAGATTGTGAAAAACTGTGTATTTCTCTTGTTGTATTCTTGCCATTTTATAATCCAAGGAGATAATAGAAAATTAAATCATGTTTTAATTTTCTTAATTAATACAATTATTTCAATATAATTGCATAATTAGACTTGGGCTTATGAGCATTAGAGGAATGCAGATATTGGCCAATCATGGTCTTCTTTGTGGCTATAAGGTCAAGGATTTTAAGTTTTATGAGCATTGTGTACTTCGGAAGATGAAGCGAAACAAGTTTTCTAAGGGGGTTCATAGAACGAAGGGCAGTCTAGATTATATTCACTCTGATTGTTGGGGACCTACACGTCAGGAATCATTGAGGCGTCACAGGTATTTCTTGTCTATTATTGATAACTACTCGAGAAAGACTTGGGTGATTATTATGAAGCACAAGAGTGAGGCTCTCACCAATTTCAGACATTGGATGACATTAGTGGAGAATCAGACAGGGAAGAAGATCAAGCGACTCCGAACAGATAATCGGTTGGAGTTCTGTAGTGCTGAGTTCAATGAGTTCTGCAAGAGAGTGGGGATTTCTAGGCATCTCGCTATCAGGGGTACACCACAGCAGAATGGTGTCGTTGAGCGCATGAATCAAACATTGTTGGCTAGAGCAAGATGCATGCTCTCTAATGCAGGGTTGTCTAATCATTTTGGGCAGAAGAGGTTAGTAGAGCATGTTACTTCATAAATCGCGTACCACATACAGGTATCGATCTCAAAGTTCCCAATAAGTGGTCAGGTAAACCCATTGATTATTCTAATTTAATGGCTTTTGGTTATACTGCTCATTATCATGTGGATGATGGGAAGTGAGAGTCGAGGGCTAGAAAATGAGTTTTCATGGGTTATGGAGATGGTGTCAAGGGATACCGGACTTGGTCTCCATCACAGGGTAGGGTTATCATAAGCAGGAATGTTATCTTTCATGTAACAATTGTTTTTAATCCTATTATGAGATCTGTGATTATATCAGGTGTTGGTAGTTGGAGTTACAAGATACTATAGAGTTGAGCGGTGAACAGTTAGATGTTCATCAGGATCTAACGTCAGAGAGACAGAAGCACTAGACAGTTCATCTCCTATTTCTGAGGAACATAGGTTAATTCAAGAGAAGCCTAGACGAGCTAATTTTGAGAAGCCTCATGTGAGGTACGATTTTGAAGACATGATGTCTTATGCACTTCAGGTTGCTGAGGAGCTGGAGCCCGATCCTTCGAAGCCAACCACTTTCAAGGAAGCAGTTACATGTTAAGAGTATGCCCAGTGGGATGTAGATATGGGAGATGAGATGGAGTCACTTAACAATAATCAGGCATGGGAGTTAACCAAGAGGCCAGAAGGCAGGAAGATTGTGACTTGCAAGTGGGTCTTCAAGAAGAAGGAAGGTATGTCATCATTAGAGGGGGTCAAGTATAAAGCTCGTGTGGTTGCTAGGGGTTTCATGTAGAGAGAAGGGGGTTGACTAAAATGAGATTTTCTCATAAGTGGTTAGACACACTTCTATCAGAGTGCTATTAGCAATGGTGGCACATCAGGATTTGGAGCTCGAGCATCTAGATGTAAAAACAGCTTTTCTACATGTAGAGTTTGAGGAGGAGATTTATATGACACAACCAGATGGGTTTCAGGTTTTGGGGAAAGAAAACTACGCGTGTAAGTTGAAGAAGTCCTTATATGAACTGAAGTAATCGCCTAGGCAGTGGTATAAACGGATTGACAACTATATGACAGAGATTGGTTACACGAGTAACCCGTATGACTGTTGTGTGTATCACAATAGGTTGGTGGATGGTTCGATCATCTATTTGGTTCTTTATGTTGACGATATGTTGATAGCAACTGTTAGGAAGTCGGATATTCAGAAGTTGAAGGGTTTACTACCTGTAGAGTTCGAGATGAAGGATTTGGATGCAGCAAAGAAAATTCTGGGTATGGATATCTACAGGGATAGAAGCCAACGAAAACTGTTCTTATCCCAGAAAGATTGCATCAAGAAATTTTTATAAAGGTTTGGCGTGTCTACAGCAAAGCCTTTAGATTCTCCAAGTGCAACGAATACACGTCTGTCTGTATGTTGCTTTTGTAGCAAAATCGGATGAAGAGAAAGAGTATATGACTCAAGTACCTTATGCTAGTGTAGTTGGTAGTTTGATGTATGATATAGTTTGCATTAGGGCGGATCTTGCTCATGTTGTTAGTAGGTTTATGGGAAATCCTGGTAAGGAACATTGGCAAGTTATGAATAGGATCTTCAGGTATCTTAGGGGTACATCGGATGTTGGGCTCATTTATTGAGGTGGTATAAAATGTGTAGTTGAGGATTATTGTGATTCGGACTACTCTTGGGTTGTTGACACATGGAGATATATGACCGGGTACATATTTACTCTTGGTGGGTCAGTTGTCAGTTGGAAGGCTAATCTACAATCTACAGTGGCATTGTCTAGTACGGAAGTGGAGTGCATGGCATTGACAGAAACTGTTAAGGAGGGAATATGGCTAAAGGGTTTGATCAGTGACATTGGGTTACATCAGGATGAGGCTACAATATTTTGTAACAGTTTGAGCGCAATTTGTTTGACCAATGACCAAGTTCATCATAAGAGGACCAAGTACATAGATGTGAGGTATCATTTTTTGAGAAGTGAGAAGCGGATCAAGGTGAAAAAAGTAGGTATTGCGAGCAATCTTGCTGACATGTTCACGAAGTCCATTTCAACTAGCAAGTTCCAACATTGTTTTGACTTGCTGAATGTTCGCAGTTGTTTGACAGAATCTAAGGCAAAGGGGAAGTTCTAATTATGTATCCGGAGGTTAGATGTTAAGGTGGAAATTTGTTGGGTTTAATGCATCTAAGTTGGAAATGCCTACTTAGGGGATTTAACAAAACAAGCTGATAATTTATGAGACAGTGCAGGGAGCGACCGGGCCAGTCAAGGGGAAGCTGTTGCGCGAAGTTACTGCCTAAACGGAGCGGTCGCGCCCATTCTGGGGCGACCGCTGGCTGTTAGACAAAGGGGCGGTCGCGCCCCCAGGAGGTGCGATCGCGTCCCAAGGAGGTCCGATCGCTCCCCAGCCCATTTTGGGCGTGTTTTGTGGCAACTCCAGCACAGGGTTGTAAAACCTTTCAGGGTTAGGAGTAGTCAGTATAAATACCACATATCTTCTAAACAATTCAGTAGTTTCCGTAATTTAGATTTATTTTTCTTTTCCTTGTTATTAGGGCTGTTTGACAATAATCCACATTTAACGAATATTTTTTCTTAATAAATTAATTGCTGAACTCGGATTCTGAACTGAATTGAAACTTGTTGTGAGTTTCTTAGTTTATTGAACTTAATTGACAATAATCACATTTAACCTTATTGATTGTACTTACTAGTAGGTAACCCGTGCTCCGCACGAAAAGCTAATTTGCTAATATCATGATTTATTTTTTATAATATAAGTATATTATAAATGAATCAAAACATTAACATTTATAAAGTTAGAAAAATTGTGTTCAATTTTAATAACTTTGTTGTACATACGTTTAATAGGAATTGCATTGTGACTAACAATGTAGCAATTTTTGCTATTTTATTTTTGATGTTCATACTTTATGTCATTTATTTTTTATGTCATAATTTATGTCAGTATGCAACATTTTTTATAGGCATTAACAAAGTGAATGAAAAAACTAACGACCTATTTCTTTTCAAATTACAACATTTTAAATACAATGTAGGGGGTTCCAAGTTCCAACCCTTAACCTTCCCAAGAAAAGTACGTCTTTAAGCTAAATGCTCATTGGCATTATTAACGACCTACTTTGATATATATATATATATATATATATATATATAGTAATTATTATGATTAACTAATATTATTAATAGTAATAGTTAACATAGATTGTAACTATAATACTATTACTTAACCTATATAGTAAATTAATACTATTTATAATAATAGTTAGCATATATAGTAACTATTATATTTAACTATATTAATATTAATGATTAACTTATATAGTAACTATTATAGTTAACTAATACTTTTAATAATAATAGTTAAAATATATAGTAACTATTATAGTTAACTAATACTATTAATAGTAATAGTTAACATATAAAGTAACTATTATAGTTAACTAATACTATTAATAGTAATAGTTAACTTATATAGTAACTATTATAGTTAACTAATATAATTAATAGTAATAGTTAACATATATAGTAACTATTATAGTTAACTAATACAATTAATAGTAATAGTTAACTTATATAAAGTAACTATTATAGTTAACTAATACTATTAATAGTAATAGTTAATCTATATAATAACTATTATTATTAACTAATAGTATTAGCTAATAAGGAGAATATCAAAAGTCATATAGATTTTGGGATAGTGATGACGTGGCTTCTCCAAAATCAAGAGTTTACCTAAACTTGTTCACGTGGCGAAGCCATAGCTCTCCTCACCAACTTTAATATATATATATATATATATATATATATATATATATATATATATATATATATATATATATATATATATATATATAGATTTGAGAGGCAATAAACCTCTCATGGAGGCTCATGAGATAACTATTGAATTCTATTTTTTAAGCTTGTTTACAATTTTGTATATAAATCTGTTTTTATTTTTCTTTGTTTTATTACCATTGATTTCTATATTTTTTTTGCTTTGCGTTTATACATCAAACAATCGTGTTGTAAAGTTGGAACTTGAAAGTGCACAGTCGACTTGATGGTGCAATCTTTAGCTTTTAGTTTTAATTTTTATTCTATTTTTATGGTTAATTTTGAAGGTAAAAAATTAATTTTTATTGGTGTATATGTTGAGGTTTGAATATTTAATATTTGTGACAGTTTGTTTATTTATTTTTTTGTTGATGTAACTAGTAATAATATTTATTTGAAGTTTTGTTTTTGTTATTGTAAAAAATTATAGTATATTGTAATTTGTAAAATCGAACTGAAACCGCAACATTAGAACCGGACCGATGAGACCGGTCCTATAATGTATTGGTCTGATCTTGATACTAAATTGTTACAGAATCGAAGTATTGATCCGATTTTAATTTTCTAAAAATTTTCTAAAAATTTGATAAAAATCGGATTAATACCGACCGTGATCACCTCTATCGTGAAACACTTGAAAAAGTTACGAGTCCATAACTTTTTGTAAATTTCATTTTGAATTTTTAAATATGGTTCTAATGATAAAATTAGCATCTTTTAAGAGCATCCGTAGTCATGACTTTTAAAGATTAAGTCATGGCATCTCTCTCTCCTCCAACTCAGCTCCACATCATCAGTCATCAATACTCACAACTCCAAACAATTTTATCTCCATTCATGACAAAAATAATCAGTTTCTCTCTCCTACTTTTTATTATACCCCACCATATTTTCTCTTTCCTACTCATTTATATTACATTTATTACTACTATATATAATTATTAATTATTGTATTATATAAATGATTAATTATAAATTTTATTATAATTAATTATTTTATTAAAATATTTATTTTTATTTATATTATTTGAAGAAGTTTATTATTTTTTATATGTTAATTGCAATTTTTGTTGAAAAAATTAATTTTTGGATAAGACATGTGTCACTCTCTGATTGCTCATTTTCCTTGATTTACTTTTTCTCTCTCCTTGGCCGAACCGTCATCTGCTGAACCAAAATTACAAATTGTCATGGATGACTTTTGTAAAAGTCATGAATGGGTAGTGTTATGTGTCCAAATCAGCCATGACTTTTTTAAAGGTCATGATTGTAAATGTTCTAACACTTTCGAGTTTGATTTGACATACTGAAAAGCATTTTATCAGATGATTTTATCTAGTTATTCAAAAAATTTGTAGTTGTCGAATAGAAAATAGTTAACGTTAGAGATATTATCGCACATTGAGAATTGATAAATTTTGCCTATAATATATAAAAATTTTGGGCCACTCCTCTTAGTACCAATTGGTTTTAAGGTGAAATCTCAGACTTTAAAATGGTATCAGAGCAAGTTCTTTACATGTGCAGACCCAACGGCCCACGATATTACTCCGTGCCATCCGATTGATAAGTCCACGTTGTAAGCTTTGACAAAGTTTACTACACGTGAGGGAACGTGTTAGAGATATTATCCCACATGGACAATGAGAAACAATTTTTGAGCAAATATATGTAATGCATAAGGTTAGAAATCACAAAATACTGATATAGTATTATGCTTTGTTCTTTATGGGGCATGCTCACTTCTTCATTCTTTCTTTTGAGGACATAGATTTTAACTTGATGCCCACACCCAATCTGTGTTGATTGTTTTCTTGTCTCTCTTGAAAATTATATTATATGATTTAAACAAGCTAATTGTATTACTCTCTCTCTTTTTCTCTCTCTCTCTCTCTCTCTCTCTCTCTCTCTATATATATATATATATATATATATATATATATATATATATATATATATACACACGTATATTCTATAGATATGTGATGACGCCAAAAATTTAGAGGCGTCTGAATAACGTAGGATATTTGACAGGATATTTGTTTGTAGTGGTACCTAGAACACAACAAAGGAAAGCACCGTTAAGGTCAAAGTCGGATGTTAATTCAACTCGGGCCCTCGGGTGTGAGAGTAAGATATCTAGGAGATATGATAACCTGAGAGTAATAAGAGTTGGAATGTCTTGAGTGTTTGTGTGTTTAGGGGTTAGACAATGACTTACAATGTCAATTTGACACTTACCTTGTCCAAGGGGACAAGGGCTTTCTATTTATAGGTGATGGAGAGGTGCTTGTTGAGGTAAGCCATGAGGTCAGCCCTAAGGACATCTTAATCTTTGATCAGGTACACGTGTCCGCATCGGATTGGGCCTGCCAGTAAAGTAAGATTCACTTGCAGGGGGATGTCGTTGATGTGGACAGGAGCCGTGTATTTGGAAGAGTTGGCGCGGCGCATTAATGGCGATAGTAGGCGCCTGACTAAGCCGCATTCAATGCGATGGAAATAAGTCGGCTACTGTACTGTCAGAGCCAGTAAGTAAACTTGCTCAGTAAGCTTTGACTTTAATCGGGAGTCTAGTGAGGAAATCGGGAGTCTGGTATGAGCCCGCTGTTAGAACATGGATTAATAATATGTGTTATTTAATTCCATATGTTATAATCATTTAATAATGTTAAAGTATAGACCAAATATGTAGAATTCCATTAGGTGTAAGTACCATTAAATAATGGGCATAATGGTAACTTCTCACCGCCTTCTTTACGAAAGGGTGTAGTCCCTAAATGAAGTGCCCCTTCTCTATCTATATAAAGGCTATCCATCAGCCATTTAGAGACACTTATTCATTCACTAAATTCAGTCACAAATCTTCTCTTTATTCACTAAGAAGATCAAGTGTGGGCACTATCATTTAGAAGATCTACTCTTCCCTACTTCGAAGTACTATCTCCCTACTTCCTTCTTCTACTCAAGAACAAAACTAAGAACAATCATGGAATCACAAGGTACACGCTTCCGTCTTCTTCTTCTTCATCTCCTTCTCTTCTTAATCTAGTTGTGAGTCGGTTTATGGTTAATGGATCGTTTATGTTCCAACAATTGGTATCAGAGCCTGCTCATATACTAGATTGAATTTGAGTTTCTTGTAAAGCCTTATGCTTTTATTTCTTGAAAAGATTCCATGTTCATCATGTGTTCTTGAATTATTTTCATACTCTAATTAAGATTCTAGAGTATTATGTTACTTCTAAATTATAAATTTACTCAAAAGGCTTTCAATTCTTAATGTAAGATTATCCCATTTTGAACATAGCCACCATCATTGGATGCGTTGTGAGTTTGTTCAAATGCATAGCCACGCATTTAAAAATGTGATGTGAGTATGCGGATCTACTTGCTTTGGTTGAATATTGATTCACCATTAAGTTAAGAATTGATAGTCTAATTGGGTGTTATGGTATGCCTCTCTAATTGATTCAAACCTGTTCATAAAATGATGACTTTTCACCAATCTGGACAGTGGGCACGAGTCATGCCCTTTGATTCCTGTCGTTTAAATGGTGACTTTTCATGTTTCTGGGCATTGAGCACGAGTCGTGCCTTTTGGCACGAGTCGTGCCCTTTTGGTCATTCGTGCGCACGACTCGTTACTAAGCTTCCAAGTCGTTCTGATTAAAATCAAGCACTTCATTTCCACTCGTGCCCCATTCGTGCTCGTGGGCACGAGTCGTGCTCTGGCTGGGAAGAGAGATTTTGGGGTTATTTTGCCCAGAATTTGTGAAAATTTGTTAATAAATTATAGTATCTGGACACCAGTCGCGCTTCGGTGGTTCTTAGAGTTATCAAACTTTAGGAATGGACGGGTAGAACAAAAGGATTACTATCTTTTATTAATAAATTTCATTAATTACCTTAAGGCCCTTTTGTTTCTGATTAATTATATTCTTAACATTTTGGATAAAATTAACATGTTTGTTTCCCAAAGGAGACCTTGTTGATTAAATTCAAACTTGTTAAAAGATGAATGTAAATATTGATATGTGATAACATGCTTGTTTCCCAAAGGAGACCTTGTTGTTGACTAAGTATTTACATTCATGGGGTAATAATTGAACTAAACTTTTGGTCATTTTAAATGCTGTGAACCATCCTAAAGGAAGGCGGGTGTTTAAAGTGAATTGTTTATATTCTTTATTGCCGGGGAACAAGTACCTTAAAATTTAGGACACTTTTGTACTTGATCCGGTCCAAAGGAAGGCAAGTATTTAAAGTGTATTGTTTAAGCTATTTATTTACCCTAAGATAAATCAAATTGTGAGTCAATTCGCAATCCAAAGATTAGTCTTGATGTCATATTGATTATCTTTTATTTTGATGGAATTCATTTGATATAATTAATCATTATGTAGTTTCTTATATATGTTTTGTTTCATTTTTGTTCTTCTCCTTCAGATTTGATTAATGCTTCATCCGTAACTACTGCTATAAATGATGCACCTTTGCTTACTGGGACTAAACTTAAAACTTGGAAAAATAATATAACGATGATCTTAGGCAATATGGACATCGATCACGCATTTGGGGAATCAAGTCCCGCTGCTCTCACTAAAGGAAATACCGTTATAGAACGGAAAAATGTTGAGCAATGGGAACGGTCCAATCGCGTGAGTCTAATGATCATGGAAAATTCCGCCGTAGACATTTTTGGACAATGTCTCTCGAGATCGAAAAATGCCGAGATTTTTCTTGAATTCTTGTGGAAACTTGTTTCCATTCGGTACAAGGGTGACGAAAATCTTCGGGAGTACATTATCGAATTATTTCATCTTTCGATCAAACTAAAAGCACTTAAGTTAGAGATTTCGGAAGATTTGCTCGTGCACTTAGTTTTGATCTATCTTCCTCCTCAATTTGGTCCTTTTGAAGTGACCTATAAATGTCAAAAGAAAAAGTGGAATATTAATGGATTACTTTCACATATGACATTAGAGGAAGATAGGATGAAATATCTCAAATTAGAAAGTACTCACTCAGCATTTACTTCTTCTCGTGGGATTAAGAGAAGAGGAAAGGAAATTGCGGTTGCAAGTAAGAAGCATAAGGGATCATTTAAAGATCATAAAGTCAAGAAATGCTTCTTTTGCAAGGACCTTACTCGCATGAAGAACGACTACCATAAGTATCGCAAATGGCGAATTCGTGATGGTATGTCATTTGGTCTTGTTTGTACTAAGGCAAATTTGGTTTCAATTCCTTAATATACATAGTGGTTGTATTTGGTGCGACAACTCACATTAGTTCATGTATGCAGTGGTTGTCAATTACCGAATCCCCACGAAGATGAGAAATACATCTATATGGAAGCTGGAAATCCGGTTGAAGTTATAGGCATAGGGATTTTTGTTAAGTACTGGATATTATTTTGTATTAAATAATACATTTATTGTACCGTTATTTAGGCGGAATTTGATATCAGTCACAGTATTAGATCGGGAAGGTTATTCCCGTTCATTTGGTAATAATAAATGTGATCTTATTTTCAATTCCGAAGTTGTCGGTATTAGTACTTTATCTTAACAATGACAATTTTATTTACTTCAAACAGTAAGTACTATTAATGAGTCCCATAATAATGAAACCAAAACTAAAGGCACTAAGCAAAAGTTATCAAGTGAAAATTCTTGTATTCTATGGCATAGGCATTTGGGTCATATCTTCAAAGGGAGAATTGATAAAGCTTATGTCGGAGAGAATTCTGAAAACAACTTGATACTCCGGATAAAACTTTTGCATTAAGTGTTTTAAAGAATAAATTTACAAACATTAAAGGAAATAGAATTTTGAGAGTATCAAACGTCTTGGAACTAATTCATATGGACATTTGTGGACCATTCATTAACCCTTCATGGAATGGTTAACAAATATTTCATTACGTTCATGGATGATTACTCTCGTTATGGATACATTATTTCTTCATGTAAAGTTTCAATTATTGGACATTTTCAAGTCTTTTAAGGCATAAGAAAGACTATTAAGAACGTTAAACCCGATCATGGTAGTAAAAACTACGGACGGTATAACGTATTGGGTGAATAACGTCCAGGTCCTTTATACTCGCTATTTTGAAGAGTGTAGGATTGTCCCTCACTACACCATGCCGGGCAAACCTAGCATAGTATATTGGAGAGACATAATAAAATCCTTAAGGATATGATAAGAAGTATGTTTTCTTGTACTTCTTTACCTCACTCATTATGGGCGAAGCATTAAAAACCGCAGCTTATATTCTCAATAGAGCACCTTCAAAAGCTACCGACAAAACCCCTTATGAGTTATGGACGAATAAGAAACCGTCCTTAAATCATCTTCATGTATGGGGGTGTCCGGAAAAGCTAGACCTTATAGGCCTAATGAGGGCAAACTGGACCTTAATACTGTTAGTAGCTATTTTATAGGGTATGCCGAGAGATCTAGGGGATATAAATTTTATGACCCGAAAACCAGAACATTTTTCGAGACTGGCAATGTTAGGTTCCTTGAGGATGTTGAATTTAGTGGGAGAAATAGTAATGTTTTTGAATTTGAAGAGTTAGAGGAACCACTCTATGTTCCTCAAACTTTAGTTCCTGTTGGAAATCAAGTAATTGTACCTGAAATTCAACAAAGAACATACAATTCAAATTAATATAGAGACTCCCGTAAATAACGGACAACATGGAAATGTTGGACATGAGGAAATTCAACAACCTCAAAATGAGGATGAATCAGTGCTCTTGAGGAGATCTACTAGAGAAAGAAGAAGTAATATTCTGGATATTTATGATATGTATCTTGCAGAGAATAAGGACACCTTAAGTTTAGTGGGAGATGATCTAATCACCTTCCATGAAGCCATTAATAGTCCTAATTCTCATAAGTGAATCAATGCCATTAATGAGGAGTTAAAATCAATGAAAGACAATGACATTTGGGATCTTGTCCCATTACCTGAAGGTGTAAAACCTATTGTTTATAAATTGATATTTAAAACCAAAAGGGATTAGCAAGGTAATATGGAAAGATATAAGGCACGTCTTGTTGCTAATGGATTTACTCAAAAAGGAGGCATTGATTATAAAGAAACATTTTTTCCGATATCTTCTAAAACCTCTGTTATGATCATTATGACATTAGTGGCACATTATGATCTTGAGCTTCATCAAATGGATGTTAAAAATGCTTTTTCAATGGCGACATTGAGGAAACTATCTATATGAAGAAACCAGAAATGGTGACTAATTTGGATCAAACTAGTCAACTGGTTTGTAAACTTGAGAAATCCATTTATGGGCTTAAGCAAGCATCTCGTCAATGGTACTTAAAATTTAACCAAATTATTCTTTCATTTGGCTTTGAAATGAATCTTGGTGAAAATTGTGTGTACCATAAGTTCAGTAGGAGTAGATTTATAATTCTGGTCTTATATGTGGATGATATTTGGACAATATTTTTCATGCTAGTAATGATAAGGACCTTCTAAAAGAAACTAAGAAATTTCTCAAACAAATTTGAGATGAAAGATCTTGGTAAGGCATCTTTTGTATTGGGAATCCAAATTCATCGTGATCATTCACGAGGTATTTTGGGATTATCACAAAAGAGCTATATAGAGAAGGTATTACAAAGGTTTAGCATGGAAAATTGTAAACCACATGACACCCCTGTCTCTAAGGGAGATAAATTCAGTTTAAAGTAATGTCCTAAAATTAATTTTAATCCAAGTATATGGAAAATATCCCTTATGCACCGGCAGTAGGAAGCTTAATGTATGCGCAAGTCTGTACTCGTACAGATCTTGTATTTATTATTGGGATGCTTGGTTAATACCAAAGTAATTTGAAAAGAAGAACATTAAGTCGCATCCAAAAGAATGATGAAGTACCTATAAAACATTAAACTACATGCTTATGTTTATAAAATCGGAACATTTTGAGATCATTAAGTATTCCGATTATGTTTTAGTGGATGCAAAGATGTCGAAAGATATCATATGGTTATATCTCTTGTTGAAGAGAAATAAGTATAAAATGAACAAATAGATATACAACTTATAGGATCAAACTCCATGTTATTGGATCCATTTTGTAAAGCGTAATCTCTTTTGATGTTTCACGAGCATACTGCTCATATGGGTGAAACAATTTTGATAATGCTTAAATCAGTGAAAGTTTGTGTTGTTTTCTATTTCTTTATGTTGTTTTTATTTATATTGATCTCATTTGGTTAAGTAGGACTAGTTGGAGAATATATATATGCATTCTTCATATATATTCATTAATATTCCATGCTACATATCTATACTTAATCTATGTCATTTAGTTGGATATATATATGTGATTAATGTGGGTTTAGTTGCGAATCAATTACAACGATCGCCCTTTAGTCCCTATACTTATAAGACTAATGGACGGGATTGTGTTGGATGACAATAAACGTGCACATAAGGGTTGTCATTCATGTTATAAATGATTAAGAAATTTATTCAGTAAAAGATACATATTAATATTAATCCAAGTGGGAGATTGTTAGAACATGGATTAATAATATGTGTTATTTAATTCCATATGTTATAATCATTTAATAATGTTAAAGTATAGACCAAATATGTAGAATTCCATTAGGTGTAAGTACCATTAAATGATGGGCATAATGGTAACTTCTCACCGCCTTCTTTACGAAAGGGTGTAGTCCCTAAATGAAGTGCCCCTTCTCTATCTATATAAAGGCTATCCATCAGCCATTTAGAGACACTTATTCATTCACTAAATTCAGTCACAAATCTTCTCTTTATTCACTAAGAAGATCAAGTGTGGGCACTATCATTTAGAAGATCTACTCTTCCCTACTTCGAAGTACTATCTCCCTACTTCCTTCTTCTACTCAAGAACAAAACTAAGAACAATCATGGAATCACAAGGTACACGCTTCCGTCTTCTTCTTCTTCATCTCCTTCTCTTCTTAATCTAGTTGTGAGTCGGTTTATGGTTAATGGATCGTTTATGTTCCAACACACGCAGCCAATATCTTGGGCTCGGTCAATGATCTTGACACGGGCACGGCTGGTGCGGTCACAATGTCCGCGATCACCTTACAGACGGTTTAGATGTCCGCAGTCTTGACTGGGACGATACGAGAGGAACGCGGTCTTGACCTTGAGGGTCTATCTGTCCACGGTCTTGACTTTGACGGTCTAGGGTATGCCACGTCATATTTAGCCTTTGAACAAGACCGAACTTGGGCCCGATCTAGCTGGTTCGGGCTCATCAATATGTGTGTGCATGTACGCATTCTTCCCAGAAACTATTGAATGTAAACCATCAGCAACCATGTCCCATTCTCACTACCATCATGCCATGGTTGTGGTTTTTTTAACATATATCACCTACTCCCTCCGTTCCATACCTACATGCCTAATTTGACTTTTCACATAAATTAAGAAGAAAGTATTATATTGAAAGTGTTGTGAGTGTGAAAATAAAATAGGAGAGAGAATGAGTGAAGGGAATAGTAAATTATAATGGTGTTGTGAGTATTAAAATAATGTAGGAGAGAGAATGAGTGGAGGGAATAGTAAAGATTCCTTTCCATTTTAGGAAATGTGCACGTAGGTTTGAGACGCCCAAAATGAAAAGTGTGCACCTAGGTAGGGGACTGAAATAGCCCGGATCCGTGCAGGCCTCGCGGCCCCGGCATCTGGCATCTTTCGCGTTGGAGCGGTTGTGTCTCGCCGTTTTTGTTTTTGTAGAGTCGCCACGCCGTTTTTATTAAGCCCAAAACATTGAAAAAGGGCATCAGTTTAAAGATAATTTTAAACTGTTTTTGTGTGATGAGATTTTGAGTTCGGAGGTCAGATGACTCCCCGGGAAGAGAATATTAGAATATTAGAGCTCACCCGAGTAGCCTCGTAAAACAAGTCTTTCGGATACCCCTAATATCCTTTAAATGTTGTGTGTGTGTGTGTGTGCTTTTAAAAATGCATGCTGTATCGGATGTCTACATTGTATGCTATGTATGGAAATGTATTGAAATAGTAATGGAAGGAAGCCTTACCAATGTTGGTTCGCGTCCGTCTTCCGCCTGGGAATGGTGTTTGAGGTCGGAGTAGCGTTCCGCACGGATCGGGATTGCTTCGGGAGATGCCGGTTGTCCGCGGACAGAGTTTCGGCGTGAGTTGAGGTTGCAGGCTGCGTTCGGGCAGAGGTTCGACGTGCGTGGGGATCGTCGGGATCACTCGGGCAGAGGTTCGGCGTGCGTTGTGGTGGCGTGAGTCACTCGGGCAGTTTCGGCGTGGTTTGGGATCGTCGGTTTGACTCGGAAGAGCCGGACACCGTGGAAAGACTGTGCAAGGCCTCGGAGTATCACGAGGGGCCTCAGTAGTACCTCGAGAGTGCCTCGGGCAGCGCGGGAGCGTCTCGGGAGCGCTCGGGGAGGCTTCGGACCACCACAAGGGAGCTCGGAAGGCCTCGGAAGGATCCGAAAGGGGCCGGGAGTGCCTCGAGAGGACTTAGAGGGGAGCCGAAGGCTAAGGGAGGAAGAGAGAAGAGGGAGGTGTGTGAAAATGAGGAGGGGAAGCCCTCTATTTATAGTAAAAATTTCGGAGCAAAGAGGTCCGTACGGACCTTCTTGGTTATCCAGAATTTTGGATTTCCTCGATTTGAGGGAATCTGCAATGATGGTGAATATTCTGGAATGATGGTGTCCCCTGAGCAATAAGGTCCGTACGGACCATCTTGCATGCAAAGAGGTCCGTACGGACCAACTCTGCAGGGGAGTAATCATTTCTTCCGGGATTTGAGGGAATATTGTGGA
The DNA here is from genome assembly GCA_022495995.1 of Adenophora triphylla var. japonica. NCBI lineage: Eukaryota > Viridiplantae > Streptophyta > Magnoliopsida > Asterales > Campanulaceae > Adenophora > Adenophora triphylla. The sequence goes on from JAFEMH010002449.1 coordinate 98,591, forward strand.
CTTTAAGGGGATTTAGTAATCATTGAAACAAAGAGGTCCGTACGGACCTTAATTGCTTTTCTGATTTCCTGAAAATTCCCAAAAGGTCCTTTTGTCCCTTTTTATCCCAGAAAGGCTCCTCCCTTGGTTTGGTTGGGGGTTTGAGAGGGTTTTGAGAGGGTTTTGAGTGCCAGAGGTCTCCGAGATAGCGTTGATGAGTCTGCGGTGTTTCCCGTGTGTTTGAAAGGGGGTGATCTAGATTGGGGTACTTACAGAAGCCCCTCGACGACGTCACTTATGAAAGAAGTGGGGTCGCCGATAAGATAAGGGTCCTAATCTGGATCGCGTGCTGGGAGAGGAAGTGACCGTGAGGGTCAATGTGAGGACGTGGTGGTGTCCTTTTGTGTGACCGTTTAGGTCAATAGGCTGGACCCTGTGATAGGATTCCTACGTATCCCTGGCGGGAATCAAGCCTGGTCGTAGTTCGGGTGTGGGGTGAGTGTTTTGTGAATGCGGGCGTGGTGGTGCCCTGAAGTGTCGTGTGACCGCCTAGGTCAGTGGTGAGAACGTGGTGGTGTCCTGGGTGACCGCATAGGTCAATGGCTGGACCCTGTGATAGGATTCCTACGTATCCCTGGCGGGAATCAAGCCTGGTCGTAGTTCAGAGGTCGTGAATTTTGTGAGTGCATGTGGGCGTGGTGGTGCCCTGAAGTGTTGTGTGACCGCCTAGGTCAGTGGTAAGGACGTGGTGGTGTCCTGGGATGTGGTGACCGCCGAGGTCAATTGTGAGGACGTGGTGGTGTCCTGGGATGGAAATTTTACGATTTTCCTAATCGGGTGGTTTAAGGCCTTCCGGGCCGGAGATAGAGTGAGGACTTGAATCGTCTTCTGATTGCGGTTGGTGCCACGCTGGAGGACTTTGAATCGTCTTCTGGCGGCGGTTGGTGCCACGCTGGAGGACTTTGAATCGTCTTCTGGCGGCGGTTGGTGCCACGCGGGAGGACTTTGAATCGTCATCTGGCGGCGGTTGGTGCCACGCTGGAGGACTTTGAATCGTCTTCGGCGGCGGTTGATGTAATGCGCGAGACTTTGAATCGTCTTCTAGCCGCAGTTTGATGTAATGCGCGAGGACTTTGAATCGTCTTCTAGCCGCAGTTTGATGTAATGCGCGAGGACTTTGAATCGTCTTCTAGCCGCAGTTTGATGTAATGCGCGAGGACTTTGAATCGTCTTCTAGCCGCATTTGTGGAGGCGTGGCTGCCTTGTGCTTCGAGAGGCGTAGATGCCTTTGTGTTTTTGCATGTTGAGTAGAAGGTTGGACTTACGATGACTACCGGTGCTTGCGCTGCCGTTGAAGTGGGCAAGGATGATGGCCGGTGATTGCTTCACCATTTGGCATTTTGGAGGCGCTTCGTGCCTTGGGACTTGTACTCGGAGGTGTTGGCTCCTTCTTGTGCTTGTTTTGCCGCTGAGTGGGCAAGGATGATGGCCGGTGCTGGAGATATGCAGTCTTGCATGACTTCCCTTTCGACTTGTTGGGGAGGAGCTCGGGCTTACTTTGATGGCCGGGGCTTGCGTTGCCGTTGAAGTGGGCGGTTCGGGCTTACATCCGACCGCCGTGCTTGAATTGTGCTGAGGATGCGTGACCTTGTAGGGCCCTTTTCTCGTTGGGAAGATGACTTCGGACCTCTTTTGAGGCCAGCCGTCGAGTTGTCGTTGAGCGTTTGGAGGCGTCTTGTGCCTTGATATTCGTGCTGGGAGGTGTTGGCTCCTTCTCGAATTGCCGTTGAGCGGGCGGTGGTTGAATTGCCGTTGGAGTGGGCGAGGACCGGTCTTACGCTGACGGCCGGGGGTTGAATTGCCGTTAGGTAGAGGCGAGGACCGGTCTTACGCCCAGCAGTCGGGATCGAATTAGTGCCGTTGAAGTGGCGAGACCGGTCTTACGCCGACGGTGGATTGGAGCCGTTGAAGTGGCGAGGACCGGTCTTACGCCGACGGCCGGTGGTTGAATTGCCGTTGAAGTGAGCAAGGACCGGGTCTTACGGCCCGACGGCCGGTGGTTGAATTGCCGTTGAAGTGGGCAAGGACCGGTCTTACACCGACGGCCGTGGTTGAATTGCCGCTGGAAGTGGGGCGAGACCGGTCTTACGCCGACGCCGGTGGTTGATTTGAAGGGTTAGGGACCATTCTGCACTTGGATTTGCTGGAAAAGGGCCTTAGGACAGCCAGGGGCAAATATTATAAGGACAGGAAAGTAATTTGGCCACCCCTTGCAAAGAGGTCCGTACGGACCAACCTGGCTGCAAAGAGGTCCGTACGGACCACCTTGGTTTTTTGCAGTTCCCAGATTTTGACCGGGTTAAAAAACCGAGGCTCCCCCTTCATTTCCCATTTCCAGTTCGTGAACCAGCGAGAGAGAAAGAGAGAAAACTCCATTTTTGTCCAAAATCTTCCATTTTTCTTAGCTTGAATTGCTTGCAATGGCGGAGGGATCTCGAAGGAGTCGTCGTCAACGCAGTCAGGAAGTGGTTGAGCAGTGAATGGAGCTCCAAAGGAATTGGATTTCGTTCGTTCCATCTTCGAAGAACCCGGATGTCTTGTATCCGAATCCGGAGGTGCATAATCGTCGCTCTATGAACGTCGGAGAGGTAAGAAATCTGTTCCGTTTTGATTCCCTGCTCGAATTTTTGAATGCTAGAACTAGGTTTTAGTTTTTCGCATTTTGAATTTTTTTGTTATTATTTTATGCCTTTTTGTGAAATTCTTGATGAATTGTTGAAAATGGACATGTAAAAATTGTGGGTGTGTTGTACCGTATGCTATTTATGTATGTACATTATGAGAAAAATTATCGTGTAGTGATAATTTTTGTGAAAAAATGTGACATGTGCCGTGTTTTGTGACGGGTTATATGTGAAAGTGTGTGCCGTGTAGGGACGGATTTTTTTTTTTTTTTGAAAAATGTGTTATGCATATGTGTCGTGCCGTGTGTGCCATGTTTTTTGGGTGACGGACTTTGTGGGGAAAATATGTGCAATATGTGCCATGTTTTTGTGACGGGTTACATGGAAAAATTATATGTATGTGAAAATTATGTGCAATATATGTGCCGTGTTTTGTGACGGGTTACATGGAAAAATTATATGTATGTGAAAATTATGTGCAATATATGTGCCGTGTTTTGTGACGGGTTATATGTGCCTTTATATTAAGTAATCGTGATTGACGTACCTTTCTTGTGTTTACTGCAGATGCGGGGCTTACGGCCGGGAAGGACAAGAGGATGAAGACTCGGGATCGCTCGAGGCCGCTTGTGGAGCTATGGCGGCGGATGCCCGATATTTCGTGGACGGTAGGCCGAGTCCCCTGAGGCCGGTTCACGCTTCGGCCCGGGGGTGTTCGTCGAGAACCCGCCTGAGTTTTCGATACGAGGAAGAACAAGAGCGTCTTCCTTGGCCTTTATCTCGAGTACCGGTGGGATACCACTCACACCTTCCATCCGAGCCGGGGGAGGTGACGGTGACGCCGACCGACTTTGCCGCGACACGGCTTTCCTTCAAAGGAGGGCCTAGACGGTGGAGGGATATGATCTCCGATGTGGTGCCGACTCGAGCCGCCGGGCTTTGAGCCTCGTCCTCGCGAGGGGCCTGGGCATGTCGTATAGTGACGTGGAGCCGAAGATTACGGCTGCATTGGGGCCTACATCCGGGGTACCGGCCAGTGACGGGAGCAGCTTGGCGCGCTCCTTTTTGTGGTATGCACCGTCCGAGACTTTGTTCTCGAACCACGCGACCGCAGCCTCCCTTTGCTCGGTTGGAGAGCTTGACTGACTCTGGATAGGGTCTCGCGACATTGCTTGGGGCGAGGCAGCGTGCTCGCCGAGCTCTACTTCTCCTTGGACCGGTTTAGCCTGGGGTGGCAGCTCTTTGGCCTGTTTTGACTTTGCTGGAGGTATGAGTTTATTGTCGTTTTTTTTTTTTTTTTTTTTGATTTAGCAACTTGTCATTTCTCCATTGTCTTTTGCACCGAGCCTTCTCTCGTTTTTTGTCACAGTGTGGTTTTATGAGTTTTTCCATTGCTTCCCGTGGGATAGAGATCCTGGGTCAGAGCCGCGCATCCCGCTATGTCAGCCGGGCTCGCACGGCGAGGAAGAGGAGGACCCAATGGGGAAGCTCACCATCGCCTACGGGGATGTGCAGGAGCGTCTGGAGCGGGATAGCCCGGAGGGGTTCGTCTTGTTCCCGTGGGCTCGGTATGAGGGGGATGAGTTTGAGGGGGCTCCCGAGGTGACAGCGCGGCGGAAGATGCTGCGGGGCTTGACTTGTGACGTCATGTACCTGGGGGAGCGGGTCTTCTGGCATGGCCCCTGTGCTTCCCGTGGCTCCGAGGGACCCTCCCTTTGGGATGCTTGATTCCCGGGACATGGACGTGCTCGATTTCGAGAGGTACCTTGGCGGTGTCGGGGCCGAGGAGTTCATTTTATATGGAGAGGAGTACGGGGCCTTCGTGAGGAGGAAGCTGAGGACACCGCAGGTACTGGCGCGGGAGAGGCTGGCCCGCAGCTCCCCTGCAGGTTTCGATGCCGGGACCGGATTTCACTTACGTCCGCGGGGACGGATCGAGGAGGAGGGTGCCTCAGTACCCGTTCCGAGCGAGGCTCCCGCCGCATACCGAGTGGACCCCGATAGATCGGTGAGTGTGCGACTCTTTTCCATCTTGGCATCTTTTCTCGTATTTTTCTTTTTGTTGTTGAGTATAACCGTATTGCCGAGCGTTTCCTTGGTCGCTTGTTGGTCGTGCAGTCCCGGGGAGAGCCTATGATATGCTGACTCGCCGTTACGTGGCGATGAGGTCGTTTGCGAAGAAGATGGCTTCGAAGATATCTTGCCGGTCTTCTCGACGCGTGCCGGCGTACGAGCCTATGCCTTCGAGGCACTCTGTAGACGTTCCTCCGCCTAGAGCCGAGCCGGAGCCGCAGCAGAGGGACCTCGAGGGGGCGGCATAGCATGGATGCCGGACATCTTCGGGAGCCGCAAGGGCCTTCGAGGGAGCAGCCCTTTTATCAGCTCATGCCTCCGCATGGCGCACAGTGGTGAGGGTTCCTCGAGCCTTCCTTCTTTGATCCTTTCGCCGGATTTGATCCTTCCGAGTACTTTTCGTGGGAGCCTCAGCGGGTGCTCGGTATTCTCGACGACGAGGATGTGACGCGCGAGTTCGCCGGGATGCCCGACTTTTCTTTGGAGGACCTCGGTGAGGATGATGATGCTGAGGATTCTGATTAGTATTCATTTGCTTTCCCTCTTTTCATATCCCTCTTTTTTTTTTTTTTTTAGCAACAGACATTTTATGGGTACCTGTAATAAAACACATGTATTTGCATGGCAAACAGCATTTTATTTTAAGATGTAATGTCATTTTTGTGATTCCCGGGAATTGTCCTAGAAATTGTTGCTATTATTATTTTTTATTTTGTGCATGCCACGTGAGCCGAGAGTGCATTTGTGGGTAGTGTTTGGTTTGCGGGAATGGCTTTGGCCGGTGTTAGGGCGCTTTGGAGCAAGGTTTTCTTTGAGGACGGTGGCTTTTGTACTGTTTGTCTGGGAAATGGGTTCTGCTTTGCAAGGAGGTCCGTACGGACATACTTAGCATGCAAAGAGGTCCGTACGGACCAACCTTGCTTTTGGGAAGGACATAAATGCTTTCCAAAGTGTCCGGTTCTTCCTCATTTCCCCATTTGCACCATTTTCGAGCTTTCTTCCCCATTTTCTCTAGGCACCTCCATTTTTGCCATGGATTCTTCGTACCTCCCTAGAATTTTGCCGAGGCTTTCGCAGGAGCGGCAAGCACACTTCCTTGAGCAGCTTGAAAACGTGGATGCGGCGCCGTATGAGGCATCGTAGACGGGCTTTCGAGGTAAGGTTTCGTCTTTGCTCGGTTTGGTCTTTTAAGGAGTTGGTTCCCGATTGGGATTTGTTGCGGGCCGCCGCGAAGTTCGGGATGTTAGGAGGCACGTGCATCGTTTCTCCTATAATGAAATGGTGCCCACTTTTGAGGATTTTCGGGCTTTGATTGGAGGACCGGAGGTAGAGGCCATCTCGCTTCCTTTGATTGGTGGTCTTTGTGAGCGTGAAGCTTGCGTACTTTCTTCGTACTTCGTTGGAAGAAGTGCAGGCATGATCCTTGATTCGGGTCATATCGACATTTCGAGCCGCCGGAGCGGTTCATGGTTGATGATGAGAGTGACATCTCTTGGGATGTATTTGCCTTGTGCGTGATGGCGACGCTTTTCCGGTCAATTCCTTGGCATTTGTGATGGCGCTTTGCTAGATGTGGTAGGGCACCGCAGTAGCCGGAGAGGATATTGTCCCGTTGGTCCGGGGGAGACTCTTCATGGTATCGACCGTCCGGCGACCGGGGATCGTTTTATGAGAGGGGGAAGCCCCGCTTTGCTCACCTTGTGGCTGCGAGAGAGACTTCAGGCCATGTCCGAGGCTCCGACGTCGTTTAGCCCGTGGTCATTTGCTCGCCGACCTCTTGTGTTGGATATGGATCACCCGCCCGGGAGAGATGGATGGCACGGCTTGGTACGCATCGATCCGCCGGGTGGGTTCCGTGACCGGAGGATTGAGACCAGGAGGGTCTTGCAGAAGGGTCCTACGTTGTCGAGTTCCAGGTTTGTCTTGGTCCTCCTTCTATATTCCGTCGCTTGTTTCCTGGCAGTTTGGGATGAAGCAGAGCCTTTGTTGGTGGGATGACCTTGCTACTGCGGAGGTAGTTCCTCTTTGTATGGCGCCTTCGTGTGCCTTCTTGTATTTTCTCGAGGGTATGGAAGTATTCCGCTTTCCCTCCCGTGGTACTCCTTAGACGTCGGGAGCATTGTGTTGACGACTCGGTATCCGGCCCGGTATGAGCAACAGTGTTGGGCAGTCCCAAGTGGTCTTGGAGAGCAGGCGTGTAGCGATTCCCTGGGACCCGGCTGCCGTAGTAGCTATTGCCTTAGGAGTTCCGAAGCCCGGTCTCGACCCTTTGGATGTGACGGGAGACACTTTGTTTGACTACGAGACTAGGGTTGGACCGACCGACAGGAGAGGTCCTCTTTACTGGACTCGCAGGAGGAGATCCGAGCCGAAGCACGGGCGAATGAAGCCCCGAGAGCTACCGGATTGTTTGACTCTACGGGAGGACCCCGCATCTCTGACCGAGAGACGCAGAGTTGGTTCACGTGAAGCGAAAGAAGACTCGCCGGGGACGAGGGAAGAAAGGAAAGAATGGCGAGGGGACAAGCGCAGATGGCGCGGAATGACCTCCTAGGTATCCATTCATTGCATTGCAAACACATTATTAGTTAAATGTATTAAGTCAGTCTTTTAGCATGTTGTGAACTTGAGAGTAGACCGTGCTTGAACTCATCAAGAAATGTTGTAACCGTTAGTGATTTGTGATTTACTTTTAAAGCCTTGTCGAGACGCAAGATCTTTTGTTTGCCTTTGCTTCGTTGTGCACTTTGTCGGTGTCCATCTTTGGACTTTTCTCGTTGCATTCGCGGACCGAAGCCTGGGCCCCGACGGCAATCCCTTTGCCGAGGCTTTGTGCTTGGCCGAGAGGTTGAATGCTCCCTCGACAAGTCGTTTTGACGGTCTTTTTCGTAGCTTCCTTGCCTCTTGTTGGCGTCGGGCTCTTGACCACTTTTTTGCAGCTTCTGCTTGAGCTTCTTGTGTTTTTTGTTTTCTGTTTTGTGAGCCCTTGCTCGAGCTCTCTTTTTTTATTATTTTTTTTGTGAGCCCTTGCTCGAGCTCTTTTTTTTTTTTTTTAAGCGCGTGAAGGCAAGACAAGCCCCGGCTTGGAAGCGAGACGTGAGCGGTCGTTTGATCTTTGAGTGACCCTCGGATGTCCTTTGATGTTGCCGCCGTCGTTTGACTTGGTCAAGGTGACCGCCGGGGCGTGTTCTTGAAAAGTGCGTAGCTTGATGGAGGTCTTGATTGACATTCAAACTTTTGACTTTTTGTGTATTTTTAGACCGGACCAATTAAGGTTGCCTACGTTCCTGACTAGAGGGCTCAGTCTCGCGTAGTTCGACACTACATGGAGTGCCAAGAGATGCACAGGTTGTTCTTCTTCAGCGAAGTATCTGCGAAGTTTGCTTCCGTTGACCGGATTCATGAAGGGATTGCCGTCTAGGTCCGTCGCCTTCATGGCGCCTCCGAGAAGATCTTTTGAACCACGAAAGGGCCGATCCATGTGGGTTCCCATTTTCCCAGTGGGTTGGTTCGAGTGGGAGGCTTTTCTTTGAGTACAAGGTCACCTTCCCTGATGTCTCGGGATTTGACTTTCTTGTCGAAAGCTCTAGCCATCCCGCTTTGATAGGGCTCCCTGACGTGTTCCATGGCCTTTAGTCGTCGCTCATCTAGCGAGCCAATTCGTCATGTCGGCTTCGAGCCATTCGACTTCGTTGATGTCATTTTCCAGCAGACTCGGAGTGAGGGAATTTCTAGCTCGATGGGAAGGATCGCTTCCATCCCGTACGTCGTGGCAAATGGGGTTTCTCCCGTGGTCGTTACCGACCGATGTGCGGTAGCCCCAAAGTGCAAGGTGCAGCTTCTCGGGCCAATCTCGTCCTCGGGTGGTCATTTTTCGGATGATCCGTTCGAGGGTTTTGTTTGTCGCTTCCACGGCGCCGTTTGTTTGTGGCCGGTAGGGAGAAGATTTGTGACGTGTGATCTTGAATTCAGCCGCAGCGGTCGAATTCCCTTCGAAGTGTGAGCCGTTGTCTGATATGACCTTATTTGGAATGCCGTATCGGCATATGATGTTTTCCTTGAGGAAATGCGCGACCTTCTTGAAAGTGAGTACCTTGTAGGACTTGGCTTCGACCCATTTGGTGAAGTAGTCGATGGCTACTAAGATGAACTCGTGACCGTTGCCGCCGGGCGGAGCGATTTTCCCGATGACGTCAATTCCCAAGTGGCAAAGGGCCAAGGTGTAGTCATGCGGTAGAGATCGTGGGGCGGTAGATGATTGAGGTTGGAGAACCGTTGGCACTTGTCGCAGCCTTTCGGACAAAGTGGATGCAATCCGCTCCATGGAGATCCAAAGAGTAGCCCATCCCGAGAATGATTTGCATCGTGGCTCGGGCGTTCATGTGGGGACCGCAAGCCCCATTGTGGACTTCGCTGCTCATGAACTTGTTGCTTCTTCTTGGCCGATGCAGGCGTAGGAGTGGCCCATGGTAGCGTTTCTTGTATAGCATGTCCCCGAGGATGACGAAGTGAGAGGCAAGGCGTTTTAGGGCCATGATGCTCTTGGTTTTGACCCCTCCCGTGTGTGGGTCTTCCTTGTTCATGAAGGTGGTTTCCCGCTCTTGAGGTATTGGAAAATCCTGGTTATACCATGGCTCATTGACGGGCTTAGGTTCCGGTTCGATCTCACAACAAGAGGCGTGAATTTCCTTTCGTCCGACTTTGAAGGGTTTGATTGCTTTTCCTTCGTGGATTTCCACAAGGGAGGCCAAGGTGGCTAAGGCATCCGCAAACCCGTTTCGGTCTCTTGGCAAGTAATGGAAGGTGACCTCTTCGAATTGTGTGATGAGGTCCTCCATGCAGCATGGTATTTTGCAAGCCCGGTCTATGGTTTTCCACTTGTTGGAGACTTGGTTGATGATCAAGGCCGAGTCCCCATAAACTTCGAGTTTACGGGACATTCCTCTCGAGTGCGGCTTGTAGTCCGGCGGCGCAGGCTTCATATTCGGCGGCATTGTTGGTTACCTCGAAATTGAGCTTTATAGCAATTGGGGTGTGCTCGTCCTGGGATCTACCAAGAGCATACCGATGCCGTTTCCCTTTTTGTTGGCCGCTCCGTCGAAGAACAGTTGCCATCGATTTTCGCTTCGATTGCGAAGATTCCCTCATCCTGGAAATTGTGGTTCGGGGCCTCGAGCCTCGCTTCGGTGGGGAAATCGGCCACTTGTTCACCCATGGCCCGTCCCTTGATTGACTTTTGGTTTACGTACTTGATGTCAAATTCCGCTAGGAAGAAAGACCATTTGGCGAGCCTCATTGACAGAGATGGTTTGTCGAAGAGGTACTTGATCGGGTCCATTTTGGAAACCAAGTGTACTCTGTGTGTGCGACCGCATGTAGTGCCGTAGTTTCCCGACAACCCATACCGTAGCCGCGCAGGTTTTCTCGAGGGCCGAGTAATTGAGTTCGCCGCCTTGAAACTTTCGAATCGACGAAGTAGATGGCGTTTCGACCCGTGACTCCTTCTTTTCTTGACAGAGCATGGCTCCAAGCTGCGGTGTCGGTCACGGTTAGGTATAGCAACAGTGGCTTTTCCTCGTGGGGAGGACAGAGAATCGGAGGACTCACAAGGTATGCTTTTATTTTTTCAAAGGCATCTTGGCATTCCGAGTTCCATTCGATGTCGGCGTTCTTCTTCATCGGTTTGAAGATTGGCTCGCACATAGAGGTCAATTGGTTGTGGCGGGCGATATATTGCGGGCGGCCCATGAAGCTTTTCACCTCTGTCGAGTTTGCGGTGGTCTCATTTCGATGATAGCTTTGATCTTTTGAGGATCCACCTCGATGCCTCTCTCGGTGACCATGTATCCCAAACCTTGCCTCGGCTAACCCCAAATGTGCATTTGGCGGGGTTAAGCCTCATTGAGTGTTTTCGGAGGCGATTGAAGAATTTTCTCGGGTACGTGAGGTGTTGTCCATCCGATCCCTTTGAGTGAACGATCATGTCATCGACGTACACTTCGATCTCTTTGTGGATCATATCATGGAAGAGGGCGGTTCTTTGCCCGTTGGTAGGTAGCCCCGGCGTTCTTTAGTCCGAACGGCATTGCTGTAGCGGTAGGTTCCCCAGGGGTTGTGAAAAGCCGTCTTTTCTTGGTCTTCTTCGGCCATCTTGATACGATTGTAGCCGGCAAAACCGTCCACGAAGGACTTGACTTCGAAATTGGGCTGTAGTGTCTACCAACATGTCGATGTTAGGTAGTGGAAAATCGTCCTTGGGACTTGCTTTGTTGAGATCTCGGAAGTCCACGCAACGGCGTACTTTTCCATTGGCCTTGGTGGCCAGTGACGATATTGGAGAGCCATGTAGGGTACTCGATCACCACGATGAAGCCAACGCGGAGCATTTTTCGATCTCCTCTTTGACTTGTAAAGACCATTCTGGCTTGATTCGGCGTAGCTTTTGCTTGATGGGCTTAGCCTCGGGATTCAAGGAATCCGGTGCTCTACAATGTTTGGATCTAATCCGGCATGTCTCGGTAAGACCAAGCGAATACATCCACGAACTCTTTGAAGCGGTGCGATCAATGCGTCTTGCTCTGTGCCGGTGAAGAAACTTCCGATTTGCGTCTCTTTTGGCTCTTCGGCGGTTCCCAAATTCACTTTGGTTAAAACCTCCTCGGCGGCTTGGGCCCGGTTTTCTCTCGTTTGACAACATGCTTAAAGATGTGCTTAATGTATTGTTCGTTTAATGTATGCGCTTCTTTATCAAGTGAATCGTTATTAACTGTTTGTGTGTTAGTTAATTTATCGAGTTGTTAAAGATGCAATGAGAGGATACTCGGAAAGATCGAAGCATTCATTAAGAGCATACGGGAATACATTATTGGCAATGAGTTCGTAATCTTCGCGTGAGGCCATCGGATGACTCGAGAGACTCAAATTCAAAGCTAATGGACTCAAGATGAGTTTTGACACTAGACTCTAGGACTCGAGGGTCGGACCAAGTTGTTCGATCATGTCCTTTTTCTTTGGCGGTAGGTCGGAGAAGGTGGCCCGGTTATTGAGTGGCAATGAGCTTGATAGGAGATGGGGCTTGAAAGGCTTTATGTCACCGTTCCCGATCATTGCTATCCACGAGTTATTAGAAACAAAATCGATTAGATCCGGCATCTCGATTTCTTCTTTGAAGAGCGAGTGTAGCGGTGGTTCGTCCCAAGCATCGTCTGCGGAGTCTCTTGCTTTTGTCTTGGGCATTACTAGCTCGAATGCGGACTCGTCCCGCTTGTTGAAGGCGGGAGTGTTGACGAGAGAGTTTTCGAATTCTTCCGCCAAAGAGAGGGTTTTTCCGAACCAAAATTCATTGTGAATAGTGGTGGTTGTGGATCCCGGCGAGGGCGGTGTGTCGAGGAATGCTCTTCGGACGGGATTTGGCTTGAGGCCTACGAATCTTGCCGGGTTCTCGCTGGAGCTTGTCCATGGTTGTCGGCCGGCTTTGTTTGGCGGCGATCGGCTCTGTTCCCTTTTTTGGATCTTCTTCCAAGTTGCCGGCCTTCCTTGTGAAGTACTTGGTCATGTCGAAGGCCGTGGGACGAAGATCGGAGATTGCGTGCAAGCCTCTTTTGTTATCTGTGGAGCGTTTACGTGCAGCTCGCTTGTCCTCCGCAATGTGTTCGGGAGTAGGAGAGTATCCCGGGCCGTGCGAGGTATTACATTCTTTGATATTGATGATACGGTGAGTGCCACGATGGCGTTTTCCCAAGCCGAGCCCAGGGATGTAGTTCATGTGCTTCATCATTTTCATCGGGGAGGAATCTTGTCCCAAATCAAAGGCGGTGTCTATGTGGCACACTTGGGCCTTTGGGCTCGATGGTGAACCTGTTAGCATCATGCCGCCATCATCGTCGTGTTTGATCTCTAAAACCGGGACGCCGTTTGTTTCGGTCCTTTCGTTGACTATGCTATCACCGTAGATGATGGTCGATCTGTTCCTTGGACGAACTTTACGCACCGATGAAGAGTGGATGCCACCCCATTGATCGGTGTAGCCCAGGGCGCCCCAAAATGGCGTGAATGTGATTGGGATGTCGATGACTTGGAAATCCGTTGGGACCATTTGTTTTCCAAACCACGGAGTTTAAGGTGGCTATTCCCAAGGCGGGCGGGATGTTGAGTCGTATGCCTTGATTGCACGAGGTCGAGGGTTTTAGATCGGTTGCTTTGATCCCTAGCAAATCCATCATTTTGGCTGGAAGGACGTTCATGGATGATCCCCCATCTACCAACACCGAGGAGACTCGGCGTCATTGGCCCCGGTTGAACCGCATGTAGAAGGCTCGTTGTGAGTCGCCCCAAATTTTGGAAGATCGAGCTCATGAAGGTGATGATATTGCGTAATTGACGTTGCCAATCATACGAACCGCTTCATCAGTGTCGTGATGGGAACCATAGTCTCGGGCCGAGGCTTTCTTCCAACTTGAGCTTGTGCGGGTAAGATGAAGTGAGTAAGGACCAGAGTGAGATGTTAGCCTGAGTGCGCTTGAGCTGTGTCAAGACGGGATCTTCGGCCTTTGGGTCCAAGGTTTCGGCTTCTTTGGCGTAGGGTCCCTTTTCAATTCGTGGCTCGGGTATGGCTGGCCTTTTGTCCGTCCGCGGAGGATTCACTGGGATTTGACCTGAACGTGTCGGAACATTCACCTCTGGACTTATGGTTTTGCTTGTCTCTCCCGTTTACGGAGTGGGAGGAGCACGATTGGCGTAAGGCCGATCTGCGCATTTCAACTCGTTCACTTTGTCATGGCTTTCTTGAAGCATCAATAGTGGCTTTGAGATCTTCCCAAGACAGGGGTTGGATTATCTGGACCTTCGGGCCTTCGGTGGCGGTGCGAAGCTCGTCCCGGTGATCATGGAGCAAACATTGCCGTGGCCCCGTGCGAGAACTAGGGCTGGGGAGATTTCTTTGGAGTAGATGAAATAGTAGTCAAACTTTCCACGAGGGTTCTCCAAGGGTTCCGACCGTGGGATCACCGGATTCATACCTCTTTTCGGTTTTTGTTGAGAAGATAGCTTCTTCTTTCGTCGAGGACGGCCCTCGTTCATTGCATCCACGGAATTCCATTTCCGTACAAGCACTTCTGTCGCGAGACGTCCCACCGAGATGTGTTCGTTGTTCGGCGGTGGTACCGGGACCTCGGGAGGCTGGATGGGCAAGCTTTCCTCTGGAAGGTCTTGTGGTCTTACGTCATGCTTGCATGGCTCGTACGAGGGTAACAAGGTTGACTTACGGGAGACAATGAGAGATGTTAGAGGCTGTAGGAGCGATCATGGCTTAGGAAGCCCAGGTAGTTGGGTGGCTAAGGTTCCGAGAAGTGGTGCATGGCACCTTCGATCCGAGCTTGTTGCTCACCTTGACGTTTCTCAATAGCCATGAGGACCTGCCAAACTTCTTCCAGTGTGGGGAAATTTCTTGGGGGTAAGGTCCCGTTCTCATCCTTGTTATCCACCGACTTGGCCATGGGGATTTGACGGTGTCACAGTGACGAGAGGGAAGGAGGTAGGACCTTCTTTGTTTTGACACTGGGAGACGGGTTCCTGGTACTCTCGACCACTCTACATTAGTTGGAGGGTGACGGGCAAGGTTTAGACACAGGAATGGCCTAACGGGATAGAAGGGGGAAAGCTCACGTGGCATGCGGTTTCCGTTTCTTTTATTTTTTGATTTTTTTTTTTGTTGTTTTAATTTACTTAAAACATGTTTTCTCAGAATCCTAGGTAGGTTGGAAAAGATTGCTCTTCTTTTTCGCAACTATGCTAGATCCTGGAGTCGATGGAGACCATCTCGTGCGGCTATAAGCCCCTCGTTTTGCACCCGTATTTCGACATCCCGGGGTGGGACGGCCCCGGGCGAGGGTCTTATAGTGCAAGCGGTTTCCACCGGCCTAAAGAAAAATCGAACCTAAGGACCGAGCTGTCATGTTCGTTTTGATGCGTTAGCCATGTGAATAGTGAACCGAGCCGGCCACTAAGTCAAGATCAGGGCAAGAGTTCGGCATGACCTCTCTTTACCTTGCTTGCGCAAGGGATCTGTGACGTTAGGCGTTGGCTGGTCATATCGTCATGGCCGACGTATCAAAGGCGTGATGACATGGTGTCATGCGAGCATGGATGTATATCCCGGACGGAACATCGTCAGGTGTAGCCGGAAATCAAGATCAGGTCAAGATTTTAGCATGACCTTTCATCGCTTTGCTTGCGCAAGGGATCTTGAGTTTCGAGCCTTGACTCGAAAATGGCCGGCATGGTATATGTATCCAGCTGTATGACACGGGTGAGTAAAAACCAACCGAGTCCGCGAGTGTGACTCAAGACTCAAACGTGCGGGGTTGACGCTTGGCTAGGATGGGATGTTTGGAATGATCCGTGCGCGTCAAGAGGCCTAGCAAGACCTAACGGTGCAACCGAGACCACTCCGGGTTGAGGTTGTAGTGTGCGGTGTATCCGAGGCGGCAATGCGCGTAGTGTGCGGTGTAACGAGGCGAGCTGTGAGTAGTGTGCGGTGTAACCGAGGCGGACGGTGCGCGTAGTGTGCGGTCTCTAAAATTCTTTTTCTGAGTAAAACGGAAGTTTTTGAAGAATTTTAAATGTATGCACGAATGTATATTGATGCATTTTTTTTTTGTATTTTTATTTTTGTAAAATAAAAGCGAAGCACGTGCACACACACACAACGGTTAAAGGAAGGGGTAAAATGAAAGTTTGACCCTCATCATCGTTTTAAAAATCTTTTGTTTTGTTTAAAAGTTTTTAAAACAAAAAGTCCCAGTGTCGCCAGCCGAAATTACCGGATCCGAGCAGGCCTCGCGGCCCGGCATCCGGCATCTTTCGCGTTGGAGCGGCGTGTCTCGCCGTTTTGTTTTTTTGTAGAGTCGCCACGCCGTTTTTATTAAGCCCCGAAAACATTGAAAAAGGGCATCGGTTTAAAGATAATTTTAAACTGTTTTTGTGTGATGAGATTTTGAGTTCGGAGGTCAGATGACTCCCCGGGAAGAGAATATTAGAATATTAGAGCTCACCCGAGTAGCCTCGTAAAACGAGTCTTTCGGATACCCCTAATATCCTTTAAATGTTGTGTGTGTGTGTGTGTGCTTTTAAAAATGCATGCTGTATCGGATGTCTACATTGTATGCTATGTATGAAAATGTATTGAAATAGTAATGGAAGGAAGCCTTACCAATGTTGGTTCGCGTCTGTCTTCCGCTGGGAATGGTGTTTGAGGTCGGAGTAGCGTTAGGTACGGATCGGGGTTGCTTCGGGAGACCGGTTGTACGCGGACGAGTTTCGGCGTGAGTTGAGGTTGTAGGCTGCGTTCGGGCAGAGGTTCGGCGTGCGTGGGGATCGTCGGGATCACTCGGGCAGAGGTTCGGCGTGCGTTGTGGTGGCAGGAGTCACTCGGGCAGAGTTTCGACGTGATTTGGGATCGTCGGTTTGACTTGGAAAGAGGCGGGACACCGTGGAAAGACCAGGCAAGGCCTCGGAGTACCACGAGGGGCCTCAGAGTACCTCGAGAGTGCCTCGGGGCAGCGCGGGAGCGTCTCGGGAGCGCTCGGGGAGGCTTCGGAGCACCACAAGGGAGCTCGGAAGGCCTCGAAAGGATCTGAAAGGGGCCGGGAGTGCCTCGAGAGGACTTAGAGGGGAGCTAGAAGGCTAAGGGAGGAAGAGAGAAGAGGGAGGTGTGTCAAAATGAGGAGGGGGAGCCCTCTATTTATAGTAAAAATTTCGGAGCAAAGAGGTCCGTACGGACCTTCTTGGTTATCCATAATTTTGGATTTCCTCGATTTGAGGGAATCTGCAATGATGGAGAATATTCTGGAATGATGATGTCCCCCATGCAAGAAGGTCCGTACGGACCAACTCAGCATGCAAAGAGGTCCGTACGGACCAACCATGCATTTGGGTAATCATTTCTTCCGGGATTTGAGGGAATATTGTGGACTTTAAGGGGATTTAGTAATCATTGAAACAAAGAGGTCCGTACGGACCTTAATTGCTTTTCTGATTTCCTGAAAATTCCCAAAAGGTCCTTTTGTCCCTTTTTATCCCAGGAAGGCTCCTCCCTTGGTTTGGTTGGGGGTTTAGAGAGGGTTTTGAGTGAGAGGGGTCGTCGAGACTGTGTTGATGAGTCTGCGGTGTTTCCCGTGTGTGTGAAAGGGGGTGATCCAGATTGGGGTACTTACACTCTGGTTTCACATGCAGGAACCACCTAAGAGCTGAACCTTTTAATGATAACTGAAAATGGTCGGCCATTTGTTGCTGCGTACAATCTTTGGCTCTCATGGCAAGAATGTAGCTTTCAATGTGAGTCCGGGGACAATCAGTGCCGTTGAACTTTTCAATTTCTGGCATTCGGAATTTTGGAGGGAGAGGGACAACTTTGCTGGGATCAGTGATCTGGTATGCTGTCCTCTTGGTGTTTATTTCCCCAAACTTCTCTTGCATGGACCTAACTTGTTCCATTAGCCAAGCCATGTCGGAGTCGGGGGATGGTTTAGGATTGCTCGATTCCGGAGAAGGCTTATCTGATTTGGGTGGAAGGACAGTAGGTGGCACAGTGGTAGCTGGTACCAAGGCTTGGGGATCTTTGGAGGGGAAGTAAGTGTAAACTTGACCAGGTCCCGTGTTCCCGTGAGACGGGCCGGAGGCATAGGAATTAGGCTCATAATTTCCGAAGTAGGAAAAAGGATACGGAACCTCCTGGGGTCCTGTTGGCAAAGTTGGAGGTGGAAGATCTGCTGTGGCAGGACATGAATTGAAAGGATCATTGAGCTGATTTTGAGGCCTAGGGAATGCCTGGGATGGCCCATACTGAGGAGAGAGAGTGAATCCCATGGGGTAATGCGAAGGCTGCGTAGCCGGGATAGGCGAGGCGTTTGCTTTCTGTTGATAGGGAACAAAGTCGGGTCTCATTTGAGGAGGTAAGGGTGTCGGGATCCTGATGGCTTGAGATGTTGGAAAGGGCCGAAGAGGGGTAATCTGGATAAGGGATCGTATGAGGATGGAGGAGGGCATTGGTTATAGGGCGATGGAGCCGAGATGGCACTTCTGGAGGCTCATCTTCTACCATTACCAAGGAACCGTTGGGCTCGACCACTATTTGAACTCCATGACGACGAAGCGCTTCAATGAGCGTGGCTTGCTGTTCCTCATGGGCCTTACGACTGTTTTCCAGGGCTAAGGCTAGCTCTTCTTCCCTAGTCATCTCGGTTACCCAAACCAGCCTTGTTCTCTGTCAAATCGGCCATTCTGACTCTCGAAGCGAGGATTCTCGCGGCTGCGAGGATTCTGCGCTAACAAGTCGGCCGACCGGTGTTCTCACCCACTTCTTTCTCGCTGCGGGAAAGGGATAGGAAAGGTTTAGACTCGGGGTAGGTGTTTAGGCTGAAGGCTCAGGCAATATGCAAATTAGAATCTTCAAGTTTACTTAAAACAGTGTCTTTTATTAATATCTATTTGGTTGGAAAAGGGGTTCTGCCCTTCTTTTTCACAACTACTCTAGATCCTGGATCGATGGGTTCCGTCACTACGTCTATAAGCCCCTCGTATTCCACCTGTATTTCGACCTCCCGGGGTGGGCGGCCCGGGCGAGTGTCCTATAGGGCACGCGGATCCCACCGACCGAGAGTAAAGAACGCTCCTATCGGGTCTAGCGGGTCATAGGACCTTTCAACGCACGAGCGATGCGGATTATAGTCAAGGCAATACTGGGAAAGTCTCGTCTCTCTGCCTTGACGGATCTTTGGCAGAGTTTCGCTTGAGCGAACGACGGTTTCTGACTTTCGGTAATGTCCGAGAGAATAATAGGCATGGGTCGGGCGGTAAAAAGCCGGATGACACGGTGTCACATTGAACTTCGTTGCATACACGGTGCGTGGGTCGGAATCGAAGTCAATGCCGGTCAAGATCTTGCCAATTTTTCCTTGTCGGAATTTTGGCAGAGCTTCGCTTGAGCGAAAGATCTTTTGATTTTTGGCAAAGACTCGGTCTTGACTCTTACGCATTCCGTGCGGGTCAAGGTCAATAGTCAATGTCGGAGTCAAGATCCCACCGATTTTTCCTTGTCGGAATTTCGGCAGAATTTCGCTTGAGCGAAAATCTTGGCTTCCGTTATGAGCTAAGGCTTGACCTTTACGTGGGTATGCAACTGGGCTATATGACACGGACTAGACCAAAAACCAACCAAAAGTCACGGATTTTTGAAACGTGTGACACGGACTGTGCATTGGTCGACACTGGCTGCCATGGGGAGGTTGGAATGATTCCGTGCGCGCCCGGGAGCATCGTAAGGCTGTCCGTGACTGCAGCTGGAACCACTCCGGGTTTGAAGGACGTGCGTGCAAAAGTGTACAGGATATATCAGGTGCGCGTAGTGTGCGGTCTCCTAAAAATGTTCCTTTTTGAGTTAAAACAGAAATTTTCATAAATGTGTTTTAAAGGAATGATTTTCGGGACGGGGGAGAATGCAACACGTAAATTTTCTGGGAAGCCCCAGTCAGTCGTGGAGCTGAGTAGCCCCAAGCTGCTAGGACTTGCCAGATTAATCCT
The DNA here is from genome assembly GCA_022495995.1 of Adenophora triphylla var. japonica. Taxonomy (NCBI): domain Eukaryota; kingdom Viridiplantae; phylum Streptophyta; class Magnoliopsida; order Asterales; family Campanulaceae; genus Adenophora; species Adenophora triphylla. The sequence continues at coordinate 117,904 of JAFEMH010002449.1, forward strand.
GATTTTTCCTGGTGGAATTGCCACTGAGGTCGCCTGGTCAGAATCCTATGAGGATTAGCCGTACGACTGCATGGATCAATTTTCCAGGTTCCACTCCTTTGCGATTTTTTATGCTCAAAGTATGCACGAAATCCAAGATGCAAATGATGCAATGCAAGGTAAAGGAAGCAAGCACGATTAATGAAATCGACGACGGGAGTCTAACCCGCTCAAAGGGAAAAGCTTTCTTTATTTTTTCAAAAAAAAAAAATTTCGAAAAGGGATCTTTGCGTACGTGGGATTGTTAAACCACCGGTTTATCCCAAGCCCCGGGTTAGGGAGCGATACAGGAAGGTTAAGTGGGGTCCACCTATATACCGAGTATCGATTTTTGTTTTGAAAATAAAGCTTTTCTCCTTTGGGCTCTCCCCAGCGGAGTCGCCAAACTGTGAATGTGTGCCCAAATTTTGTGGATTCACGCGAGTTTGAAGACATCCGAGTTATTTGAAAAACGGAGTCGCCACGCCATTTTGATTACCTCAAAACTTTGAAAAAAAGGTTTTTACTTGGGTTCGGAGGTTAAGTTACCCCTTGGAAAGAACGTTTGGCGTTCACCCAAAGTGCCTTGCCGGAGCAAGTCTCCCAAGATTTCAGTAATCGTGCTTGCTTGCGTGCTTTCTTGTGTGCATGTGTTTGAGAAAAAGGGGGGGGGGGAATGTCCCAAGTTGTCTTTCGGACGTACAAACCATTTGTTGGTTGTCGCTCGGGATTCCTTGGAATTTTATGTATTTGGGATTATGATCCCGTCCTCATCTTATGACTTGTGATCATCGCATTTTAACCTCGGGACTTGCGTGATCGAAAGAATGACTCTCTTTTGGTCAAAGATGAGGTTCTTTAGAAAAGGAGGGTCCTTAGCCCATCAATCCTACGCTTTAAGACGGTCGAGCTCGTATAGAGGCTTCATACTCTTTCTTAAGCGATAATCGGAGATATAGGGTTCAAGGTTATCCCTTTCCAAAGAAATCGTGAACCTTTAATGGAAGGAACGATGTAAAGATAGGATCTTTTACACCGGTCCGTTCCAAGGTTGGGGGAAAGGGGAAATGCATGATGAAAAATGACTCTTTAATGAAAAGATGACATTTTTTGTTTTAGCAAATGATGCTTTTTTGATTGAAAGAAATGATCTTTATGCAAGTGATGCGTAAAGATAGGATTTTTATGCAAATGATGCATTGGAAAAGGTTTTTGAATGCAAAGGATGCATTTTTATTGAAAAGATTGGATTTTTATGTGCAAATGATGCATAAAAATGACATTTTTATTTGAAAATGGGAGTTTTAGGTGCAAAGGATGCACCTTTATGAAAAAGACTACATTTTTATGACAAATGAGGTCTTAATGCATGCAAAAGGGAAAGGGGGTGATAAAGATGTGATCTTTATGAATAAATGCCAAGTCCCAAGCAAGATATATGAATGCAATGAGCAAGTATATTAATTAAAAGCAAGGTTAGGGCGTGCGAGGTTACCAATTGCTTCCTTTGCTTCTTCGAACGGAGCTAGGAGGAGAGGTTGGTCTTGGGTCTTCAAGGAGGAGGGAGGTAGCTTCTTGGCCTTCCTTCTTCACCTTCTTGAGCTTGCACCAATATTCTTCACGTCTTGGGAGTGTTTATAAGTGTATTGTGTATTTTGTGCCTCTATTGTGTGTGTTGAAATGGGTAGAGGAGGCCTCTATTTATAGGTAATCTGGATAAGGTGAATGAAGCCGTGCGGCTAAGAGCAGCGAGCTAATGTAGCCGTGCGGGCTTATCCTGAATGACTCAGCATTCTAGAACCATGCAAGGTGGCAAATTCTAGAACCCTCCTTCCTAATTAAGAAAAACGTGTTTCTTAATTAGGAAGGATCCTCTTCAGCCCTTATTTAATAAAAAACAGTTCCGAATGTTTCCGGAACGCTGGGAAGGTCAGGGAATTACCGGAAAACTTACCGAAATTGTCGGGAAAATTAACCGGAAGGCATGAGCCAGATTTGGGTACTTACACCACCAGCTCGAGAGAGCTTTCTTGTGGTTGATGCTGTCAGTCACCATTTTTGTAAACTCTGGGACACTGGCTATGCTGTGCCTGCTTGACTCTCTGGAGAACTTGGATGAGGTTGGGATGGTCTCTTGGGGTGATGCCGGATTGGCGGAGCTTTATTTCTCTCTGGACATGTACAGCCGCAATAAGGCTGCTTCTATAGATTGCTTCTCTTTTGCTTTGGAGGTAGTCTCACTTTCTTTTCTCTCTTTTTACTCTTTTGTCTTGAGATTTTTGTGAGAGAAATGACCCTTTGTTTTGAACATGCAGGTCTGGTTTTGTGAGGTGATCGGGTTCTTTCCTTGAAACCAGCAGAGTGATCCGGAGATCTTCCCGGCCATGATTCGTTGGAGGGGAGAGGCTAGAGACAAGTTTACCGGGAAGACCCGGATCACTTTTGACTACAAGATGGTGAGACCAGTCATCAATGGGGATGGACATCATGGGGTTGATTTCTATCCTTGGGGGAGGTACCCGGAGGTTCTGCTAGGGGATGCCTTGGAGGCGACTAGGCAGAGGAGGTGGTTGACGGGGCTGACTTGCGACGTCATTTACTTGGGGGACCACTTCTCATGTCAACACTGGCAAGTCTGGATCTCCATTTCAAAATTTCTTCATCCTTAGTCCTGACTTCTAACTTCTTCTCTCTCAGCATTTTAAAAGCATCCTTCAGATCCATCTCATATTCAGCTCTATCCATGTCTAAGGTGTCACATTTTACATTCCACATTCTGATTTCTTTGGACATCATCTTGGCAGTCGAAACGGCCTGTTATCAACAAACAAGTGATATTGACCAATATGAAAAAAAAAAATCTCCATACAAAATTCAAGTGACCCATTACCTGACACTCCAACACTTTCTCACTCCGAGTTTGCTTCTTGATCCTCTCTTTTCCTCTTCAAAGTGACCTTATCGTCCTCTTTGGGTAGATTCTCTTCCACTTTCTTCTTGCCCTTATACTTAGCCACAATATCATTCGTCGTGAAGCCGGATCGAGTCACTGCAAATAACAACATATGTTAGTTTTCGAGAAAACTGATCTGATAGTACGACGAATCAAACTCACTTTTTGGGAAATGTTGCACTTTGAACTTGATGAATATGTAAGAAGATTGTGCCTTTTAGGATGATCTTGCCATAATATAAGGAAAGGCACCGGTATAGAAGGGATTTGAAGAGATTTGTTGATATTAGGGCCATCAGGAATGACGGTTATTAATTCCTATCATGACTCTACAACTTCCTTTCAACCATCACACGAAGATATTCTTGTCAAAATATTAAAACTTTCCATATTTCAGCATGGAAAAGCCTTAATATTTTGGGGGCAATTGTTTCACCCTAAAATTTCCACTTAGCATGTTCTACATCGTGGATATCCATCTTGAGGTAACGTCTTGACTTACATCTTGGACTAACTCCTTGAAACTGTTTGTTTTATTTTTCCTATTTTTCAGGAACAGAATTATAAATAAATAATCCACTCATATGACCGCTTGGACTTGGTCAAACGACAACACAACGGTTCCATCCATCAACTAAGGGATAACGGCTGATCTTCATCAACAAATGGCGAGATTCTAGGCGAAATATCAACATGTCATTCAAGTTGTTATTTTTCAGTTACAGTCACGTCTATATATTACACTTAGAACGCACATGTATACACGTTACACATTCTTACTTACTCTCATACTGCACTTGTACTCAAAAACTACTATATTCAATAATACTTTTTTGGTTTAGGTAGGCTTCTCCAAAAGCCTCCCGAGGTTTTTCCCCTCGAACGATTGTTCAAAGGGTTTCCTCGTTACATCCTTGCGTTCATTTTGTTTTGTGAATTATATTCCATTTGTGCCCAAACATCCTTGATAAGATAAATTTAATTGTCAAAATTTATCCAAAACAATCACTATCACAATCTAAAGGTTTTTCAATTATGAGATGATTTCATTTACATGTTATCAGTTGGTTATAACATTAACATGTTATCATATGGTTGTGGCATTAACATGTCACCTACAAATCGGACACGATGCAAACTCAAGGTAAATAATACACAATTTATTATAAACTTACTCCATTAACCTTGTCCATAATCGGCTCAAAAGTTTTATCATCCCAAAGTTTGACAAATCATTTTGTACACCAAATTCTGTACAATTTTTTTTGTATATATAGTATTATCCAACAAATGTTTAGTGACATCCTTTACTAAGTTCGACGATGAGATTTTTTGAAGTCACATTGAAAACTATAACATCCTAATGTACACTTAAATCAAAGTAAAACCATTTAGTTTTACTTTGTTTAACGCTTATTTACTTTGCCATCGTGTTTCCATCGGCTTTGATGGACCTCTATCCTTCAAAAGGAAGTAGTACATATTTTGAAGGATATATCTGACTCCCGCGCCCTATCAATTCGCTTCAACGCACTCACCTAGGAGACGCTCCTTGCACCGAAATCCCGAGTCAAATTACTGGTCCGACCATTTCCGGTCGACCTTGGGTCAACTTTACCGACGTCCCTTTTCGGCTGGGTCAACTTGGTTCTCGGTGTCGGATCGACATGGGTGGGATCATTTTTGTCTGGATTAAATGAGTTTCGGTGGACCATGGGATTCACACTCGGCATAGCTCGAAGCCTTGATAAATCTGTACTGTAAAACCTAACTGGTTTTACAGTTGAAACACTACTTCTCACTGTAACACCATTTAGTTGTACTTTGTTCATTGCTTATTTACTTTGCTTCCGTGTTTCCATCGGCTTTGACGGATCACTATCCTTCAAAAGGAAGTAGTACATATTTTGAAGGATATATCTGACTCCCGCACCCTATCAATTCGTATCAACGCCCTCGCCGGTAAAGTTGACCCAAGGGTATACCGATCCTTTCAGAATTTAGAGTTTAACTTTTTAACCCTCGTTATGTTTTTATTAAGGTTGACCCAAGGTCGACCGGAAATAGTCATAGAATTACATTTAAATGATTCTGATTTCTTCTGTGTCCATGTTATGATGTTACTCTCTCCATCCGAAAAAGAATGTTAAGTAAACTATCAATAACAACTTCTATAAATTTACAAAAACTCACTACTGGAAACAGGCCTATTATCGACGGAAATTCACAGACGGACGCGGTCCGTCGGTATTACCGACGGACAATTAAGAGTTACCGGCGGAAATTTCCGCCGGTATATTAGCATATAAATACTCTTGATCAGCCCTTTCTTATTTCCAAACCTATCTTTTTCTCTCGTCAAACCGCCGCAGCGATGAATCCCCCCAAAACCAAAACCCTTCCAATAAAATTTCTGTTTAAGCTACCTAGTGATGATACCCATGTGTCTACGAAATTTTTATCGGCGACTTAATATATCAGAAGTTTGTAGAAGAGAATGAAGATCTAGCACAAGGTATACATGGCAGGCTGTTATGTCTTTAAAGTTACTTGGATTCATTTTTTATCGTCTGCTCTTCAAAAGTTATTGTGTGATTGGAGTCTTTAAGTATCTTTTGTATTTTTCTCTCTGTTTGTACACACCCTTAAAGATGGATATGTCCCTACTTAGATATTTTCCTATCTGATACTGGTTTTGGGTCCTATTTTTCTATCTTAAACTTTGGTTACATTTGCAGGATTTGGCTCTCTTGGATTGATGACTTCCGTCTTGGTAATGTTTTTCCCCCCATGAAAGTTCTCTCTCCCCCTTTATTCCTTTTTTTTTTTTTTTTTTTTGCGTTCTGTTTAGTGGCTCATGTGTGTCTGATATGGTTCAGGTTTGCCCTGATGGAAAGACCATAGAAGCTGAGGCAGCTCATGGAACTGTTACTCGCCATCACAGGGTGCACCAGAAGGGTGGGGAAACCAGCACTAACAGTATTGTAGGACTACCATCCATCAAGGGTACTTACCCTTGTCTATCAACCGTTTGTATTGGGGATTTTTTCTGCTAAGTAGCTTATGTTTCTTATTGCCATCTTGAATAATTGTCAGCTTATCTCCTTCTGATTGTGAAAGGATGTTGTTGGTGGAGTTGTAGCCCTTCATGATTCATGTTTAGCTTCTTACTTCACATGATGTCCTGCACATATATATAACCTTGGACCATCTATGATGCTGTAGGAGGCCTGGGAATGAACCTTAAGTAGCAGATCCAAGTATTCAGAACATCATTCTGTGTTGGTTTTATTTGACTTTTGCAACGGTATAAAACATTATTGTATTGATAAAATTACTTCTGAAACATAGTTATTAATGATATTTAAGATTCTAGAATCTTTCATACGTCTAACAAGTGTTTGAAGTACCTTGCATAACATACTCTGTTGCTAATTTCATTTTTTCTCCCAAAAGAGTTTCTCAAGTTATGTGGACCTTGTAGTCTAAATCCTTGCTCATATTTATATGGTTAATCTCACGATCAACCTTTTGCTGAGCTTAATTTAATACTTGTTTGACACCTGGGCAGGGTCTGTAGCTCTGAGCTTTTGGTGTACCAGATTTGTATTTCATTAAAATAGGCCTGAAACCATGGGCGGAATACCTGGTTGCCTTTATGTCAATATTATCTCCTGCTTTCCCTCGCAAAAATTCAAAACATCACACAAAGTCCTAAAGCCATCTGATATCAGTTTCTCTTTATTTACTCATGATTTTGTAATTTCCCCAGGTAAAGAAGTATCCCCTGAGCAAACCTGGTTGTGGTAAGGATGTGCTTCATTTTGAATTTGAAGCTCTTTCATCAGTAAGTAGTAGAGAAATACCTATCTCTATCTGGTTCATTACTATGACAAAACTAATGAAGCATCCATCCAACTATGTTAAATTCTAACTGTACAAGTCCAACCTCTTTTACTCGTCTTTGGAGTTGATCTGTTTCCTTTCTACTTTTTTTCAGTCTATCGAGTATGAAGTGGGTGATGTTCTTGAGATTCTCCCTGCTCAAAACCCTTCTGCAATTGATGCTTTTATAGAGCGCTGCAATTTGGATCCTGAGTCCTACATCATTGTACGTAATTTCCTTGTACTCAGAATTGCTTATTCCCAACTCTGCGGAATGGACTCTGTTTAATGTTCGTACTCCCCTCTAATCTGGCATGTGGGAATTTTTTGCTCATTTTCATAGTTATCATTTAGTTCTTTTAGTGTGTAGAATCAGAAATTGTAAATAGATCTCTTTGAGAATGATGAGTGGTGTGCATAATCAACGTCAGTGTTTTTTCAGGTTCAGCCTAGAGATAAAGAGGAGTATCTTAATGGTGCTTTATTAACTGCCCCGAAGGTTCCTGTTAATTTAAAAAAGTTTGTTGAGTTGACTATGGATGTGACATCAGCTTCGCCCAGGCGGTATTTCTTTGAGGTATAACGTCTTCCGAGTAAGTTACTTTTTTCTTTCTCTGAAACGTGTAAATTAACCTCGTTGCTTTTTGGCACCTGAACTGTTCATGATTTCCCTTGTTTTGCGTTTCCATTTTTGTGCATCAAGCAGCAGATGTAAAGAATCAGACAACTACTCCATCTTCTACAAACACCTCCTCACCTTCATGCAACTAATGCTCTTCTGTACATGCACTCTTCATCTTGTTTTTATCACCAGATTAATGTTTTAGTTTAATTCATGTATATCTCTTAGTTTTAGTAGTCATTATGTATCTAGCAAATCCTCAATCCATGTATATAAATACCTCTGTTGTATAATGAAAATTCATCTTTCACCAATCCTCTATATGGTATCAGAGCCTTCGATCATTTTTCTTCCTCTTGCAAAGCGGCATATCACCACTTCCATGGCCAACGGTTCATCCTCCACAATCCCAAACAGCCGAGCCAACAAAACCCATTCTTTTAGTCAACCTATCCCAATGCAAAACCTTAACCCCTCTCACATGTCTTTGTTGGTCCTCCCAAGTGGAATCCCTGCTCTTTGGCTTGGATTTACTTGGTTTTGTTGATGGTACCCATACCCCACCACCCGACAACAAGGCCAATGACATAGACGTACCAAACCCAGCCCGTACCACATGGAACCGGCAAGATCGCCTCATACTTAGTGCTCTTCTAGGAACCCTTGACACCTCTGTGGCACCGCTAGTATACCATGCAAAACCTCGAACGAAGCTTGGACCACCCTTAAAACCACCTATGCAAACCCTTCTCGTGGCCACATATTGCAACTCAAGGACCATCTTGCCTACATCACCCAGAGTCTTCCCTCTCGATCACCGAGTACATGCAAACCATAAAGGCGTGCACCGACAAAACTAGCTATCCTAGGAAAACCCGTAGACCCCGAAGACATTATTTCCACCATCCTTAAGGGACTCGACTATGAAACTTATAAACCTATAGTCGACTCTATTCGTGCCCGTGACGACCCAATCTCTTTCGAGGCCCTCCATGAGAAGCTAATTCACCATGAACTCACCCTCAAACAACTTCTCCCACCGTCCTCTCTTCCCATGTCAGCCCATGTCGCCCTAGCCCACCCTCACCCTCAACACTCCTCCACCCGCTAATACCCAAGCAACCCCCTGCCGAAACACCCCATTCTACCCACAACCCCACAAAACCGTGCCTCCTCCTCTACTCCCTTCAAAGGAAAGTGTCAATATTGTCGCTACGTCGGCCATGTCATCTCCCAATGCCGTCAATTCAAACGTGACTACCCTAGTGTTGTTTTCCCCCTCCCCCATCCTCAAACTGTTACCCTCGCACAAATACCAACTCTAACCCACCACAAGCCCACACAGCCGCAACCTCTCCCTCACCCCAACCCGTCTCTTGGCTTGTCGATAGTGGAGCAACTCACCACTTAACCAACGACCTCTCCACCCTTGCTCTTCATCATCCATACGATGGTTGTGACGACGTCATCATCGGTGACGGCTCTTCACTTCCCATCTCCAATATAGGTTCCTTCTTTGTTACAACCTCTCACTCTACTCTTCAATTTAATAACGTTTTACATGTACCTCTAATCTCTAGAAATTTTCTTTCTGTTTCACAATTTTGCAAAGATAATCATGCTTCCATTGAATTCTCGCACTCTTCCTTTGTTTTTAAGGAACTCTCGACCCAACGAATTCTTCTCCACGGAGCAATTGACCGTGGTATCTATGTTTGGCATCCCACCTCTCCTCAAGCTCTCGTTGGCACCACCTCAACATCTCTTCAATCTTGGCACCATAGATTGGGACACCCCTCCTCCCCCATTGTTTCCCTTTTAAATAAAAAGTTCTCTTTGCGTATCCCATCTAGTAGTTCTTTTTCGCATTGTAATCCATGTCTTACTAATAAAAGTCACAAGCTTCCCTTCTCTACCTCTTCCCTACAAACTAAAGCTCCTCTCGAACTTGTTTTCTCCGATATTTGGACATCACCAATTTACTCATATGACAACTACAAATACTATGTGATCTTTGTGGATCATTTTACTAAATATACATGGATTTACCCTCTAAAAAGAAAATCCGACACCCTTCTCATATTTAATCGCTTTAAAGCTCTCGTTGAAAAATATTTCTCCCGTCCCATTGTTCAACTATTCTCTGACAATGGCGGTGAGTATCTTAAACTCACACCATCACTTCTTGAGAGACGGGATCTCTCATCTCACTTCCCCCCCGCACACTCCAGAACCACAATGGCTTTGCGACCAATTCGTCGTCATCGCCATTTAGTCGAAACTGCCCTCTCACTTCTCTCTCATTCTCAGCTTCCCCTCATTTTTTGGTCCCATACCCTCACTATCGCTGCCTATCTCATAAATAGACTGCCCACACCTACTCTCCAAAATGACTCCCCTTACCTAAAATTATTCCAAAAACCACCCAACTATACTAAGCTTCGAAGCTTTGGGTGCTTGTGCTACCCGTGGCTTAAACCATACACACCTCACAAACTTGCTCCTATGTCTACCCCTTGCATATTTGTTGGCTACTCACCCTCTCAAAATGCCTACCACTGTCTAGACCAGAAAACTAATCGAGTTTACACCTCTCGTCATGTTCGTTTTGTCGAGACGGTATTTCCATATCAAACTCTCACCAACAAACCGTCCCCCCCATCAAATATTTCCCCAGATGATTGGTGCTCCCTCTCCATTACTATATTACCAAACACTACAACATTACCCACTACCCAAAACCCCACTGCCATCTCAGACCAACTACCCCAACTACCAACTGAAATTCCCCATCCCACCAACCAAACACTTTCTACTACCGAACCAACCCAACCTACTGGCCATAACACCAATTTTGAAACCCCTACTGCCATCCAAGAACCTATCATCCCGACGCCTACCACCCTGCCCCCTACACACTCAGCCGAGCCAAGTGCCTCCACTCCAGCCCCTCAAACCACTCTTCCTCCACGCACCATAGAAACAAGACTTTCCCATGGCATCCGAAAACCCAACCCAAAATATGCTAACCTTGCCACTCTTCCCTCACCTTCTTCTCTTCCCACCACCACCAAACAAGCCCTCTCTATACCCTATTGGCATGCCGCCATGCAAGAGGAATACAACGCTCTTATGCGTAATAACACTTGGACTCTCGTCCCGTCCCATGAAGCTCCAAATATAGTCGGGTGCAAATGGGTATTTCGTATTAAATACAATCCCGACAACTCCATTCAAAAATACAAAGCTCGTCTTGTTGCCAAGGGCTTTCATCAACGCCCCGGTCTTGACTACTCCGACACGTTCAGTCCGGTGGTCAAGCCCGTCACCATTCGCCTCATTCTCTCTTTAGAAATCACTCGAGGTTGGTCCCTTCGCCAACTTGATGTCAATAACGCCTTTCTTCAAGGCCAACTCTCTGAAACCGTTTTCATGTCTCAACCTCCCGGTTTTCGAAACACACACACTCCGTCCCATGTATGTCGTCTCTCGAAAGCCATCTATGGCTTAAAGCAAGCACCACGTGCTTGGTACACTGCCCTCAAACACTACCTACTCTCTTTCGGATTTTTCTCCTCATTATCCGACCCTTCCCTCTTCATCTACTCCAAAAATTCAAACCATCTTTTTCTCCTAGTCTATGTCGACGACATTGTTGTCACCGGTCCATCCGACTCATTTCTCTCCACATTTATTACTGGTCTTTCCACTCGTTTCTCTCTGAAAGATCTAGGCCCGCTCTCTTATTTTCTTGGCATTGAGGTTACCCCCAACCCCGATGGCCTCCTACTCTCTCAGTCTAAATATATTAGCGATATTCTGTCCAAACATAACATGGACAACTCCAAACCCTCTCCCACTCCTATGTCCACATACCCCCACTCTCGGCTCATCCTCGCACACCCATCCACAATCCATCGGAGTTTCGGGCTATCATTGGTAGTCTCCAATATCTCTCCCTCACCAGACCCGACATCGCCTTCCCAGTTAACAAGTTAGCTCAATTCCTCCACCACCCACAAGAGACCCACTAGACAGCTCTAAAAGGGCTGCTTCGGTACCTACGCGGTACGACACACTTGGGTCTACAACTCTTCAAACATACTCCTCCTATTCTTCATGCCTTTTGTGACGCGAATTGGGCGGGTGACAAGGACGACTTCATGTCCACCACCGGCTTTATTGTTTATCTTGGTCGCAATCCGGTTACATGGTCTTCAAAGAAACAACGAGCTCTTTCTAGGTCCTCCACCGAGGCTGAGTTTAGAGCTGTCGCTGCCACCACCGCCGAGCTCATTTGGATTACAAACCTTCTGACCGAACTCGGCATAAGCACCTCCACAACTCCGGTTATCTACTGTGATAATTTGGGAGCTACAAGTTACTCCGCAAACCCAGTTTTTCACTCAAGAATGAAACATCTAGCTCTAGCTTTTCACTTTGTTCGGGAACAAGTCAATCTTGGCAAGCTACGAGTTCAACATATCTCTGGTAAGGACCAGCTCGCCGATGCTCTCACAAAGTCTCTCTCTCGAGCTCGGTTTGTGTCTCTTGCCTCCAAGATTGGACTAACACAAGGACCGTCCATCTTGCGGGGGCGTGTAAAGAATCAGACAACTACTCCATCTTCTACAAACACCTCCTCACCTTCATGCAACTAATGCTCTTCTGTACATGCACTCTTCATCTTGTTTTTATCACCAGATTAATGTTTTAGTTTAATTCATATATATCTCTTAGTTTTAGTAGTCATTATGTATCTAGCAAATCCTCAATCCATGTATATAAATACCTCTGTTGTATAATGAAAATTCATCTTTCACCAATCCTCTATAGCAGAAAGGCGATTGCTCCTCTAAATTATTGTTCTTGAAATTAATGCAGAAAGTTGTTCACAAAGTTTTATTCACTTCAATAGACAAATAGATTCTTCGTATTGCTTGGATATGCCTGATCTTGTACAGATGTGATATGAAGTCCCATCAAAGGAGATCATACTACTTCCCCTTCAATTGTATCCCACACACGTGGAGAGCTAAAAGACTGATACCAGGTCCAGGGTGCATCAGAAAACAAATGGGATGCAAACTTGGGCAGTGATGAAATAGGGAACATTAATAAAAGCTTGATCACTTCATCCTTAGAGCTTTCGTACCCACGCCTTAGGAAAGTTGAGAAATCATCTAAAAGTTTAAAGTGTCAAAGAACAGCACTATAATGTACATTAACAATAATGTGCTCCCTCCTTCTCAAATTTACAGTCCATTTTTAAGTTCTTGCAAAAAGTTAAGGAAAATGACTTTTAGTCCACTATAGTACTCCCGCCATCCCAAATGAGTACCAGTTTTCATTTTCTTGAAGGAAATTACAGAGCTTGACTTTCAAGCTCCTCTATAGAGCATCTACGCAAATACCCTTAATGGCTAGACTGTGGTGTACCATTACAAGGGTAACTTAGGACATGTTAATTGACAAACGTGAAAATTGAGTAAAATAAAGAATTGACACTCGGTCAAGGACAATTTCCAATTTTTATTAAATTTGTTTATTCTTTGTAAAAAATGAACACTTATTTTGGGATGGAGTACTGCGCATACATTACTGCCCTTGGTGTCCACCCTATAGAATTGTAGATGCACATTGTTACATGATTGGTAGTAAATATGAGTTGGTAACTTCATCGATAAAGTGACATCATTGTGTATGAACCGAGTGTTTGTGTCGGCTGTAGCTTGAGGAACTCTTGAACTGGCTTAGCTCTTCATTTAGTTTGCATCACTATCTCCTTGTAGTTCTAAGTGCATGTATAGGAATACACAATCTTATCTGGAATCAGAAAAATATGTTTCACTACATGTACCCATTTTATTTAGGTTCCACTTACCGGTAATACCGACGGAAATTTAAGCCTTACCGACGGAATTTTATTTTCATTTTGCCGGGATTTTATTTTCATGATGATAAAAAAAAATGAAAGATTTGCTATTGTGGTCTTTATTTTTGCATCATCTGTTATGAAAGCCAAACCTCGAAAGGTACTAATCTCATTTTTTCTTAAAAAGAAAATAAGTATATTTAATTAAAGAGAATAATGTACAAGAATCATTACTAATCTCTTGAGCTGACCTTTATCTCTATTGGAGTTGCAGGTCAATGAAGCTGTTGTTTCAGGGTGGTTGTTCTTTCGTTACTTAGTCATTGGAGGTAAACAGGTGCCCTAATGTATTATTTGGGATTTCACATACATTCTGATTGTTATTACACCTTCCGTATTTCTTTACTGGTGCCCTAATGTATTATTTGGGATTTCACATACATTCTGATTGTTATTACACCTTCCATATTTGGAAATATTTGTCGATTTGTCTAAAAAACAATGTAATGGTCTTATAGTATCAAGTGAAAGGAACTCTTCAGTACACTAAGAAACAGATATTATAGTGTTTAATATGACTTTGGATAGTTTAGGCTAAATTTCTTGAAATGTTGTTTTCAAGCATGGAGTTACCCCGTGATTCATTGATGTGATACACATGTCCAAAAGTAATTTAACAGTTTCCTATCCAGTTTTATTGTATTATTTAAGTTAAATTTTAATTATTATTATTGCTTAGAAATTTGTCAAGACACTGTAAGGAGTTCTAATGGTCAATCTATAAGATCTTTATTGTGTTATCTTCTGAACTTATGTAGTGTGCTTGTTGTGGTTAAGGTCTGTGATAACTTTGTTTTGTGGCACAGCTTACGTTGGACTTGCAACTGTTGCGGGGTTCATATGGTGGTTTATTTACTCAGATACCGGGTCGAAGCTACCATATACTGAACTGGTAATCTCTCTGTGTTGATGGTAGTTCATACATCTTCAAATGACTAAGATTCCTTGATTAACACTTTACCATTTGCTGACATTACAGCCAGCTGAAGGGACTCAATTTGACAGGAACTTTGCCTGAAGAATTTGCAAGTCTTAGTTTTCTGCAGGAAATTTGAGTAGATTCAGTTAACTCAATGACAGATTAATTTTTGAGGCATTAAGGAATCTTTTTTCTCAGAGTTTTCTATTTTTGGTTGCATTGTAATAAGGCTTCGTTGACTACTTGGTTGCATTGTAATAAGGCTTCATTGATTTTTTTATATTTTTAGTGAATGTTTAATTGAGTTGTAGTTGAATGTTGGTATTTTGCTGATTGAAGAGGTTGCACGTGGTTTTTTAAATGTAGTAATATTTTTTAAAATTTTGTGCAATTTACCGACGGACATTTCCGTCGGTAAATTCTTATAAAAACTGATAGTAGATTTTACCGACGGATAAGTCCATCGGAAATTCTGCGTTATTTACCGACGGATTATTCCGTCGGTAATATCTCCGGCAACAACGCGCCGGCGGATCCCTTTACTGACGGACCATTTTCGACAGTAAAAGGCTTTTACCGACGGAAGGCCCATCCGTCGGTATTACCAACCAGAAATTACCAACGATATCCGACGGACTCTGTCCGTCGCTAAAGAGACAATACCGACGGAATTTCAGCCTTACCGACGGAAATTTCCGTCGGTAATGGTGCAGTTTCTAATAGTGACTAGACATCTCTATATAATTCTAAGAAGATTTATTTAGTCACCAAGACAAATATTATCAATAAATATTTTTGGAATTGCATAAATATATCTAGACATTCATATAATTATGGTCAAAAATGAACTCTATTGACCAAAAAAGTCAAAGTGTGTGAGCATTGCTCAACCCCATTTAAACATTTGTTCGTTCTTTGTTTATTCATGAGTATTGCTCAATAATTTCATATCCAATTAATAAATAAAACTTCATTTTATATCTCATATTTTATACAAAAAAAATCATAGTTTGAGCATTGCTCAACCCCATTTTTCAAACCATAAGATTCAATAAAGCATGACTAACTAACTAAATCTCTAGTCAATTGATATCATCGAAACAAATACCCTGTGCTTCAATGATTAGTGAAAGAAAATATGTTGGAACTAAGCTAGCAGTGAAGAAAGATTGGCAACTAAGGAGAGGCTGCATAAGATGGGGTTGATTACAGAGGTCACTTGTGGTCTTTGTAAAAATTCAGTAGAATCCAGGGACCATATTATGTTCAATTGTGAAGTTAGCAGATTGAAATGGTTATCATAAATGGGTTAGGCCCGAACAGTTAGGAAGGTTCAATAAAACTGATAGATCAAGTAAGATGGGTAATAAACGTGAAATAAAGCGGCAATTAAGCGATAATCGATACGTTGGCCCAAAAGATCGAGATAGCGCGACATGCGACAAATGTGCGACGTATAGAGGAAGTCGAATGAAGGCGAGAAGAGTAACTGGCGAGAATATTAATTCGCCCCCATATTTTTAGGTGCAAAAGAGGATAACTTATGACAAGTAGCCGGGTATGCTTTGTCGCAATAAAGAGTTTGTCGCCTAGCGACAAAAGTGTCTGATGGTACCACCTTTGGATGTACTGACACGTGGTACCAACCCCCCATAACGTATAACAGTGTAATATGATGGGAATGATTGTACTTTTCACTAACTCTAAGGGTAGTTGACTGACACTGCATGGATGATTGATACGTGTCCTGGTAGGTATGGTCCATGATTGTGTGGTAGTATAAGTAGTAGAAATTCAGCTTTATTATGTAAGTCTACCCTCTCTCTCTAAAATCTATCTCTTCTTCATTACAATAGAGAACTTTTCTTAAATCTGAACTGAAAACTGATTCTCACGCCGGAGGGGTTTCACCGGAGTCACCCCCGGTTTAGTTCATTGTTGCTTGTGTGTGTAGGTCCCATAGCGAGCCATCCCAAGGAGATTAGCCGGAGTATCCTGTGAAGCAGTTGAAGATTCAACTCCTGATCAACACCATTTTCCGTGGTAGCATCAGTTGGTTCCGTTGCCGGGACCTGAGCGTTTCTTCTTTGGGTGGCTAGGTGAAGTTTGGGAGGTTGTTGGTGGCTGCCGGAGGTGAGAGAGAAGATGGAGCACTGTTGTTGTTTTGTTGGTGGAGCCCAGAAGATTCTAACTATCAGTTTGGTCAAAGGAGTAAAGGCTAGTTGATTAGAAAACCAAGGAGGATTCTCAGATAGTACTTGTTAAAGGTGTTTTTTGGATTGTGGTATTTATTTCAGGAAGTCATAAAGTTGTCTTTGGCTATAAAGGTTGTAAGTTCATGAGTGCATGCATTAAAGGCATTTTGTTTTCAGAAAGTGACTTGTAAAGTTGTCAGAACAGTTGGTTTATGGTGAAAAGGTGTGATTTGTCTTGAAGTGTCTGTAAAAGTATAACAGTTAGTGGGAAGCAAGTTATGGTGGTTGGACAAGAAAAAGTTACCCCCTCTAGGGTGGCCCAGAACCTGACATTGGCAACCCCAAATGCAAAGGATGCTCGTGCGGGAGCTGAAGCAGGATCTGAAAGAGAGGTGGAGGTCCATACGTCTGAGACTAACACCAGTGTTAGGCGGGCTAGGGTAGAGGAGGAAAGGGTGAGAGTGGAAAGAGCCAAGGCAGTAGATGAAGGCCAAGTTCCCGCGAAGTCAAAGAATGCAGAAGTAAGAGAAAGGATTGAAAAGTTAAGGGCGGATAATGAGGCGTGGATGCATGTCCTCGCCAATAATCAACAATTGAAGGAGTTACATGTGGAGCCCTCCCACATTCCTGAGGATTTACTAAATGGGCAAGCGGGAAGGTCCCATGTCGGCGGGCAAAATCGAGAGGTTAGCGCTAGCGTGGCTAATAGACCAAGACAGAATGTAGATACGCCGCTGCCCAGGAGATTAGCAGAAAATCGAAGGCGAGATGATGACTTGGAAGCAAGAAAGAAGAGGAGAAAGAAAATATACCATAAGCCAGGCAACTCCAAAGAAGAATCTTATTACTTTGAATATGACAGCAATGAATCTAGCGGCTCCACGCACAACGAGGGACGCGGTAAGGAAAGGACCCAGATATCGCGACGTCATGATGCTAGGCGACATCGTGAGAGGTCACCGCGGGATAGGGAGCGACGGCGACAAGATAGGAAGAAAGATAAAGATTATGATAAGGAAAGGGAGCGGAGAGCTGCAGAGGCGGTGAGGGCGGCAGAAGCCGAGAAGCTCGTAGAAGCCATAAAAGCCGCAGAGTTGGCCAAGGCTAGTGAGGCAGAGAAGGCTAAGAAGGAAGAGGAACAAAGGTTAAGAAATGAGATGGCTGAGATGGCGAAGAAAATTAAGGATTTAGAGGCGGGAATAAAGAAAGTGGAAGGGAAAAAGCCTTTTTTGGCTCCTTTCACCCAAAATATCAAAGGTGTTGCCCCAGACCCAAGTTTTCGAATGCCAACTTTATCAAGTTATTCAGGAAAATCTAGAGCAGTAACTCATGTAGGAGGATTTGAAGCAACCATGTCGCTGTTGACTGAGAATGAAGCAATTTTATGTCGAGCATTGGTGAGCACTCTGCATCATGCATTGGATTGGTTCTTAGTGCGGCACGAAGATTCTATAACGGGGTATCAAGATTTCGTGGAGAAATTCTTGGCGAGATTTAGTGCGTCAGATCACAACCCAGTTCAAAAGACGGAGTTGTGCAGTCTTAAGCAAAAGGATGGGGAAGGGATTGCGACTTTCACAGACAGGTTCATGGGAGTGGCCAATCAAGTTCCTGACATCGCACAAGGCGAGATAATCATGTTGTATAACACCAGTTTACAGCCGGGTCACTTCAAGCAGGAGTTAGGGATGAGATTGCCAAAGACTACAGGGGAGTTGTATGAAAGAGTGCGAGGATTTTGTAGTGGAGCTAGAGTTAAGACAAAGGGGGGTACAATTGCGAGTCAGGCCGTCAAGAAAGTGGCGAGCGAAAGGGTGGAGATAGTGCGAGATGATAGAAGAGGGTTTGGCGGCAATAGAGGGGCAAGTCAAACGGGAGGAAGCGGAGGCCGTGGAGAAGGGCGCACGGGGGGTCAGAGAGAGTTTAAGCCAAAGACAGACATCAAGTATAGCCGGTTGAACACTCCTATTAGCGAGATCATGAAGAAAATAAATCTGCCCGAACCTTTTCCTATTACACCAGGAACTGGTCCGTCTAGAGATCAGAATAGTTACTGTGAATTTCACAAAGATAAGGGGCACAAGACTGACGATTGTTATAATTTGAGGAGATTGATTCAGGGGAAGATTGACAGGGGTTTTCTGCAGGAGTATTTGGAGGAGAATGTTGGGCGGGATGATCAACGTAGGCCGGAGAGAAATTTGGTAGATGTCATTCACGACCCTTTACCCAGTGTGTCTCAGTTGAATACCCAAATCATGACTTTGACGCATACGTTTGATGTTCCTCGCTTCCCGCCGCCAAGACAGGGTGATCAGCTTTTCCAGCGAGAATTGGCCGTTACCAAAAGCCACGGAGTCACCAATTATCATCACTATGTATCCAGGCAATAATATCGTGGCAAATGAGTCATGGTAGACTCTGGGGCAAGTAGGAATGTGCTTTATTATGATGCTTTTAAAAGGATGAATTATACAGAGGCAAATTTGGTGCCTCATAAGGGATATCTTGAGGGATTCACTAATCACTCTATTAAAGTTAAAGGGACGATTATGTTGGATGTTGAAATTGGTGAAGGAAAGCTGGCGAGATGCGAGAATGTCGAATTCATGGTGATTGATCTTGTGTCTCCTTATAATGCTATAGTGGGAATCCCATTCATGTTGAGTTTTGAAATGGTTCTGTCAATTCCCCATCGTAGGGTGAAGTATCCCACGCCTAATGGGATAGGTTGCTTGAAGAGTGAGGCGGTCACTGTGATAAGAAAACAAAAGGAGATGTTGAAAGCTAAGGCAGAGAGTACAATTTCGATGACTTCTAAAGTAGAATCTAGTCCACTAAAGATAAATATGGTTAAGATTGTAGAGGTGGAGAATGGTGAACCAGATTGGATCATAACGGAGAGTATGAGAAATGGAACTGCTATGGTAGCCGAAGCGACAAACCAAGTGTCAGGGCGAGTTTCAGGGCGAGTGATAAGGGGGTTAAGAGGAGGGCAAGAAATATGTATGTTGGAAGAGTGGGAATCAGATTGGCGGGATGTAGACTCCGATATGGTGGGAAAGGGTGATGATGGTGAAGAAAATTGTTGGGCGATGGAAATAGTGAATGCCACGCCCCATATAAGTTATGCCAGGGTTGTAAGGCTTGTTAGTATGGAGGAGCCAAGGATTGAAGAAGTGGTTGAGGGAAATGTTAAAGTACTTATAAGCGAATCTGATGACGATTATGAAGCCATTGAGGTGGAGGACGCTCAGGGGCGGCCTACTGGTAATGTCTTTGCCGATCTTAAAAAGCCCGTTCCTGTTGGTATGAGGAAGAGGAAAAGAATAGAGGTGGAAACGCTGCAGGTGCGGGATGAGCCAGATATCAAGGCGGGAGAAGAGTTGGAGGAGGTGGAAATCAATTGTTATTTTCCGAGCGTAAGGTGAAGATTGGCAAGCAACCGTCGCGGATGAGCGAGAAGCTTTGGTTGATTTTTGAAGGAAAATTTGGATGTATTCGCTTGGAGACCGGAGGACATGAAGGGTATTGATGAGAGTGTTGCTCGCATTGTTTGAATGCCGATCCTAGGGTGGAGCCATTTAAGCAAAGGGTAAGGCATTTGTCACGGGAGAAAGAGATGGCGATTGGAAGAAGTGGAAAAGTTGTTGAAGGCGGGAATAATCGAGAAAATTCAATATCCTGAGTGGTTGGCTTGTCCCGTAATGGTTTTGAAGTCAAACAAGAAGTGGAGAATGTGCATTGATTTTACCGATCCGAATACAAAGATGTCCCAAGGATTGCTATCCTTTACCCAAGATTGATAAGTTGGTGGATTCCATTTCAGGTCACGTAGTGTTCAGCTTATTGATGCTTATTCAGGGTACCACCAGATTAAGATGGCGGAGGAAGACAAGGCGAAAACAGCGTTTAGGACTCCAAAGGGAAATTTTTGTTACAAGATGATGCCGTTTGGCTTGAAGAATGCGGGGGCAACATATCAAAGGATGGTGAACGAGGTGTGCAAGTCGCAGATTGGGCGGAATATAGAAGCGTACATTGACGACATGGTGATCAAGACCAGAGAGTAAAACCACTTGTTGGATCTTGCTGAGACTTTTGAGAACTTAAGAAGGAATTCAATGAAGTTGAACCCTAGTAAGTGCACGTTTGGTGTTACGGCGGGAAAATTTCTGGGATTCTTGGTCAACAGGCGCGGGATTGAGGCCAACCTTAAAAAATTCAGCGTTATTAGACATGTCGCCACCTAAGTCTATTCGCGAGATTCAAATGACTAAATGGGAGGATCATTGCCCTGGGAAGATTTATTTCGAAGTCTGCGGAGAGATGTTTGCCGTTCTTCAAAGTTTTGAAGGGCAGAAAGAAATTTGAATGGAGCGAGGAGTGCGGAGCGGCACTAAGAAATGAAAGCTTACTTGGGAAGTCACCATTGTTGAGCACTGTGGAGGGGGAGGAATTGTTTGTTTATTTGGCGGCTTCCGACTATGCGGTTGCGGCAGGTGTTGGTGAGGGAAGACGGAGGAATTCAAAGGCCTGTATACTATGTTTCCAAAGCATTAAGTGAGGTTGAGTCGAGGTATTTTAATGCCGAGAAGTTGGCTTATGCGTTGGTGGTGGCGGCAAGGAAGTTGAGGGCCTATTTTGTCGCTCATACCATTGTGGTGTTGACAGACGCGCCCTTAAGAAAGATTCTGCAGCAACCAGATTCTGCGGGAAGGCTTTTGAAGTGGTCAATTGAGTTGACGGAATTCGACATCAGATATGAATCTCGTCGAGCTATTAAGGCGCAAGCGTTGGCAGACTTTATAGTTGAAACCTCATTTACCAAGTCTCAGGCCGATGTAGTTGAGGAACGCGAGAAAAGGAAGATGGCAAAGCGGGCTGAGCCAAGTGTGATTGAAGAAAAGAAGAGGCCGGAGGATTGTTGGATCCTGCATGTAGATGGTTCGTCAGCAAAAAACAGAGGAGGAGCGGGAATGGTTTTGATGTCCCCAGATGCGGAATGTGAGTATAGGAAAGCATTCAGGTTCAAGTTCCCAGTGTCTAATAATCAGGCAGAGTACGAAGCATTGGTGTCGGGAATTGAATTTGCGCGGGATGTTGGAGTAAAGAGGATTGTGGTCCATTCTGACTCTCAGTTGATTGTTAAGCAAGTGAAAGGCGAATATGGCACGGTGAATTCATTTTTAATAAGATATTGTGATTTGGTGAGAAACATCTTGAGTCATTTTGAAGTTTTGGGAGTTGGTACAAATTCGGGCGAGAAGAGAATTCAAAGGCGGATGCACTGAGTAGGTCGGCGGGAAGTGGAGAAAATGAAGCAGCTGTGGATCCCTTGGTGGAGTATGTGGACACGCCGGCAATTGATAGATCCAGGGTAATGGAGATTGGAGAGACGGAAGCAAATTGGGTTACTGACATGAAAGATTTTAGAGAAGGGTGAATTGCCGCTTGAGGAAGAAAGGGCTAAACTAGTAAAGGTGACTTCCCCGCGATTTACGGTGCAAGATGGAATCTTATATAGAAGATCTTTTTCAAAGCCATTGATGAGGTGTATAGAGCCGGGGACGGTGGCTAAGGTTTTGTTTGAAATCCATGAAGGCGTCTGCGGAGGTCATCCGGGGGCAAGATCTCTTGCGGAGAAGGTGTTGTTCCATGGTTATTATTGGCCAAGCTTGAAGAAGGATGCAGAAGAGTATGTGCGGAAATGCGAGAAGTGTCAAAGGTTTGGGAATATTCCGCGCCAACCCGCCACTGAGCAGACGCCTATTGTCGCAACATGGCCTTTTGATATGTGGGGCATAGATTTGATTGGGCCATTTCCAAAAGCCAAGGGAGGATGCCAGCATGTAGTCGTTGCAAAAGATTATTTTACGAAGTGGACTGAAGCGAAAGCCTTGGCAACGATAAGCGAGGATAATGTGATTAAGTCTCGTTCAAGAAAACATTTGGTGCGTATATGGGTTACCCAGGGCCATTATCTCGATCATGGAACACAGTTTGGTAAGAAATTTGCCGCGGAATGTCAAAGGATGAATGTGAAGCATTGGATGTCGGCGGTATACAGCCGCAGTCTGAGGTCGGAGGCGGCAAATAAGCAAATCATTGCCGCATTACGCAAAAATTTGGAAGGAAGGGGCGGAGCATGGTTAGAAGAATTGTCTACTGCATTATGGTATGTAAGGACCACAATAAAGGGTTCAACCGGTGAAACAGCATTTGCTTTGACTTATGGGTCTGAAGCCATGGCACCAGCCGAGATGGCCTTGCCGACTTATAGAGTGACTTATTATGATGATACGAGAAACGGTCAGAGGCGATGTAACGACCTTGATTTGGTTGATGAAAGGAGGCTACAAGCGAGAATGAGGATGGTAAATTACAAGCAGAAGATGAAGGCCCAAAGATGATAAGCGGGTTAACAAGAGGTCTTTCAATGTAGGTGATTGGGTACTAAGGAGTGCAGAAGCCACGGGACCCAAACCAGGCTTCACCAAGTTGAATGAAAAATGGGAAGGGCCGTTTCAGGTATCTCAAATTGTTCGAGAAGGGACCTATCGGCTGAGAAAGCAAGATGGCGAAGAGTTGAAGAATGCCTGGAGTGTTGATCATTTGAAGCGTTTTTATCAATGAAGTTGTAGTAACCTTTTGTAGTTGCATCTTTTGATTTTGGTTCTAGATGACAAAAGATACGTAACTTTTTCTGGGGTCATGTGTTTTTGTGTTCATCGCATTGACGGGAAAGTTATGTAGAATTTGCCAATCTAACACGATGTAACTTGTCAACGTGATGGAAGAAGGAAGGAATTATTCAGCGACATACTGTTTTGTGATCACTATTTTCATTAAAATTTGACAAGTGTTATGTTTTGTGAAACAGTTATTGGAACGGCGGGATTAGAAGAACGACGGTGATCAAGGAAGCCGTTTTAATAAAGGATAAAGAGCTTGGATAAAGGAGGCGACAGTAGAAGCGCGCTAAGAAATGTGAGAAGCAATCGCCATCAACACTCACCGAAAGGGATGTGGTGTCTTGGTTAGAGACCAAGACACCTAATGGATGTGGCGGCTTGGTTAGAGACCAAGTAGCCCAAAAGGGATGTGGTGTCTTGGTTAGAGACCAAGGCACCTAAATGGATGTGGTGTCTTGGTTAGAGACCAAGGCACCTAAATGGATGCGGCATCTTGGTTAGAGACCAAGTCGCCCAAAAGGGATGTGGTGTCTTGGTTAGAGACCAAGGCACCTAATGGATGTGGCGGCTTGGTTAGAGACCAAGTCGCCCAAAAGGGATGTGGTGTCTTGGTTAGAGACCAAGGCACCTAATGGATGTGGCGGCTTGGTTAGAGACCAAGTCGCCCAAAAGGGATGTGGTGTCTTGGTTAGAGACCAAGACACCTAATGGATGTGGCGGCTTGGTTAGAGACCAAGTCGCCCAAAAAGGATGTGGTGTCTTGGTTAGAGACCAAGGCACCTAATGGATGTGGCGGCTTGGTTAGAGACCAAGTCGCCCAAAAAGGATGTGGTGTCTTGGTTAGAGACCAAGGCACCTAATGGATGTGGCGGCTTGGTTAGAGACCAAGTCGCCCAAAAGGGATGTGGTGTCTTGGTTAGAGACCAAGACACCTAATGGATGTGGCGGCTTGGTTAGAGACCAAGTCGCCCAAAAGGGATGTGGTGTCTTGGTTAGAGACCAAGACACCTAATGGATGTGGCGGCTTGATTAGAGACCAAGTAGCCCAAAAGGGATGTGGTGTCTTGGTTAGAGACCAAGGCACCTAAATGGATGTGGTGTCTTGGTTAGAGACCAAGGCACCTAAATGGATGCGGCATCTTGGTTAGAGACCAAGCCGCCTAAATTGTGGTGTCTTGGTTAGAGACCAAGGCACCTAAATGGATGCGGCATCTTGGTTAGAGACCAAGCCTCCTAAATTGAGGTATCTTGGTTAGAGACCAAGACACCAAATGGATACGCCGAATGGCTACGCAGAAAATTGTCGCATCAAATAGTTGGCGAGAATCTACACTTGGGAGTGAGGCTGCCTAAAGACAAGCCTCACTTTTTTGAAGGGAGTAGTATGTGTATAGAGATAAGATGGAGAGATACAGTAAGAGGTACAATCTTTGATGAACTATCAAAGCAAAATCAGAATTACCAAAAGAAAAACAAGCGACATGAAGAAGTTATGATAAACAGAGATAGTTTCAGAAGCAGGTCATAAGAAGTAAAGCAGTAGATAAAAGGTCGCAACAGAGCGACAAGAAAATAGCTACAAATTGTCTTTGGCGCGAAGGCCGGGAACAGAAATGAAATTAATTGTTTGCAACAAAACAGGTGGCGAAATTTAAAAGAAGGAAACAAAAATTGTTTGTTACAGGCCCAAAAATAAAAGTTGATAGCAGTTACAAAACGAAAGCGCCCGGTTCATTGGGCGTTGTAGCGGCATTAAGGCGTCCTTCTTTGCTTGAGACAGTCCGACCAAGCGGGAACAATGTTGTCGGGGACGAATTTCGGGAACCGGCCATGCGGCTTTGCCAAGGACGGCATCCTCCGACGCTAAACTGCGCCAACTCTTCTTATTGTAAGGAACAAGGGATGTCCCTTGCGACTTTTGTCGCCGAAAATTGTTTCGTAGCCCCATCCGGCCAAGATAGCGGGGGTAATGGCGGGATTTCCTTCGGCGGCAATTGTTCGGAGAGTATGAAGGATAGCGTTATCAAACGCATCCATTTCATCGATCCCGCTTTGGTTTTAGCGGCTTCAAGATCTTCACGAAGTTTGGTCACTTGGTTAGCTCGCACGAAGTCTGTATCTCTAAGCCGTTTATTCTCGGCCTCAAGCTCGGAAACTTAGCAACAAGTTCTTTATTCTTCTCGTTCTCAAAGAATAAGGCGAGCAAGCTTCTCCTCTGAATCCTTGTTTTTCTTTTCAAGTTCTTCTAACTTCGCCTTACCCTCCGCCAGATCAGTATCAGCTTTGGTTCGCAAGTTCTGGAGTTCTTGGATAGTGGTATCCCGCCTGGCAACCCTGCGTTTGTAAAGATTCCGCTCACGATCAGCTTCAGTGAGCTCTCCCTCTAACTTAAGGCATTTGTTGCTTAAGCCCAGAAGAGTCTTTGCCGCTGCGAGAAGTAGAAAGGCAAGTAAATGTTATGGTTTAAGGTTAGTTATAAAAATTTAAAATGAAAAGGAAAGCGAGTAAAGATATCTTACTAAAGAGAGTTGGATCCTACACGATAAAGTGAGCGGCGCAAGGTGGATTCTCTCCTTCAACATAAGCGACTTGTTCGGCGTCGCTTGACCGCTTAAGAGCGGTGGAGCCTAGCAAGCAAGAAACTGTGTCTAGCCGCTCAGTTATCAATCCCTTGAGTTTGGGGATATCGTTGGCTTCCCGACAAAGAGCCACCATACCCTCCTCATCTGCCGGAATCTGGAACCCTTCTTTTAACCAGCTGGGCTGGCGACGGGTATGTGGGCGGGAAGACGAAGGGCGTGGCGATGAGGCTGTGGGATTGGAAGGAGGGTCAGTCTCGTGTGCGGGGAAAGCGGGGTGTTGGTGTCTATAGGATCTTCATTTTGAACCCCCCAACTTCTGGCTTCGTGGATCCCCAGTGGGAGCGACAATCTCATCCTCGTCTTGGGGTTCATCATTTTCATCATTATCTTCTTCCTCTTCCTCATCTTCCAAGATTAAAGTTTCAGGATGGTTCTCCTGAGTTTGTGCGGGAGCGGGAGCGGAAGTACGTTGTCTTTTGTTTTGACGAGGGTTGGTAGAAGGGGCCCGCCGGCGGGAATTTTCGGGAACAATCTTGTCATCAGCTCAAGAGTGGCAATGGGAATGGTTAAGTCAGCTGGCAGGGCCTTGAGGCTGGCATTCCTAGCCGCGGCCAAACGTCTGGCCTGTTGCTCAGACTGCCCGTGTGCTAACCTCTTTTGATTCATATCCATTGAACGATGAACTGCGACAAAAAGCAAAAAGTCATTATTGACATTATAAGATTAAATTAGTAAATGAGGGAATGCAAAAATTAGTAAAGATCATACGTAGGACTTCTCGCATTGAGCGACAAACATTGTGGCCGTTCCGCATGTTGTGCACTCAGAAGCAAATTTCGCGCCTGAATGAAGCTCCCATCCCGACCAGGAAACTGTATGCTCAATGGCCACCCTAGGAGGCAAGGGCGGGAAGTTGTAAGAAAGTCCTACTTGGCTCAGCAGGGCATCGTCAGCTAAAATCTGCTGCCACGAGAAGCGAGGAATCGAAGGATCGGCGGGATTGTTGTCAGTAAGAAGCTTGACCATCAATCTTTGTAACCTTTTTTCATCCTCATCCAAGGACCACTTCTTGTCAACTTTAGGATGAATCCCCTCAAGATCAGTGGGGAGTGTCCAAATTTACGCGAGAAATGATGAATAGCGGGTTGTTCTGCCAATTATGGACTTTGGAGGGAAGAGGGGTTAGGATTTTGGGTTTTTTGAATTTCAGAGACATACGGAGCTCATTTGTTTGTTTGTCTTTTTGTGCGTAACCCGTAAACATGTCCATGAGAAGATGAGTTGTGGGTTCCCGCCTAAGTGCGCGACAAACGACTATAAAGCAAGTTAAAACCCTTATGGCATTGGGGTGGAGCTCAGCTATAGCCGCATGAGCTTTGAAAAGGACCAAAGAGATGAAAGGGTCAACAGGATCCTAAGACCCGCTTCTAAGCGTGACGGGAAGACCACTATTCCGTCTTGTCGCCGACGGATGGAGAGTAGCGACATGTCACCATCATAGTTAGCAATATGGTAGTTTAAGTGATCTATGTGGTATTGGGTATGAAAGGGGGTGATGAGGGAATTTGTTGGAGGGTCTCTTCCCGCCACATTAGAAGTAGAAGGATTAGTGGGTAAATTGGATTGTCCGCCAGCAGAGGTCGAGGCGCCTGTGTGCTCCAAAGTTAGACATCTCGCCCGAATCGAAGAAGAGACAATTTGTTTATACAGGGATCTATTAGCTAAAGATCTCGCAGCGAGAAAATCAGTGTCTGAACTATCAGAATAGGTAGGAGGGCCATAGAAGCGACAAAGGTGCTCGCAAAGTTCGCGAGGAGAGAAAAACGTTTTTGACATGGGGGCTGAAAAGTGAAGGAAACATTTGCCCCTAATTTCTATGGCGTCAATTATGGCGGGATCCACTCTGTTGACTCTTAGACAGTTCACTAAATCGTCTCGTGGGATTCTCGCCCAGATGCCCCTAGTCAAATAATAAATGCCCCCAGTTTTCTGACATTGATCATACCTAATTTTTCTAAGACAGTTCTTAAACCTAGCCATGATAGCGAATAAAAACTTGAGAAAAACAAAGGAAATTGAAAATCAAAGAGATTACCTGGAAAATAGGAAGGATCGTTGATGAAGTCAAAGACCGACTGTAAGTTCGCCGGAATATTCAAGGTCCGACCAAAGAAATGATTTTCCAGGGTGATGTGACGGATGAATCGAAATGAGGAGTGATCGTTTATGGAGGAATTTCAGAAGGAAGTAAGGCTTTAGTCACTAGGAGGAAAGAAGGGTTAAGGAAGAAGGAGGATGGGTTCGCCGGAAAAGGGTACCAGGTTCGCCGGAAATCGCCTAGAAAGGTTTTCAGATGAAGGAACGAAAAAAGGTAAGGATAGGAGGGAGGTGGCTATTTATATCAGCAGAATATGAACCGGCTCATTGAGGGTAGTACAAATTAATTATCCCCAAAATTTTGAAATTCCCTCCCATTTAATTATTTCAAAATTCGAAGGGTCTTTTCAACTGCCTCATCACAGCCGTATGTCAGGTAAGTTGTGTCAGAAGATGACACGTGGCCTATAGGTGTCAATTTCTTAGGCATTCCGTAAACATGATATATTTCAGGCGGGAAGTTGCGAGAAACCGAAATCTCTCGCCTGGAACATGAATGATCCAGGTCTCGAAATTGGGGGCTACTGAAATGGTTATCATAAATGGGTTAGGCCCGAACAGTTAGGAAGGTTCAATAAAACTGATAGATCAAGTAAGATGGGTAATAAACGTGAAATAAAGCGGCAATTAAGCGATAATCGATACGTTGGCCCAAAAGATCGAGATAGCGCGACATGCGACAAATGTGCGACGTATAGAGGAAGTCGAATGAAGGCGAGAAGAGTAACTGGCGAGAATATTAATTCGCCCCCATATTTTTAGGTGCAAAAGAGGATAACTTATGACAAGTAGCCGGGTATGCTTTGTCGCAATAAAGAGTTTGTCGCCTAGCGACAAAAGTGTCTGATGGTACCACCTTTGGATGTACTGACACGTGGTACCAACCCCCCATAACGTATAACAGTGTAATATGATGGGAATGATTGTACTTTTCACTAACTCTAAGGGTAGTTGACTGACACTGCATGGATGATTGATACGTGTCCTGGTAGGTATGGTCCATGATTGTGTGGTAGTATAAGTAGTAGAAATTCAGCTTTATTATGTAAGTCTACCCTCTCTCTCTAAAATCTATCTCTTCTTCATTACAATAGAGAACTTTTCTTAAATCTGAACTGAAAACTGATTCTCACGCCGGAGGGGTTTCACCGGAGTCACCCCCGGTTTAGTTCATTGTTGCTTGTGTGTGTAGGTCCCATAGCGAGCCATCCCAAGGAGATTAGCCGGAGTATCCTGTGAAGCAGTTGAAGATTCAACTCCTGATCAACACCATTTTCCGTGGTAGCATCACAGATCTTGCATAGAATCATGAGAATTGGAAGGTATGAACTCAGAGAGTATGGCTTAGAGCAGATTGTAGAGAACTCTTTCAAGCATTTTATCAAACACATTTCATGCAATCTCTTTCATGGATCCTTAAGCACAACAAACTAGTAAAATACAAATTCATACACATAAAACTTAATAATATAACATGATCAAAGATTCAAAATATATTCAAATAACTAGTTAGAGATTAAACAAATTCAAATTTCGAAGCTTAGTAGAAAGATTAATAAAAAAAAATGGAAGAATTTGTTACCGGAATTGATGAAGATTGTAGGCAGAAAAATGAAAGGATAATTTGGTTCTCGGCTTCCAATTTTTTTGCTTTGCTCGTTCAATGATTGAAATTTTTTGGGGGACCGGAGATGAGCGATCCGTTGAGCTGAGCGAAGGAAGATGTGATACAATAATAAGTTTTTGTTTTTTTTTTTTAGCGAAGAGAGAGGGGAGGATATATTTTACTAATATGTAAGAAAAAAAAGTTCTAAAATGTCATTTATTGTGGTTACATGGTAAAAATAAAATAAAAATTCAAATAATATATGTTATTAAAAAATAAAATAAAAATTCAAATAAACTATGGTGAATTGCAATATTGGGCCCGAAGGCCCCGAACTATGACCCCAAAATTCGATTGGAAAAGAAATATAAAAATTAGAGTAGCAACAAAATGCAAACATGTATAATAGGTTATGTTAAAAGTTTGAAAACTTGTTGACATTTTATTTATAAATAGTGAAGGTACAAGAGTAATAGGTTATTACATTACGTAAAAGCACTATAATTTTGTTCTCTTGGAAAAGAAATATAAAAATAAGAGTAGCAATAGTTATGTTATCTTGAAAATAATATAAGTTCTTCAAAAAAAAAAAAAAAAGAAACTTAAAAGGTAAGAGTAACTGGGAAGATACGAGTAGCATATCAAAACGAAAACAAAAAGAAAAGAAGTTTAAAATTATAATATACTTCCTTCGTTCCGTTCCATAATGAGTGAGAACAATTTATAGGACAGAAGAAAAAGTATCTATAGGAGCATAACAGGGAGGAGGATCATCTTTTGCAGGAGAGAAGTTAATGAAGTCGTAGATGCACCGACAAAAAAAAAGGAAAATAATCCCAAGATCTAATAGTCCACCTTTTTTTGGGTTACATTAGGTTACAGTAATAATTAAGGGCAGATTTTAAAAGTTTGAAAACTTGTAGACATTTTATTTATAACGGTTCCATTCAATATCTCATTTCAATGTACTCAAATTCCAATCTCTACCAGTTGAGACTTCGGATGTGTTTACTCCTGGGCCAAAATTTTATGCGATTGATTATAAACTAAAAAAGGGGAATAGGCATTGTGATCTTCATTAGGTAGAACCTCATGTTGCTAGTGGATCAGGTTCAGTTCCTATCCAAACAACTGCACCCAATTTGCCTACAGGTATAGCAGCTACAAGTGTTTCTGAAAGTGTGGTTAACACTTCTGGTAGCACTTCCATCATGGTTTCAAAGGCTATGGTTCTCCAATTCCTTCACAAGTTGATGCATGTGGTTGAAAGTAACATAAATGGTTGGCTGCAAAGGCAGACAGATATATTGGAGTTTATTTCTCAGCTTTCTTCAGAAATAGGGGGAGTTGGAACAAGTGTTGCTGAAGGTGATGGGGCTGGTGATACTTAAGGAGTCCAAGCTGAGGAAGATGAGGAAGAAACAGAGGAAGAGTGTGATGTTTAAATTTTCTATGGGTTGTTTAAACTTGACATGGTTGATTGTTTTTCTAGTAGGTTTATCTTGAGATACTTTTTGGTAGTTTGGATTAAAGATTTAAAACTAGTTGTTAGAATTTGATTTTGATCAATTTTCTGGTTTGAATAATTAGTTTGAGTTTGATCAATTTTAGTTAGCTCATTAATTAAGGGGGAGTTAGTTATTGATGATTGCTGAAATTGTTATTTGGCTAACACATTTTTACATGTACAATCACTTAGTGTTTGTGAAGAAATGTACAACTAAGGGGAGTTTGTAAGTGCATAGAAGTGGTGTTACCACAAGTACTGCTAACACCCTATAAGTGTTACCATACTAAGGTGTTATCACAAGTCCTGATAGCACTTTTACAGTGTTATAAGACACTGTCTAAAATGATAATTGGACATTTATTTCATATGTTATATTGTACTAATGTATAATATTACTTGCAAAATATATGCTTGTTGTTGTTATAAAATACAGGTTGTAACAAAATGGAGATAGCTACAAACATGGAAGAAGAAGTCAAAGAAAGTTACATATAAATGGAGATTTATGCATAACTTGTGTAAATGAAAGAATCACGTAGAAAGACTTGTTCAAGGCTGAAGTTGTTGAACATAGAAGAGTACAAGCACAGAAAAGCACATGGGTACAAGAGACTAAAGCTGAAGACTTGGTCTTAAAGAAAAGTTGTTACTACATTTAAGGAAGTTGACATTTTCTTTAGTTACATGCTCAACCACTCCTCCCACTTAGTCAAATCCGTTTCAAGCTGTTAAATGAAATAGCCTACAAGTATTTGGAGGCTATAAATAGACAAGTGTGTAGACAAGAGCAATATGTCGAGAAATCACACACAACTTGCACAAAAGAATATCAAATACTACTCGGCTCTATTAGATTCTTCCTCACACAAATCGTATTCCACTTTCAAAGTTATTTTACTTGATTGTGTCGTGGCTATTATAGAATTTGGTATTTGATCTTATTAGTTTCTAGTACTTTCTTGTTATATAGTTAGGGAACATTCGGTAGTGTAATCATATTTAATTGTTAATAGAAGATCTCGCCTAAGAGGCACACTCAAGTTATATATTTATATAACTTGAGCAAAAACTATTTATTGTGTTTTTACTAACTGTTTTCAAACTCTGGTTGTTTGTGTTACCATTAGTGTTATCAGTTGTGTTATCAACCTTTTTTTATAACACTTGCAAACGGGCCATTGACAATTTCAGTTTTCTTAAAGTTTAATCTTTTTAATAAAAAAATAGTTAAAATGAAACATTATTTTTAGGATATGGAGAGTATTTTTCCTCATATCTATTAATTAATGAATGTCCATATTTAAGACCTAAACAATTTAGTAAAGAAAGTAGATAATGGGATATCCTTGTACCACGGATACATATGTAACAATATAAAAGCTAACATGTGATATTAGAACCAAGCATTAAAAGTTATATGCTCCACATTTTTTACAATTTCATCCATGAATAATGTGAATAAATTAAGTGAGTGAATGATATACTCCCTCTGTCCCACGTAAATGTAAACTAACTTTTTGAGTGTGAAAATTAAGGAAAAGTGATGTAAGAAAGAGAAAAAGTTAAATGTTGTGAGTATGAAAAATTAAATAGGAAAGAGAATGAGTGGGAGGAATAGTGAGGAGAGAGAATGTTGTGAGTGTAAAAGTTAAATTTTTATTTCCATTTTAGGAAGTTTGCATTTACGTGGGATGAACCAAAATAGAAATAAGTTTGCATTCACGTGGGACGGAGGGAGTATGTATTAAAAGATAGTATTCTAGTTCAATGCATAAATAAATACGGATTTGGGGCCCTGTTGTACTGCACACAACCCATGAATGGATGGGAAAAGGGTCTACTCTTCTACGATGAAACCGCACGGTCCCAGATCCGTATAAATACAATCATATGATTTAGTGGTATTAATAGTGTTGGTGGTTGGTGGTCTTAGAAGCGATGACCGATGGTTTTCCATAGTTAGCCCGTCATGAATAGGGGTGACATTGCAATTTTTTAAAGATGCTCAATTAAGTTTTTCATTAACTTCCGTTAAAAAAATAACATTTTCTAATTTTTTACACTGAATTGCTAACATAAGTTACATGTTGAGATCATCGGGTTAAAACAAAATATAGAAAACCAAATTGCAAAAGTAAAAGTAGGTAAATTAATGGGCAGCTAAATTACAATTTGCCATGTACATAATACTCCCTCTTGTTGGGATGTGGAGTCAAAATCATGAAAAAAAAAAAAATTCGGAGGTGAGTCTGTTGGACTGGGCGACCGCCCATGGTGGTGGTGGGCGACCGCCCATGTGTACAGAAGGATGGTCTCGTGTGAAATTCCTCTTGGGCGACCGCCCATGGCGTGGTGGGCGACCGCCCACGTGACGGGAAGGATTTTCTGCAGCAGATTTTGTTTTCTACTTTGATCAGATCTCCTCCTGCATTGGTGATTCTTTTTGGTAGTAATACTTGGAAAGAAAGAAGATTACTTTCTTAGGAATTCGATTATTACTAGGATTTGATTTATTGTTCCCTATAAATACATGTGATAGCCTAGAAACAAATTGTAACATCTGAAAATATTAGAGAGAATATTTTGGCTTGGTAGCGCCCCCGGACGTAGTTGTTGTTGCAACGAACCGGGTTAACAATTCTTGTGTGTTCCTTTGTGTGTGATTTACTTTTAGAGTGTGTTGCTCTTATTATTACTTCAAAGCTTGGGCCGTTCCGCTGCGTGAATTCACAACAACTGGTATCAGAGCCTTTGGTTTTGTCGAATCATTGGTTGGCTGGTCTTTTGCTATGGATTTCTTGGGAGCTTTGGAGGATGGTAATAAGGTGTTGATCGAAAAGTTTGATGGGACGAATTTCAATTTTTGGAAGACACAAATCGAGGATGTTCTATGGAACAAGGATTTGTATCTACCATTAAAAGAAAAGCCGGCGGACATAGAGGAAGCAAAATTCGAAATCATGGATCGGAAAGCGTTAGGGCTTGTTAGGCAAACGTTGACCAAGGATGTGGCGAAGAATGTTTTTGAGGCAAAGACTACCATGGAGATGTTAGAGATGTTGGCGAGCATGTACGAGGCACCATCGACGGCGAATAAAGCTCATCTAATGAGGAAGTTGTTGAACATAAGAATGGTGGAGGGCATGTCGGCAACAAAGCATATAAGTGAATTCAAATCTACTGCGACCCAACTGTCTTCCGTGGCTGTTACTCTTGATGACGAGGTACTAGCGTTGATATTAATTTCTTCTTTGCCCGAAAGTTGGGATACGACTGCGATAGCAGTTAACGTTTCAACAGGAAAAGTGAAGTTGAAGTTTTCGGATGTCGTTGATGTGATTCTTGACGAAGAAATTCGTAGGAAGAGCAAGGGTGGGACATCGGGGCTAGCACTAAATGTCGGTGAAAAGAGTAAGGGTGGCAAGAAGGTGATTACTTGCTATGATTGTGGGGAAAAGGGGCACTTTAGGAGAAGTTGTCCGAAGCGGTCAGGCGGAGCGAAGGAATTGAATGTTGCTGAGGAGATAGCGGATGCATTAATCTTGGGTGGGAGCAGTCCAACAGATTCGTGGGTTTTGGATTCGGGCTCGACGTTTCATTCATGCACCAGTGCAGAAAGAATGGAGCAGTACGTTCCGGGTGATTTTGGGGTTGTTCGTTTGGGAAACAATAATCCTGTCAAGGTCATTGGAAAGGGGGTTGTTCGGGTCAAAGCAACGGATGGGACTGTTTTGTGGCTACGTGATGTGCGACATATTCCGGATTTGAAGAGGAACTTGATTTCCATAAGGCAACTTGATAAGGAGGGTTGTGTGGTGACCTTCGGTTGTGGGACATGGAAGGTAAACCGCGGAGCTAGCTTGGTGGCTCGTGGCGGCGTGAAAAATATGTTGTATACCACATGCAACATGAGTCGTTGGGGGAAACGAAGGCGCATCCCAATGATGAATGGTGGTGGCCGAGATCACCATGGTGGGGAAATTTCACTAAACGGTATGTTGGTAGAAAATTTGGTAATGAATTCGGCCGACGCGGAGCCAATTTGGCCAAAATGGGAGCGGGATCTAGAACGGTGATGCGATGGGTTGCAAAGAACACACAAAGGTTCCAAGCTTGTGATTGTGTGGGGCACGTGGATTCGCGCTGTTCAGGATCGATAGTTAGCAAGCAAGTGAGTGGGGATGTGCAGGGAGGATCATTCGGAATGAAGACTCGGAGCATGGTAGAACCGACAGTTATGTTGAAGCGTAGCTCAGCTTCAACTCACTTGGATAACTAGACAAGAGGTCGGGCGCTACCAACGCAATAGCTGGCCACTGAAATTTGTTTCAAGAGAGAGGTATCATGGATGGTTTGTCTCCAGGTGGGAGATTGTTGGGATGTGGAGTCAAAACCATGAAAAAAGGAAAAATTCGGAGGTGAGTCTGTTGGACTGGGCGACCGCCCATGGTGGTGGTGGGCGACCGCCCATGTGTACAGAAGGATGGTCTCGTGTGAAATTCCTCTTGGGCAACCGCCCATGGCGTGGTGGGCGACCGCCCACGTGACGGGGAGGATTTTCTGCAGCAGATTTTGTTTTCTATTTTGATCAGATCTCCTCCTGCATTGGTGATTCTTTTTGGTAGTAATACTTGGAAAGAAAGAAGATTACTTTCTTAGGAATTCGATTATTACTAGGATTTGATTTATTGTTCCCTATAAATACATGTGATAGCCTAGAAACAAATTGTAACATCTGAAAATATTAGAGAGAATATTTTGGCTTGGTAGCGCCCCCGGACGTAGTTGTTGTTGCAACGAACCGGGTTAACAATTCTTGTGTGTTCCTTTGTGTGTGATTTACTTTTCGTGTGTGTTGCTCTTATTATTACTTCAAAGCTTGGGCCATTTCGCTGCGTGAATTCACAACACCTCCCTCGTTCCACGGTAAATAAATGTTTTTATTTTTCTTTTTGGTATGTCACATATTAATTAAGGTTCTTAGTTGATTTATTTCTTAAAACAGACAATAAAAGCCACTTGTTACACTCACAATTCAATTCACCTACTATTATCTATCAACTTTCTCTCTCCTACTCTATTTTTTATACTCGTAACATTTACTTTTTCTTTTTATCCCCGTGAAAAGTCAAACTCAAAACCTTATTATGGGACGGACAGACGGAGGGAGTACATGATTAACAAATTAAAGAGTTCACCAAAACAATTCACTTTCAACCATAAAAACAACAACCTAATATGAAAAGAAAAAAAAAAACAACCTAACATAAGTTGTTATACATTTGGGGTCCTTTGCTTTCTACTCGTCCATTTTCCAACATTCTATGAGGCTGGTAATATTGATGGTTTATTATATTGTCAGTACCACTGACATGAACAACCTTAAAAATGTCATATTTGACATTCAAAGAAAGACCATCAAGGTAAGGAAGTACGGCCTTGCGATAATCCGAATTCAGAATCCACGAGTAGCACGAATGGAGCTGTTTCCATACGTAAACATTAAGCACCCTCGACTTCGTTTCGGATTTCAAACACACCCCTGCAGTTGCGCCTTCCATTTTCTGGAAACGCGACTTGAAGATTGCTAAGCATGCGTAGGAAATGTCAATGTTGGATTTTTCGTTATTAGGAGAAATGATTGTTGAGCTTAAGGAAATGGTGTCGCCTTTGGAAAATTTAGCAGCCGTTGATCCGTCTCTTGATTCTCCACCGTATGCGTCAAAGTAGCTTTGATCGATTAAGATGGCTACACTTGATATGTTTGATAATGTAGAAAGCTGATACATTGAAAAGAAAAGGAGTTTTGGAATGAACAAAATGAAACAAATAGAATATATGATTCATTTGTTGATTAGAGGGCTGTAAATAAGTATCGTGAGATCAGTAGGATCCACTTCATAAAATTATACAGTTTTCTGATCAACAAATGGAACGTCTATTTACTTGGGTGCCTTCCTTCTTGAATAGATATAGGTTATGATGCTCGAACTCTTGGGTTTACCCTGCCGGATTCGTTGATACAACTTGATTACGAGTGTCCGACACAGATATAACGGGGTAAACTAAAGAGTCTGAACAATTGTAATATATGTTGGTGTATATATATATATGTACTTACAAGTGTTGCATTTAGTGATTCCCTGCTCTCAGCAGAAGTCTTCACCCATGATCCATACCATATCACCTAAACACAAATATTCACTGAACTAATCACATTAACAAATAAAACAGTTATCAAATCATAAAAAGGATTTCTTCATTTATTTGTAGGGTTAACTCCAATTTGGAGATTTGGGAAACTGTTATTTCACTGAAATAGTTGTATCTGTGATTTGACCGAATGAATGATTGAGATTAATTGAACAATTGTAGGGTCCATTGAGCATCATATTAATCTCGATCATTTATCTTACAAAGTGAAAAACGTGATCAAATCACAATCTCACGCTACAGCTATCTGGCTAGAACATGATTAAGAGAGAAATGAAGGTACAAACCATATTGCCATGGATGCTTTTCAAGATAGAAGAATAAAGACAACCAAGGCTTTCTGTGTAGACACAAAACTTGTTCAAAGCATCCACAACTTCATCAACAATTGCCACCTTTGGCCGGAACGCGTAAAACAATATATCCAAATTCCTGTTCTTGAATGGCAGATAGCATGTCATTTTTTTGGAATATTGATCTTAATATCTGTGTGTGTGTGTGTGTTTGTGTGTGAAAAGAATTGGAAGAATGAAATTCTAATTGGTAATGGAGGAGTAGTTATTTGGAGAATGGGGGCAGGCAGAGGGAAGGAGCCAATGGTTTTGGAGAATAAGGCAAATAAAGCAGTCTCTGTGGAAATTCTTTTGTTTGGTCTTCTTTGGCTTCTTCAACCCTTTTTTCCCACACATTCCTTTCAGTCAACTCCCTCTAATATCATTGTTAAAATCACTAGTTGAGATTAATTGGGTTAAAATAGTGTTTAACGATCCCACAAAAAATATTAAACTTGTGACAATCTGACTCACGAGATGTGACCAAATCTCGACTACTACTACTACTACTGAGCACATGAAAACAAATAAACAAACAATAACATTAACATGGATTCCGGATCAATTATGAATACAGTTTGGCACTGACTGTCTACTTTTATTTAATTTTTGTGTTAAAAATAAATAAGCAATGTTAGAGTTAAAAAATGTTACAAACTTTTTTACAAAATTAATTGGATGTTAGAATTAATAAGTAGTGGGTCCCATAAACACAAAATCCAATCATCAAATAACACATATTACTCAAAAGAGTACAACTTATTTTAAACTAAATTTGTCCCGAAAATGAATGTTTTTCAAATTTGCTTTTGATAAAAAGCAAATTTGAAAAGAAAAAAAAAATTGATGAAAACAAGCATTAGCAAATGATTCAAAATATCAGTCATTAGCTTTGACTAAATAATTTATGCTGATTCTATTCTTCAAACTGTTACAATAATGGGATTCATTAAGGTATAATATAAAAATTACACTAAATCTGAAACATTGGAATCCTAAATTCCAAAGAAAAGTCAACCCTTTGACTTATGAAAAACAATAGCAAAAACAGAAAGGAAGATACCATATATTTTGAAACACAAGGCAGCCAATCAAATGGTTTAACATTTATGCCAGACCCAAGATATTGCCCACAGTTTCCCATAATACCCTCATTAACAGAACCACCTTTCTTCACTGGCTATCTGCTTTTTCGTGTTTCAGAGCCGGGAAACTGTGACATCTGATTTGCTGCAATAATGGATAATTATGCTTGCGTCGAAGATCTTGTTTTCTCCCTTCTTGTGGTATTAAGGGAAGAAACAATTAAGTATATTGCTCTATATAAATGATCTATAATACATCATTAACCTGCAGAAAGGATAAAAAGAATGGATAATTGTTTATACGACCAACTTTTGAAGTGTAATTTTGTCATGCATCCAATGAAAGAGCTGTAGAAGAATTCTAAACTACTCCCTCCGTCCCATTTGTCCATCTTTTTTTTTACTTTTGGAGACACTTGATAATGTTGATTTTTAAGCAATTTTAGAAGCAGATACACACATGTGACCTTACTATCCGCCTTAGACTTGTAGCATAACAAACAAGTATTAGAAAAATGATATTTTATAAAGGTGATCGTAGTAACTTTTGCAAAAAAAAAAATAAAAAAATGGACACATATATTGGGACGGAGGGATTAGTAATTATAGATTATCATCAAAATGAACTTTACCTAGTCAAAGATCTACAGGGACCCTCAAACCATCATGAGCAAGCTGAACAGGAATTCCCTCCCTAAAAGAAGAAAAACACAATTATTACAGATCACTGATTGATCTTTCAACCAGACAGCTTATTATCAAAGGTCATGAGAATTCTCAAAGTAGTTATATTAGAAAAAATAATGTGTCTGGAAACTCTCTTGTAAAGTTTTCTTCAAACTACTTGACCATAATAAGGAGCACGTAGTAGTATAATACATAATGTGTTTGGAAACTCACTTGTCAAGTTTTGTTCAAAATACTTGACCATCATATTAGAAAACAAAACGTGTTTGGAAACTCTCTTAGTCAATTTTGTTCAAACTAATTGACCAATATTTTAGCCCTAACACTGACATATATAATGGAAAAATAGTGTCAGACATGTACCTTGTAGACCACTCCTCTAGAAATTTGTTATCTGTATGGTGATCAAACTCATGGGTCATTCCAATTAACAAAGCTCGCTTTGGTTGCAACTTTTTCACAGCGTCAAGAGTCTGTCAGCACTTATTGTCAGACAAGGTGATAGCAAAAAAAAAAAAAACTGTATTGTGGCATGAAACATTAGGACATGTAACAAATAGTGATCACAGACCTGAGGGAAGCAAAAGTGGGTATTATGGGATCCATTCTGCAAAAATTGAGGAATCAGCCAGAAAAGAACGTAAGAAACAATTACAATGGGAAACAAAGGAAGTCATAGAGACTAGAAGTAGCAACTAAAATATACTCCTTCCGTCCCAAAATGAATATCCAAAAAAACAAATTTTCCCTTGATCAAAAGCAAATTTGATTTTTTTTTTTTTAACGTTCATTTGGGTTCATTTGGGACGGAAGGAGTAACGATTTAAGGCACGATCCCGGTCTTTTACTATCTAGTCTCCAATCTATTTTCTCTCCTGCAAACACACTATCCTATAGTGTAGTCAAACTCGGCCATTAAAATATATAGCTCCTCCTTTCTGCTCAAAGAGTTCATATTTGAAAGTCAACTTTTTAAGGATTGATATAAATTTGCTCAACATCGTTCATTTTAAGATAAAAATAGTATATTTAATGCTCTATGCACAAAATTTGGAGAGCACTTCAAGTTTACAAGATAAGTATTTGACATGAAACTTCCAGAGATTACTTTTCAGATAAAGGTATGACTTTTTGTGCTGAACAAAAGGAGCATTAGCTAAAATCTGCTTTGATTAGGAAAATCCCTAATAAGCATGGTGAACGTTCATCCTTTCAACTATTTCTTTCCCTGCTCTCTTCCCTCTTCTTTTCATGTGGTTTATTAAACAGTAGTAGGTCCATCCAAACTCAGAAACGCACTACCGAAGTCAACTTTAGGAGGATGTTTCTCTACTTGCATATATACCTTTAAATTGCAATAAGACCAAATAATTTCGTATGACACATAAATGCCTCCGTATGACACATAAACGCAACAACCCTTTTGAGAACATAAATATCGGAGTGCGATGGAAATATGCAGCTTAAATTAATGCACACTTCTAAAACTTAAACGAGAAAGTTTCGAGTTTACTATATAATGTACTGGTTTTCATAGTCCAAACAGATAGATAATACTCCCTCTGTCCCGGACCAAGAGTCCTACCTAGTGTTTGCACGCTTATTAAGAAAACACTAAGAAATGAGTGAACAATGGCAAGTGGGTTGGGGGTATAATTATCCGAAAACACTGTTTATGATTCAAGTTGATAAAAAGTAGTCTAGTAAGTATTGGTTTATTTGTAGTTCTATGAAAAGAAGAGGGTATAAATGTTCAAAACACTATTCATTATTTACCATTTTGGGAATAAAGCAAAGTAGGACTCTTAGTCTGGAACGGACCAAAAGGGAAAGTAGGACTCGTGAAGTGGGACGGAGGTAGTACTTGCTTATCATACATAACCACGGTAAATGATATCCCCTGTCCCAGAAAGATGGTCTCATTTTATTTTTGGTAGTCAATTCAATTGAACTTTGACCAAAATTTTATGGAAATTTAATTATCCTCGTGAACTTTTAAAAATTGTTGTTGATAATATTCTTTGTAGCGCATCAATAATAAAAAAGGTAAGTCTGATGTACCAAGGCATCCCCGCGTAGCGAGGGTCCGGGGAAGAGTCCCCACCCCAAGGGTGAAATATAGGCAAACCTTTCCCTCCATAAATTCAATAGGCTGATTTTCAGAATATTATGAGGATAATCAATTTTTCATGCAAAATAATAAAAAAAGGAAGCCTGATGTACCAAGGCATCCCC
The DNA here is from genome assembly GCA_022495995.1 of Adenophora triphylla var. japonica. Lineage (NCBI taxonomy): Eukaryota > Viridiplantae > Streptophyta > Magnoliopsida > Asterales > Campanulaceae > Adenophora > Adenophora triphylla. The sequence goes on from JAFEMH010002449.1 coordinate 159,533, forward strand.
GAGTAGTGAGGGTCCAGGGAAGAGTCCCCACCACAAGGATGAAATATAGGCAAACCTTTCCCTCCATAAATGCAATAGGCTGATTTCAGAATATTATGAGGATAATCAATTTTTCATACAATTTTGGTCAAAGTTCAAATGAGTTGACCACCAAAAACAACGTGACTATCTTTCCAGAACGGAGGTATATGTTGATATGATGTTCGCTAAATAAGTGACAAATAAAGTGACTAAACTTAGAATTTCCGTCTTTGATGTTTCCAGCCATATGTCTGCTTCGAAATTAATAATGCTTAACGATTGAGTTTTATGCCATTATTTGAGCTTTTGGACACACTATAACTCTTACACATAGTATCTAACTTTACAGAAATTCCTTAACAGGAAATCAACCTACTCACAGTATATGTTCATGCAACAGAGAACACTTACACAAGCACATGGGCGATTTCTCAAATCTGACGTAACAGAATGCAATTATATTGGTGGTTCAGTGTAATTATTCTTCCACATACCTTTCTTCGCACAACTATTGTGAGTCTGGTGAATAAAATTAAATGGCATGAAAGTCATAGAATGTAAAGCAGAAACGTATTTAGTGGATAACCTTATAAAGCGTGTCCAATATAAGGAGATCTAACTGCTGACCACCACTTTTTGAAATACCTATACAACCAAAAGTAAAAACTAAGATAAGTACATAACCAGAAGTACATAATTAGCTATATAAACAGCCACAATTTTTTTTTCCATAGGAATACAATTCTTCACTTTAATTTCTGATTTAATTATTAAGTGTATCTAATATGCTAAGAAAACAAACAGCCTTAAATCGTTTTTTTATAAGTGATGACATCAGGCAAATCAGCGGTACTCAAGAGTTCCCGCTGCAATGACAGTTTGTGAAGTACAAAAGGCAAGTGCTGCTAAGATTTTGCTTATGTTCCCTTCTCTATGTTTAAAAGAGGGATGTAACCACTATAGTTATTCATCTAAAAGTTCAATAAAAATAATTAAGTAAATTAGATTAAGTATGTTATAATCTTTAGTTATGTGATCTACATTGCAACTATAAGACAGAACCACTATCATCTTTTATTTTTTTTATTTTTTTTTTCAAACCCCGGTGCGCCAAGCGGGGTTGGGAGAGGGAACCACTATCATCTTCCATATGCAATAATCTATTGCTCTCACTGAAATCAACATGCTTGCCTGCTGCATTGATCTGCGATGAAGATAACAAATAGAGTGGAGGGCCACTATATTAAATCATGCTTCTGGTTGAGGGAAGTGGCATCAATACTACATTTGGTTGGAAGAAGCAATTATTATTGCATAGATCAAATAAAAATACTCCTTCCATCTCAAAATTAGTCTATGTGCTTGCGCGGGGGGGGGGGGGGTGTGGTGTAAACAGAGTATAAGAGCTCTCAAGAATATTCATCTTTTATGTGCATGCAGCTGGAAAAGGATGTTTGGCTGAATGTTAAGCAAATTGCTGGATGAATGTAACCTCTTATAAATGAAGATCAGTTATCCACTGAAATTCGAGCAGATCCTGACGAGGTATATGATTTTAGCACAAAACTGACCCTTGCTGTTTGAATTCGTTGCATTAGGTAGCGAGTGATTATACTGTCTTTGGAAAGGGATAATGGATTTCAATTAAACCCCTCGAGCAATTGAGACTTTCATGCAGTTAAAGATAGGAAGTATGTTGCAACTAGAAAGAAATCGATGAACCAACCAGCTATATCAGACAGTAAAAGTGGGCCTAATTAGAGATAATATAGAGGAAACGAGCTGAGATGTTTTGCCAATAGTAAACCCAGCAAGGAAAATAAGATAATATCAATGATGACTACAATGGTAACTGTATGGAAGGCCAAAATCTGACATTGAGGGAGATTACAATGATGGCTAAGAGGGAATAAGGGGGGTTAACCGTGAATCTTGCTTGGACAAAAAAGACTGTAAAGGATTGGTGAACGGATTGTAGTGGTGTAATAAACTGTGAGATAAATATAACTATGGCTTGCCCCGACAGAAATTTGCAAAGTTGTGCGTATGGGAGAACTGGATGATATGTTTACTTAGAGCCTTACCTGAAAATTCACAACACTCCAAGTTGCCAACAGATAATTCAAACCCTCCAGGTTTAATTTGAGAGGCAAATTATATATTGTCTTCTTTTGCTTGCATAATACTGAAAGAATCTCACCATTTGTCTTAATAAAGTTTCATCTCCATTAGACTTTCTACTAAAAAATGATGCTTGAGAAATAAGATATACTTCTGATATTAAGAACCACACCAAACAATCTAAGAAAGTGAAAAGATTAATTTTCATTTAGACTCTCATCCCTCATCTACATGCAGCCCAAAAAGAGTAACCATGTCAAAATTCTAACAGAATTTCTTTTTCAATGAGTATCAACCCTTAAGTGTTCGTAGAGATGGATTCCACATATAGATTACTGCCCATCTCATTTGTAGAAAGTGTCTTATTTCAAAAGGCAAAACCCATGTGAAAATTCAATGTGAAACATGAAGTATCAAATAAGGGGAAGAAAAACTCACGATGTTCTGTATCTTCAAGAAAGCGTGAAATATCAGATATATAAGCTACTCTACAATGGCCACCAAATAAAAAGCCCAAACAGATGTAGTCTTCTCCATGCATCACCTATATCAAAAGCGAAACCATTAAAGATAAAATGTTTCACATATACAGGAGATACTTTTCAATACCATATCTGGAGGAAAAGTAAAGGTAAGGAAACTAACTGGCAAAGGAACAAATTCTAGTCCGGATGCAACAAAGGGCTTCTCACAGTCATTCTCAACTATTATCCAATCAAGCTGTGCTACTCGTCTAATTTCTTGGCCAGCCTTGACTTTCTTCTGAATCAGGTAAGGAAATTTCACTCGGATACTGTTACGATGAAGGCAAGCCTCAAGCAGTCAGCACAAAGTAAACTGACAAATGTGGTGTGTCCGCAAAACCAAGAATCAATGAACATAAAGCATCCAAACTTAACGGTGAGAATCATTTTCCAAGATAGAAGAACCTTTTCATCATGTAAATTAATGATCAAAGAAAAGCCAAAGATGATGGTCTATTGTAGACTTGCCACTGACACACACATACACACGTACGCACACTCACACACAGAGATATTAGAGCGGAACCAATTAGACGTCCTTAAGATAAGTCAACAAACAAATTTTCAAACAGTCTCTACTTGAATGACGATAATTTCTCGTTCATGATTAGATAATCAGTGCGTAAAATGTAAAATGTAAAATGTGGGTGCTGGTGGTATCAATGTTACTGGGATGAGGAGAGCCGGCATCACAAGTCGCATCCCCATGAACACCAAAGAGTATGAGCTGAGGATGGGAATCACTTGGTTACCTTTAATGCGTGTGTGTGTGAGCCAGGGAGGGGGGAAATTGAGAGGACAGTCTCAAGTAATGGCACTTAGTTCTAGTCAAAGATTCAATTACATATTGCCTGATATGAGGTATGACCAGAGACCTATCCTGCCACCTTTACCATGCAGGCAGTTAAGGCGTTATAGTTGAGTCCTCATCTAAGACCTCAAGCTTTTAGATGAGTTGGTAACTTAACATGATATCAAAGCTCTTGTTTGACAAGGTCATGGAATCGAGTTATCCTGCTTGCATTTGTTTGCCAACGTATTGTGAGTGTATGACTATCCATTTTTAGTTTTGATGTCCTGGTTGTGGCATCTTTGTTTATCTACATCTGTGGATGGGTCGCACATGAGTGTGAGTTAGGGATGTCCAAACCGTAACCGGAACCGGCCCGGAACCGTGGAACCGTCCCGAACCAGAACCGGAACCGCCTCGAACCGGAACCGGACGGAACCGTAACCGGAGGTTTGGCGGTCCGGTTCCGGTTTCTACTTTTCAAAAACCGCAAACCGGCGGTTTCGAATCGTAAACCGTGAACCGTAAACCGCAAACCGTCACTTTGAGCCGTAACCGGAACCGTAACCATAACAGAAACCGTTAAAAACCGTCACGTTTCGTCATTTCCTCCATTATATAGTATATCCTTTCATTTGTTTAGTTTTTTTCTATCTTTTTTTATATACATTTTTGGAAAAAATGTCACTAGTAAACAAAAGTCTAAAATATTAATGTATAGTCAATAAAAAATTAAAAGAAAATAAAAAATAAGTCCGTCCCTCTTTTCTTTTATATACTTTCGTTTGTAACGGTTTGTTTAGTTAACTGGTATTATAAAGTTCAGGGGCTAAATTGCAATACTATGGAAAGGGAGGAACATGGCCGTAAATTATAGTTGGCCAGAGTTGCTTGGCCAAGAAAAGGAAATGGCCGGCCAATGACCAAGAGTAGCCGAGAAAACAGGGCCGCACAAACAGGCCGCATCGTGGCCGAGAAAACAAAGCGCGCGATCGTGCCAAAAGAGGGGCGATCGCGCCAAAAGAGGGGCGATCGCACCATTTGGGCAGAAGGAACGAGCGATCGCGCAGGGGAAAGGGGACGATCGCGCCCAAACCGTGAACCGCCGGTTCCAAACCGTGAACCGACGGTTCGTAAACCGTAACCGTGAACCAACGGTTCGGTTCCGGTTTCACCTTTTCCGGAACCGGAACCGGCGGTTCGAAACCGTAACCGGAACCGTAACCGCCTTTGGTCATCCCTAGTGTGAGTGTTAAGGCTTCACATACATAGTTGAGTCCTTATTAACACCTTAAGCTATTAGAAGAGTTGGCAACTTAACCCGCACTATTACAAATCCCGTGCAAGGTGTCATTACACTGATAATCTTAACCAAGGAGCTTTGGCAACGTTTTCTATTGATGGGGACCATGGTTATCTCTCCTAGTCTCTGCTTTGAGAGTATATATGCTTGGTAACCAGGCAATATGTTCGTTGTTAATGTCATATATTTTGCCTACAAAATCGCTTGACAACAGTCCGAACACTGATGATATCCAAAGTTCCGAACAAAGGGAAGGCAAGTGAAGCAGCCCATTAAACCAAAAGCTAATATGATTACAGAATCACTTTTCAGAGGATGCTGGAGAGAAGATAGTGTAACAGGGCTGCAGGATATATTACATGGACTAGTATGTAGGTGTCGAGGTGTGGCTACTTGTGAGGGAGAGATTTGGGAAATGTGATGGATGTATTTCTACCAATCCAAATGATATACCTTTGTACTTACTTGGTGCTAAACCTTGGATGTTTTAATGGCTTTTAAGAGTATTATTAAGTATAGGGAAAAGAAGGAAGAAAGCATGGATTATGAGTTTAAAAAGTGCATAAAGGAATGAGAAAGAACGGAGCAAAAAAAGAGATAAAAAGATGTGACCACTGAGAAACCAATTTCATTGGATATTACTTGTCAAGATGTTTTCAACGATATGTGGCACGTCAAATCGGAGTCCGTATGAAGAAGTTATGGCCTTCGGAAGCCTAACATAGAAGGTACAAGTCGGTATGCGAAGGTGTGGCCACACACCATAATACGTTGCAACCGCACCCACACAACGAAGCTTGAAGAAAATCTCGCCCCTAGCATGCTGGGTGGTCGCTCCCCTCTTTTAGGGAGGTTGCACTCTCCAGAGACCTTTAGGGAATTATCGAAATTCCAGAACTTTTGGGAATTAAAGAAGCTAAGGGATTGAATTGGAATTATGAACATCTTAGGGACATTTTGGAAATTTCGTGGATCAGTCAAAAGGCCCAGAAAATATGCATTCCAAATTAGAGAAGGGAGAGTTTGACTTGATTAGAATTTTTATTAGCTTTATATTTTCTTAATTTTCTATTTCTTTTACTTTACATTTTTCCTTTAAAATTTCTTTTTTCTTTTAGGTTTAGGTTAGATCTACATATAAATAATAGGGGACGAGGATCAATTTTCTCTCTTTCTACATCTTTATGCTTTTATTATCTTTTTCAAGTTTGTAAACGGAGATTGAAGGATTCAAGTTTTATTTCAAGATCCAATTTAAGTTTATGCAATTCATTGGATATTTGTCGATGTTCATCGTGACCATGAGCGGCCAGTCTCCTTTATTTGCGGATTGGAGGTAACGTGTATCGACTATCGAGTCTCTATGTATTAGTTAATTTCACAATCAATCTATTGTTAGGTTCATCAAAAGTTTTCTTAATAAAAGTTTTCTAGTTACAATCACATGAGTGGGTGTGATTGACTTTTTAAATAATTTGTGTATAATTGACCGGTGATTGTTTGATCTATACAAAGTCAAACTTTTGAATGATTATAATTTAGTTTTTGTCAAGTGATTGCAAAACAAAATAGTAGGTTCCTTTATTCCTATGATTTTAATGGGTTCTTTGGATGTTACACGGACTTTGCAAAAAGTATAACATTTAGAGAGCACTAAATTGTGGACGTGTAAACGTCCAGATTTACTTAAGTGAATGGACCCCCACCCCCAACATTGATTGATCGTAAGATTAATATGCATGTTGATGAGATACATGTGAACCCAATCCGTAGGTTTTTCCTCCATTGAATTTGGTAATCATTTGAATTGCTCTATTATTTATTTGCTTTAATTGAATTTGGTCGTCGCCCGGAAGCGACGCGCCATCTCTTCGCCCGGGGGTGGTGTCAAATATGCAAGGGTGCGCTACACTTCAAAGACCTGGGTGTAGTGATAAGTATGCAAAGGTTGCTAGGTCGTCGCCCGGAAGCGACGCGCCATCTTTTCGCACGGGGTGGTGTCAAATATGCAAGGGTTCCCGCATTGTGGACGAGTGCGGGTAAAGAAGCTAGTCCATGGTAGGTGTAAGGGTAGTGGGATGCGCTTTGGAACTTGGAACATTGGATCATTGACAGGGAGATCAGCAGAGGTGGTGGAAGTTATGAGGAGGAGGAAGATTCACATAATGTGTTTACAGGAAACTAAGTGGGTTGGAGAGAAAGCAAAAGAAATATTGCCTTGGGGTTTTAAGCTTTGGTACTCAAGAAAGGATAAGGGTAGAAATGGAGTGGGTATCATTATTGATAAGGAGTATATTAATGATGTGGTGGAAGTGTACAGGAAGAGTGATCGAATTATGGGCATTAAACTGGTGATACGTGATGAGATTATAACTATTATTTCCGCCTATGCACCACAAGTAGGGTTGGATGCATCTATTAAACAAGTGTTCTGGGAAGATTTGGAGAAGGTAGTGCAACGAGTACCTAGTTGTGAGAAATTAGTGATTGGTGGTGATCTGAACGGACATGTGGGGTCTAGTCGATATGGCTTTGGGAGCATACATGGAGGTTTTGGTTTTGGAGAGAGGAATGAAGCAGGAAATAGTATCCTGGACTTTGCGTTGGCATATGACTTGAGTATAATGAACAACTTGGTTCAGAAGAGAGAATCTCGCTTGGTGTCCTATAGGAGTGGAGGTAATGCGAGTCGATTGACTTCTTCTTAGTAAGAAATAATTGTAGAAAGAGTTATACGGATTGCAAGGTTGTTCGGGTGAGAGCACGGAACTCAACATAGACTGGTGGTACTTGATTTTCGAAGTAAGAGAATTTCGAGGAAGAGAAAATCACAGGTAGACCCTAGAATCAAGTGGTGGAGACTTCAAGGGGAAAATCAACCGAAATTTGTAGCTAAGATGATCGATACCGGTATTTGGGCGGATAATATGGAGGATATGGATATAGATTCGACTTGGACTAAGATGGTACATACCATAAAGGAGGTGGCGAAAGAAGTCCTTGGAGAATCTAGAGGAAATGGGCCACCAAGTAAGGACACATCATGGTGGAACGAGGAAGTAAAACAAGCAATAAAGGGCAAGCGAGAATGCTACAAATTATTGGGGAAATGTAGGAGCGACGAGAACTATGAGAAGTATAAGGAAGCTATAAGAGATGCTAAGAAAGCAGTAAGAGACGCAAGAGCAAAGGTGAATCAGAAACTTTATGATAAGTTGGATACAAAAGAAGGGGAAAAGGACATCTACAGACTCGTTCGTATGAGAGATAAGAGGACACGAGATGGGACAGTTAAATGTGTGAAGGATGTAGACCAAAGAGTTTTAGTCGGGGATAAAGAGATAAAAGATAGATGGAGTTCGTACTTTGATAACTTGTTCAATGGCGGTCAAGAGCAGGATGTTGGAGATTTAAATATCTCTTCGAGTATGGTTAATCGAGATTTTATGCGGAGAATTCGAAAGAGTGAAGTGGAAATGGCAATGAAAAAGATGAGATTGAAGAAAGCCGTTGGACCGGATGGTATACCAATTGAGGCTTGGAGATGTTTCGGGGAGAGGGGAGTAGATTGGTTAACAACGCTATTTAACAAGATATGGAGAGTTAACACAATGCCATTGGAGTGGCGGAAGAGTACTCTGATCCCTTTGTATAAGAATAAAGGTGATGTCCAAGATTGTGCCAACTATCGGGGGATCAAACTAATGAGCCATACTATGAAACTTTGGGAAAGAGTGATTGCACAAAGGCTGAGAAAAATTGTGGATATTTCGGATAACCAATTTGGGTTTATGCCAGGAAGATCGACTATGGAGGCAATATATCTTATGAGACAAACCATGGAGAAATATCGGGATCAAAAGAAAGATTTGCATATGGTTTTCATTGATTTGGAGAAGGCATATGATAAAGTGCCAAGAGAGGTACTTTGGTGGGCATTAGCAAAGAAGGGTGTTTCAAAGAAATATATTGATATTATCAAGGACATGTATAATGGAGTTAGTACTTGTGTACAGACTAGTGTTGGAAAGACTGAAGAGTTCCCTATAAAGATTGGAGTGCATCAAGGTTCCGCACTTAGCCCCTTTCTTTTTGCTTTGATAATGGACGCCAATTGAGTGTCGACCCAAGATGATATACCAAAGTGTATCTTTGTTCGCAGATGATATCAGGCCGATTGACGAGACAAGAGAGGGTGTTGAAAGTAAATTGGAGTTGTGGAGACACTTTGGAATCTCGAGGTTTTCGATTAAGCGAAGCAAGAGCGAATATTTGGAGTGTAAGTTTAGCAGAATTGGAAGTAGGGAGGCAGGGGCGATCACATTTGATGGAAATATTATCCAAGCTTCGAGTTTTTCGCTATCTTGGATCCATTATCCAAAAGGATGGAGAATTAGATGGAGATGTGGCTCATAGGATTAAAGCAGGTTGGTTGAAGTGGAAGAGTGCTACAGGGTTTCTATGTGATCGCGGCATGCCCAATAGATTAAAGGAAAAATTCTACCGCACGACAATTAGGCCGGCATTGCTTTACGGCACCGAATGTTGGGCCGTGAAACAGTGTCACGTGCATAAGATGAATGTGGCGGAGATGCGTATGCTTCGATGGATGTGCGGTCATACAAGAAAGGATCGGTTGGGGAATGAGGTGATCAGAGGTAAAGTAGGAGTTGCGCCTATTGAGGATAAAATGAGGGAAAATCGTTTACGGTGGTTTGGACATGTGAGAAGGAGACCGAGTGATGCACCGGTTAGGAGGCCGGAACAGTAGAGAAATGATAAAATGGCGAGGGGTAGGGGAAGACCCAAACAAACTTGGATTAGAATAATTGAAAATGATATGAATTTACTTGGAGTGGATGAAAGTATGGTGTTGAAGAGGCCGGAGTGGAGGGCAAAAATCCATGTGGGGGTTGATTTTTTTATTTTTTATTTTTTTATTTTTTATTTTTATTTTTTATTTATTTTTATTTTTTATTTTTTTTTATTATTTTTTTTTAATTTAATTTAATTTTATTTTTTTATTTATTTTTTTCACGATAACATATGAGGATTCATGTTAGCCGACCCCAAATTATTTTGGGACTAAGGCTTTGTTGTTGTTGTTGTTGTTGTTTAGTATTTAATTAATTTCAATTGTTTAAGTAGTTAATTAAAACAACAATCAAAACTAGTCTGTCATTTATTTATTTTTACTGCTGAAATCTGAATTGTTGATAACACAAGTCCTTACGGGAAGACCCTCGCTTTCGCGAGTTACTACTACGATAACTAGTAGGCTTGCTAGGAATTTTTATTACAAATGGAGTTTTTCTCTATCAAAATGTTATATTATAGAAAAATTGAGTACCCTAAAAAAAGATATGAGAATAGGGTGCCAGTACATGAAACAGCCTATGACTCTATAGTTAAGACTCCATGTACAGTATTTAGCTATATGTGATGGATATGGAAATTAGTGGAATGTACTAAAAAAAATTAACTTGGGTGTGTCTATTCAAAAATGGTTGACAATTTAATAGTTACAGATTTTAGAGCTTCAAGGACTTGATAGAAAATCATGAGGTGTGATGGTCGTACTCCTTGACAGGTTTGACAAATCTCCTCCTAGAGAACATGATGACCAAATATATGGACAATAGTCTTTGATCCAAATATATGGACATAGTCAGATTCATGACAAAGTACTCAAGAGAACCACAGAAGCACAGAAGAATAATAGTACCTGTCCATCGCATGCTGAGTCAGGTAAATGGGGGTAGGATCAATATCATTTGTTGGACTGAATGGTTGCACTATGCGTACATCATCAAGACCAAGAACTGCATCAGCGTGTTCATGGGTCAAAATAATCTGCAATTAGAAGACCCATCATTTCTCTGTCTAGATTTAATATATGAACACAGCAGTAATATATTACTGGAAAACGATTGAAGAGAGGAAATCAGTCGCAAGGAAAAAAACACTCATATTGGAGCAGCCTAATATAAATAGTGGGGAGGGTAAAAGTTAGTGGTCACTTAATTTAAAGGTGCTAATTATATTTAGGACGAGGGTGAAATCAGCAATCCAAAAAGTGTGACACGACTTCATTTGGAGCCCTCCCCCTTTATATTAGGTGAGACATCACATTCTTTTCTCCACTCTATTACATGACAGAAATAATGAGCTAAATGGGATAAACACCAGTCAAGTTCATGCCATGTGGCAAAAGTCCAAAGACAAGGTCAAGCCTGTCTCATTCTTCTGAGATGAAGTTATAGAGAGAGTATCACCTTGGAACAGTGGCATCATCAAATGCTAAAGGATTGAACATCAAGTGAAATCAAACAACTCTTCGGGTCAACCAAGCCAAACAAAAACAAGACCTTTATCGAAAATCAAAGACCTACCAAGTCTTGATATCTGATTCACTAGTCTAAATGAGAAGACTCATTGTCCAGTAGAAGAATTACTTTATATCAGCTGCATTGAACCTGTCAGCATGGGTTTTCAAAAACAAAGTTGCAAAAAAAGAAAAGCTCCATGTGTTTGCTTCTACTTGCCTTCTCAATGTCTTATCAACTAAAGGCAACGTTCACAATAGACTTTCATCAGCTCAAAGAATGATTTTTTGTTGTTGGTACAAAAAGGAAAAGCTCAAAGAATGATACAGCAAGATGGAATAAGACTATCTTAGTTGGCTAACAGAAATTAGCAAAAAGCTTGATTCCTTAAAACTGTGAACACTAGACATTAGTGGGAGAGCACAACTAACAGATTTTGCTCCATAACAACAACAACAAAGCCTTAGTCCCAAAATAATTTGGGGTCGGCTAACATGAATTCTCATATGTCATCGTGTGAAAAGGTTGTTGGAAATAAATAAATTAAAAAAAAAATAAAAAAATAATAATAATAATAATAAAATATATATATATATATCAGCCCTCACATGGATTTTTGCCCTCCACTCCGGCCTCTTCAACACCATACTTTCATCCACTTCAAGTAAACTCAAATCATTTTCAATCACTCTAATTCAAGTTTGTTTGGGTCTTCCCCTACCCCTCGCCATTTTATCATTTCTCCATTGTTCCGGCCTCCTAACCGGTGCATCACTCGGTCTCCTTCTCACATGTCCAAACCACCTCAGACGATTTTCCCTCATTTAACCTCAATGGGCGCAACTCCTACTTTACCTCTCATCACATCATTCCCCAATCGATCCTTTCTTGTATGATCGCACATCCATCGAAGCATACGCATCTCCGCCACATTCATCTTATGCACGTGACACTGTTTCACGGCCCAACATTCGGTGTTGTAAAACAATGCCGGCCTAATTGCCGTGCGGTAGAATTTTTCCTTTAATCTATTGGGCATGCCGCGATCACATAGAAACCCTGTGGCACTCTTCCACTTCAACCAACCTACTTTAATCCTATGAGCCACATCACCATCTAATTCTCCATCCTTTTGGATAATGGATCCAAGATAGCGAAAAAACTCAGAAGCTTGGACAATATTTCCATCAAATGTGACCGCCCCTGCCTCCCTACTTCCAACTCTGCTAAACTTACACTCCAAATATTCAGTCTTGCTTCTACTTAGTCGAAAACCTCGAGATTCCAAAGTGTGTCTCCACAACTCCAATTTACTTTCAACACCCTCTCTTGTCTCATCAATCAGCACAATATCATCTGCAAACAACATACACCTTGGTATATCATCTTGGACTGACCTCGTCAATTCGTCCATTATCAAAGCAAAAAGAAAGGGGCTAAGTGCGGAACCTTGATGCACTCCAATCTTTATAGGGAACTCTTCAGTCTTCCCAAGCAATTAAATGCCAACAAGTACTAACTCCATTATACATGTCCTTGATAATATCAATATATTTCTTTGAAACACCCTTCTTTGTTAATGCCCACCAAAGTACCTCTCTTGGCACTTTATCATACGCTTTCTCCAAATCAATGAAAACCATATGCAAATCTTTCTTTTGATCCCGATATTTCTCCATGGTTTGTCTCATAAGATATATTACCTCCATAGTCGATCTTCCCGGCATAAACTCAAATTGGTTATCCGAAATATCCACAATTTTTCTCAGCCTTTGTGCAATCACTCTTTCCCAAAGTTTCATAGTATGGCTCATTAGTTTGATCCCCCGATAGTTGGCACAATCTTGGACATCACCTTTGTTCTTATACAAAGGGATCAGAGTACTCTTCCGCCACTCCAATGGCATTGTGTTAATTCTCCATATCTTGTTAAATAGCGTTATTAACCAATCTATTCCCCTCTCCCCGAAACATCACCAAACCTCAATTGGTATACGATCCGGTCCTACAGCTTTCTTCAATCTTATCTTTTTCATTGCCATTTCCACTTCACTCTTTTGAATTCTCCGCATAAAATCTCGATTAACCATACTCGAAGAGATATTTAAATCTCCAATATCCTGCTCTTGACCGCCATTGAACAAGGTATCAAAGTACGAACTCCATCTATCTTTTATCTCTTTATCCCCGACTAGAACTCTTTGATCTACATCTTTCACATATTTAACAGTCCCAATATCTCGTGTCCTCTTATCCCCCATACGAGCGATTCTGTAGATGTCCTTTTCCCCTTCTTTTGTATCCAACTTATCATAAAGTTTTTGATTCACATTTGCTCTTGCGTCTCTTATTGCTTTCTTAGCATCTCTTCTAGCTTCTTTATACTTCTCATAGTTCTCGTCGCTCCTACATTTTCCCAATAATTTGTAGCATTCTCGCTTGTCCTTCCTTGCTTGTTTTACTTCCTCGTTCCACCATGATGTGTCCTTACTTGGTGGCCCGTTTCCTCTAGATTCTCCAAGGACTTCTTTCGCCACCTCCTTTATAGTATGTTTCATCTTAGTCCAAGTCGAATCTATATCCATATTCTCCCCTTGAAGTCTCCACCACTTGATTCTATGGTCTACCTGTGGTTTTCTCTTCCTCGAAATTCTCTTACTTCGAAAATCAAGTACCACCAGTCTATGTTGAGTTGCTGTGCTCTCACCCGGAATAACCTTGCAATCTGTATAACTCTTTCTACAAGCATTTCTTACTAAGAACAAGTCAATCTGACTTGCATTACCTCCACTCCTATAGGACACCAAGTGAGATTCTCTCTTCTTGAATCAAGTGTTCATTATACTCAAGTCATATGCCAACGCAAAGTCCAGAATACTATTTTCTGCTTCATTCCTCTCCCCAAAACCAAAACCTCCATGTATGCTCTCAAAGCCATGTCGACTAGACCCCACATGCCCGTTCAGATCACCACCAATCACTAATTTCTCACCACTAGGTACTCGTTGCACCACCTCCTCCAAATCTTCCCAGAACACTTGTTTAATAGATGCGTCGACCCTACTTGTGGTGCGTAGGCGAAAATAATAGTTATAATCTCATCACGTATCACCAGTTTAATGCCCATAATTCGATCACTCTTCCTGTACACTTCCACCACATCATTAATATACTCCTTATCAATAATGATACCCACTCCATTTCTACCATTATCCTTTCCTGAGTACCAAAGCTTAAAACCCCAAGGCGATATTTCTTTTGCTTTCTCTCCAACCCACTTAGTTTCCTGTACACATTATGTGAATCTTCCTCCTCCTCATAACTTCCACCACCTCTGCTGATCTCCTGTCAAGGATCCAATGTTCCAAGTTCCAAAGCGCATCCCATAATTCCACCACGTCGAATAATATTCATTACCTATCACCCTTCCACAAAAAATTTGGAAAAGAATGTCAATCAGTGGCGAAGACACACCTAAAGAGAAAGGCTACTTGACTCCCTTTAGCTTTGCAAATACATCATTTAAAAGGAGACTTGGAAAAAAAATACATTTTTGAAAAACTTTGTTATTGAAATATTTGCATTAAATTATAACTTTTTGACCCCTATTTAAATCAAATTTAGATAATATTAGTAATTTCTACTCCTATAATTATTTTGACCCCCTTCTATAAGCTTTCTGACGTTGCCACTGATGTCATAGTGTCAAACATGTGAAAGAATGCTCATATATGTATCTCCCAACTTTAGTAACACCTTCAGTGAAAATCTATCGAATCCTGACCCTTCATTGGTTTCCTAAGATGGAGAATAATAAAAAATCAAGAAGACTAGGACACTGGCAATCACAATCATTAGTGACACACCGACACTATAAATGGGTACTCAAAGCTACAGGTATAACTAAAGTGGCACTATAAATGGTAGTCGAAAGCTGCAGACTAGCAAATACGGTATGTGGGAGGAATGTTCATCAAGCAACAAAAATGATATAGCTGTGATGATACTTAGGTCCAGAAGTATATGCAATCAATTGTGTTCTGGTAAAATAAAATAAATAACCATACATAGCCAGGAAGTTAACTCACAGAATCAACATGAGGAATCTTATGGCAAGTGAACCATCGAAGTACTTGCTCTCTGAACGTCTTTCCAACATCAATCAATATGTATTTGTGTTCGCCATCACTCTGACAGTAATCAATCAGAAGAGATGTATTGCACCTACAAATGCATAATTAAGGCTATGAGCAACCACCATAAAGCTAAATGAACTTAATGGACCTAAAGAAGATGAAAAAACACTTCCTTTATCTAAAAAAAGCCACATTGACAACTGAAATTTTTACTGATTATGCTTTACTTGGTTGCACCTTCTTGAAATTGCACTATAACTCCTTTAAAAATTGGCTACTTAATTTGGGACAAACCAAAAGTGAAAAGTCGAACAATTTTTTGGGACGGCGGTATATTAAAACTTTCCACGTCACATCAAGAATAGGTTAAATTCAACATGCATACATCACTGCTGGCTACAATCACAGCCAACCCAAAATTGATAAAGGACAATTCCCTCAACCAGTATCTAAAATACTGATTTCCCTCAAAAGGCATACGGAGAATTTTGCAGGCGGTGATATATAGCAGACTACATTGGAGATTGGACAATGTTACATCAAAAATTACAGATCTATGTAACTAAAAATTAACATATAATGTTGCAAAATCCAGGAAAAACTTAAAAAAAGAAAAATACCCAATCATCAAAAGCCATTAAATTAAAAATGAATGTACCTGTAATTAGGGTTTGATTCAGGGGGAATTGACATAGACTGAAAACAGACTTTACAAGGAGGATCTGATGGCTTGATCAGGCAAAATGCATTGGGAACAGCACTCGAACAGCCCGTTCCGAGAAAGATCAGAGCCGATTGATGCTCACTGGTATTCCCGTTCTCCGTGACATTGCGTTCGGCTGCTGCCATTTCCCTCTGGATATTAAGCAAGAAGATATCTCTGTGTGTGTGTGTGTGTTGAGGAGAAAAAGAGGAGGAAGGGGCGTCAAAGAATGGCGAAGAGAAAGGCGGAAAGTAGGTGAACGGAGGGGTATTTATACTTGGTCTCGACTCTCGCCGCGCGTTTTGGGAGCCAACAGTTTTGGCGGTTGGCGTTTTCTACACGCTGGGCCTGGCTGGCTGGCTGTAGGTAAATTCCTTCGTTCGCCTATAATAACCGGTCATTTAGGGTCGAAATTTTTTTTTATTTTTTTATTTTTTTTTAGCAAATGACAGAATATGTTTCGTTAACAATTAGAAAATAGATGACATTTCACAAATGTCGGAAGTTCTCCTCAAATTTCAATAGTAATTTTATCTCTCAACCTATTACAATAATCATTATAATCTAAATCTTGATACCTCGTATAAGATTTTGCGTTTAACACTTAATATACTCGAGAATTTGAGTTGACGAAAAAATGCCCACCAGACATTTCAAATGTTGGTGTAATGTCCTAGGCTATAGTTATGTTTAACTTGAACCGTTATGTATCATCTTTATCATTTATTATAGAGTACATGTTTATTTGGTTCATTATATGTTTGCAAGTTTATTATATTGAACTGCGTCCCTAGTTGTTATTAACAACTAGTATAAGTTGGTAATGGATAATCATGGAGATGCACATTACACTTATGAATACTTGCTAGAGAACAAGTATTGGACATGACCTACCTATGAGATTTATGATATGGTCTGTTATCATGATTAAATCTCATGATAGTCGTGTTATTGAATCATTTGTACCTGAGATTATCATCGTCTTCCACATGGTGAAGATCGTGTTTGATATAGTCTAACAATATCTTTAATCGAATAGCAATAAGGGCTATGTTGGCACGATTGAATTCATGTAGGGAAGAATGCATAAAATCTGGGGAGAAACGCGTTTCTCCCCAATTTAAGGAGAAACGGGTTTACACGGAGTCACGGACACACAACAAACAAACGCACCTCCCTCTCTCTCTCTCTAAACGCATCTCCCTTCTCTCTAGACGCAAAGGCCTTAGCTCACCCATCTCGCGGCCCAAGCCCGTCACGAAGCTCTCCCCCTCCGGCGAATCAGCGGCGACCTCCCAGGCCCGACCTCGGCCTCTTCTTCCCGATCCAATCTATTCCAATTTCCCCCACAATCATCGCGGCGCCCGAGGCGAGAAACGACGGTGACGGGAGAAATTGATGTATCTGGCAATTCAAGCTCGGTGCCGTGGGAATTCAAATCGGAAGAATTTTGGTGACGGAGACACCGCTGCATAATATACTGGTAATCGCCTCTTTTTCTTTCTAATTGGATCTCCAGCTGACAAGAACATTGATTATCGGCAAATGAGCGTGATTTGGAGAGTTTGAATGAGCTTTTGGATTACATTATTGATGTCAATTTTATGGATTCTTTGAATTGTTGAAAGTTTACGGATATCCGAAGGTTTTGAAAGGATAGCCGAAACATTTGAAACCATATCGAAATTTATTAAATGTTTACGGATATCATTTTGTAAGTTTCTGGATATCCAGAACCTTTTGATTGAAAGGACATCCAGAACCTTTTGAAAGGATATCCAGAAATTTATTAAATGTTTCTGGATATCATTTTGTAAGTTTACGGATATCATTTTGTAAGTTTCGGATACGGTGTTTTGCGTATTGTGCAATTGCCTTTTGTTTAAAATGCTTCTGGTGGTGTAGACTTTGTTTTCTGGATATCCGTCCCAAGCCTTCTGGATATCCAGAACCTTTTGAAAGGATACCCAGAACCTTTTGAAAGGATATCCAGAAATTTATTAAATGTTACTGGACATTTGGAAAAACACGTTTCTCCATAACTTATGGAGAAACGCGTTTCTCAGCAGACGCACTCGGAAGAATGATAAGTCAAGATGGTTTTGTCCCTTTTATGAAGAGAGATGTTTGTTTGGACCCCTCGATGAATGATATTGATGAAATGTGTGGTCACACTCAAGTGATTTGATAGAGATCAAATGCATTTGAATTATCAACATATTCGGAATCGAGAAGCATTGAACGAGATGAGTTGACCTAGACCATGACTCATGTTCAATTGAACATCGTGAACAAAGGAATTGTGATATTTGATCTATCGAGGAATCAAGCTTTGATGTTATATTAATTGGGTGGATATAATGGTTTGCTAGAAATCACTTATGTCTTGTGAGATCATGTTTTGACTCACTACCAACATAATATAATTCCTATTGGGTCACACACAAAGAACAAATTTGATTCTGACTAAAATTTGGATTTCTGGCTTGGTCTGTAGTGCGACATACGTTGCCTGGAAAATTGGAATTCTGGCTTGTTATACAGCGCGATACACTTAGCATGAGGGATGACTCGTCACGTTACGGCCAGTCGTGCCTTGTGAAGGAGCAGCGTATCGAGAGAGCAATCATTAAGGGACGACTCGTGCCACAAGGGACGAAGTCGTGCTCACGACTCGTGCCCTTTGATCTGCCCAATTGATTTCCTGGCTCGAATCACCACGCGACATATTTAGCCACTGGCATCCTACGTAGCGCGACAACTTTAGCTAGTCCATACGTGTTTTCCTTGGTTGGTTAGGTTTTTGTGTTTGACAAGGATTTAACCCTAAGTGTTAGGGATTTATACCAATGTATAAATACAAGTCATTGGGCAGCCAAAAACTCTCTCTCACTCTACATCATTGTTCTAGGTTTTTGAATCTCTAGAGATTGATTTTGATTTTGATTTTGATTTTGATTTTGATTTTGATTTTGATTTTGATTTTGAATCAAAAGTACCAAATTTTTGCCATTGATTATTGAAAACGTTTCAATAATCGGAAAGGATCATCTAGCAATCCAACAAGAAGAGTTCTTGGTTCGTTCGCGTGTGGATCACCATTAGAGGGAGGTTCTTTTATCTCCTAAAGCTTGAAGATCTCTATTGTTGATTTCATCACCAAGTTTTTGAACAAGGAAGAAGAAGATCCGATTCGACATCAAAATTCCAAGGCTTGAATTTTGAGATCTATTTTGACAAACGAAATTGCATTAAAGGTATGTAATTCTATTTCATGTTTTTCTAATCTTTTCATGCTAGACGGGTCTAAGGGCTAGGGTTTTGTTGGTATTTAAATATTTTTCCGCTGCGTTTGTAATCCCAAAATCCAACAGTGGTATCAGAGCCCTGTCTTGCCATAATTAGGATTGAAATTGCATGCTAGATTTAATTTAATTATTTGCTACCATGCTATATGAAATAGATCTAAATTTATGTGTTTTGTTTTTGTGAAAAACAAGTATATGAAATATGCCATGATTATGATTTATGATAAATTAATATGATTAGTTTATCACATAGGTTGTTAATCTATTTAATATGATTATTTAGATTTGTAAATTCTCAAAATTGAAATCAAATTATTTGCATGAAATTTTGTGAAGCCCTATGTTCATGATTATGTTCACATGAGATCTATGTTACAACCATGCGATGTTTGTTATAATATGAAAAACCTTCTAAATATTTAAGTTTTATGTCATTCCTTGATTAGAACACTTGTGATATTTTAGGGTATTTGATGTAGTTTCGACTCAGTTTGGTGCATCTTATATCTTAATTTATGATCAAGATGAGATAATGGTTG
Organism: Adenophora triphylla var. japonica; assembly: GCA_022495995.1. Classification (NCBI taxonomy): domain Eukaryota; kingdom Viridiplantae; phylum Streptophyta; class Magnoliopsida; order Asterales; family Campanulaceae; genus Adenophora; species Adenophora triphylla. Next base: position 179,304 of record JAFEMH010002449.1, read on the forward strand.
ATGTAGTTTTGACTCAATTAGGTGCATCGTTCCATGTCTCATACGTTTGAAAAAGGTTTTGACTTAATTGGTGCTTTCAAATGAGATTTGACCCAGGCATAGATGAGATTTAAAACATGTTTTTGACATATGATGTCTAAGGAAATCTCATAAAAGATCTAAGAGTCATATAGTGATATGATTGATGTTTCTACCTAAATAGTTTGATTTCGGGCATTGACTCAGTTAAACCAAAATTAAGTGAAACATGGATCTTAGCCTACTATGATTATATGATACATGTTTGTATTTGAAGGTGTATAATTTAGTGGAAGTATTTATGAAATACATTATTTGTTCTTAGATGATAAATGTGTTGATATTGATATATGTTTATATTGTTTACATATTTTATTGTAGAATGGCTAATCACAATAATCAACCCCTGTCACTGCGATTAGTCCTTGAGAAGGACAAGCTTAAAAAGAGCGGTACAAACTATTCTGATTGGATCAGAAGCCTTAGAATTGTTCTAAGGCAAGAGAAGAAACTGCACGTTCTCGATGAACCCATTCCAGCTCAACCTGCTGCAAATGCTTCTAGGGCAGATAGGGATGCACATAAGAAACATAATGATGATTCTACAGATGTTGCATACCTTATGCTTGCCACTATGTCTAAGGCTCTTCAAAAGGACCTTGAGCACATAGAGACATCATTTGATCTTGCTGAGCGCTTAAAGAAAATGTTTCAAGTGCAAGCAAGAAATGAGCAGTTTGATGTGGTTAAGGCCCTAACTGCATGCAAGATGCAAGAGGGGAAATCGGTGGGAGCTCATGTCCTTAAGATGAAGGGTCACATTGAGCGTCTCGAAAGGCTTGGTAATCCGATGAGTTTGAAACTCGCCACGGATTTGATATTGAATTCATTGCCTGAAAGTTATGGTCATTTCATTATGCACTATCACATGACTGGCATGGATAAGAATCTCTCGAAATTGCATGCGATGCTCAAGACCGCAGAGAAGAATATCAAGAAGCCCCGAATCGATACTGTGTTAATGGTTAACAAAGGCAAAGGGTTCAAGAAAGATGGCAAAGGTAAAGCAAGTGTTGCTAAACCTAAGGCAAAAGTTGTCATTGCCGCAGAGGCTCCCAAAGTGTCTCAAAAGGATGTGGTTTGCTACCATTGCCAAGAGGTTGGTCATTGAAAGCGCAACTGCAAGGCTTACAAGGAAGGCCTAAAGGCAAAGAAGGGCAATGTGATTGCTTCTGATTCAGATATCTATATGATAGATATTTTCCTTTCTGTTTCTAGTTCATGGGTATTAGATACCGGATGTGGATCTCACATTTGTTTAAATGTGCAGGGACTAAGGAATAGAAAGCTACTCAAACAAGGTGAAGTTGACCTACGTGTGAGAAATGGAGCAAGAGTTGCTGCATTATCCGTATGGACATATGATGTAACTTTACCTAGTGGCTTAGTACTTGTTTTGAACAATTGTTACTATGTTCCGGATTTGGGTTAGAATATTATTTTTGTTTCTTGTTTGGATAATGAAGGGTATAATTTTCTTATTAAGAATAAGAAGTTTTATATTTATTTAAATGATATGCTTTATGGTATTGCAAATTCATTTAGTGGCCTTTATGTTCTTGATGTTGATGAGAAACAAAATAGTGTTGAAAATGTTTATCATGTGGACAAGAAGTCTAAACCGAATGACGTGAACAACTCGTTCATGTGGCATTGTCGGCTTGGTCATATAAATGAGAAACACATTTCTAAATTCCACAAAGATGGAATGTTAGACTCACATGCTATTGTCCGTCCCTCTTTTTTTTCTATTATACTCCCTCCGTCCCACCCAACTGTAAACCAAGATTTTGGGCACAATAATTAAGAAATATTTTTAAGATAATAAAAATGTGTGATAGGAAATGAAGAGAGAGAATGAGTGGAGTTAATGAGTGGTTGGTTGAATAAATTGTATGGTGGAGAATGAGTGGAGTTAATGAGTGGGTGGGGTAGGGAGAATATAAAATATTAAAATCTTTGCGGTAGTTCACACTCGGCTGGGACGGACCAAAAGGGAAATAAGTGTACACTGGGCTGGGACGGAGGGAGTATATTTTTATTTCTTTAAAAATTCTTAATTTTTTTTATATAACTTTTTGTAAAAAAAAGTTCACTACTAACTAACATCTCAAATAGTTTTATTTATTCAAAAAAAATTAAAAATAAAATAAAAAAGAAAATGCTATTGTCTGTCCCTCTTTTTTTCTATTATATACTTTCATTTCTTTAAAAATGGGTTAATTACCATTTAGGGCCAAAGGTAGTATACCTGTCTTCGTGGGGGGGTCTGTAGTAGTTTCCTTGTCTATTTAGGGCCTCACATTAAAAAAGTTAGTCAATTAAGGGAAAACTAACGATTTCGATTAAAAAATCCAGTTAAGTGACCATGTGCCTACCCCGTGCGTTTTTAACGAGGGTATTTCTGGCAAAATGAATAAGAAAATTATAAAATTAAAGATTAAAAGTTAAAAATTAAAAATTAAAAATTAAAAATTAAAAATTAAAAATTAAAAATTAAAAATTAAAAATTAAAAATTAAAAATTAAAAATTAAAAATTAAAAATTAAAATTAAAAATTAAAAATTAAAAATTAAAAAATTATAAATTATAAATTATAAATTATAAATTTTAAATTATAAATTATAAATTATAAATTATAAATTAAAAATTAAGATAATAGTTAATATGATTTAAAATAATTTAAGATATTAACTATTATCCTTTTTTCTAATAATTTAAATTACTAATTATTTTACTTCAAAAAAATTATTAATTATTTTAGATTGGATAATTTATAAAATATATAAATAAAAATAGATTAAATAAAATAAATATTTACAAAAAAAATACTAATCATAGATTTAAAGATGAAATAATGTAGTAAGTGTTATTTCATAAATACACAAATAATAAAAAAAAAAGTGAGAATTAAAATATTTTTAATTGTCATTTGCCTTATAATTTTTGGTCCCGCCACTGCTCCCACCACCACCACCACCACCACCACCACCACCGCCGCCACTTCCATTAAAAACACCATCAAATTTCCCAGCTTACTTCTTCTATGACTCCACATTTTCAGCCATAACCCTTTTGAATATTACAGAAAACCAAACATTTCACATCAAGAAAAAGTCTTTGTTTAGAATTATATCAAATGAAGAACTTACGCGCATTGTTGATACATTATTAAGCAAAAAATCCATTATTAAGCAAAAAAATATTTATTTCATAAGTATGAAATTCAAACCCAGGTTTGGGTTTGCTAGTTGGGTTTCCAAACTAGCAGCTCCTTGTGAGATTAATCAATGTGCAGCAGCCATGTCTAAGCAAATCGAAAATCAAAATCAAATTCATACCCAAATCTGGGTTTCAAAAAGATGAAATTCAAACCCAGATTTGTGTTTCTAAATCAAAAACAAATCAAATCTGGGTTTCCTATCTTCCATCTGCAGCCACTTTACCGACGAATTTGGGTTCCTCTCTTCCGTCGTTGCTTGATTTGAGAGAGGGGTCGTTGAGTTCTTGGAGGTCGTTGAGTTTATTTGAGAGATGGAGGTGCCGGGATTAATGGGGGTGTGGAGGACAATTTGGTGGGGAAGGAGACTAAGCACAGGCGTTTGTGTGGTGCGCGAAGCGATGTGAATGATGGTGATGGTGGTGGTGTGGGGGAAGGAGACGGCGTTGTGTGGTTTGTGTTGATGAAGAAGAAGGGTTGAAAATAAATTTTATTTTCAATCCTTTTAATTTAGGAAATTGCATTTAATCCCCTTAACAGGGATAACAACTTCATTTGCCAGAAATACCCTCGTTAAAAACGCATGTGGTAGGCACATGGTCACTTAACTGGTTTTTTTAACCGAAATCGTTAATTTTTCCTAACTAGCTAACTTTTTTAATGTGAGGCCCTAAATTGACAAGGAAACAACCACAGCCCCCCCCCCCCACGAAGACTGCTATACGACCTTAGGCCCTAAATGGTAATTAACCCTTTAAAAATTATTAACTTTTTTATATAACTTTTTGTAAAAAATTTCACTAATAAATAACATTTCAAATAGTTTTATTTATTCAAAAAAAAAAAAATTAAAAAAGTAAATGCTATTGTCCGTCCCTCTTTTTTTCTATTATATACTTTCATTTCTTTAAAAATTCTTAACTTTTTTATATAACTTTTTGTAAAAAATTTCACTACTATCTAACATCTCAAATAGTTTTATTTATTCAAAAAAAAATTAAATTTTTTTTAACTAAATTACCACCGGCGGAAATAACCGTTGATGGATTTGTCAATAGCGGGGGACTATTTTCGTCGAAAAAAATAACCGTCGCTAAATAACCACCGACGGAATAATTTCGCCGCTGATAAATTTCTAACGTCGGATTATTCCGCCGATACAGTTCAAAGACCAGTCAACTACATTAGTGGCGGTATTGGAACGAATATTCGCCGAATATTCGTTTTTAGTGGCAGACTTTACCAGCGGACTTAAATTTCGTCGGTGTAAACGGTACCAAATTTTTTCCGCCGCTATAGCTTCCATTTCGCCGCTATATAGCGGTGGAAATATTCCACAGCTAATAATTTGTCGCTAAAGACCCGGTTTCTTGTAGTGAATCACCCCAAATATCAACATGATTAAATCGAAAATCCATTCGGAATTGCTCTCACTAGGCAAACATTTATCTCTAGTTTGTTTGACTTTGCAACAAATTTCTCAAACATCTTTATTAGCACTATTTCAACTAACAAAAGGAAGCAAACTAATAACTTTACTTGATGGATGTCGCAACGCTGATGCCACAACTCATGCTTCTCAAGTTTCTTAGCGATGCAGACTCGTGATTCGGCATACTTACTCAAATAATACAGCCCCTTGTTTTGTTCACCCGTACCAATCAACGTCTTCGAGGTTCGGTCTTGTATTACACAAAAAATGTCAGAAAATTGCACAAAATTATTCGAGTCACAAAGCAACTGAGAGACAGACAACGAATTGCAATTGAATGATGGTGCATATAACACATTTTGCACATTTTGCAGAACAAGTTTATGCACAATTTTAACATTGCCTTCTTTTGTAGCAATGATGTACTTCCCATTTGGCAGTCATACTCGGCTGAATTCAATGTTACGAACATAGCCAAGCATGGCAAGGTTTCCTGTTATATGTCGATTAGCCCCGTTATCAACTAACCAATGCTTATCATTTATCTTACCATCCATGCGCTCATTACTTTTAACGTTAGTCTGAACCATGGCTTTGAAAATGTTCCACTGTTCATTTGTGATCCCAAGAGTTGAGCACGCTCTGCATCTGTCATCCCTACGCCATCCTCATTATTCACTTGTACAGTGTTTGCTCGAGTACTGAAAGACTCACACCCTCTCGCTCCTCCAGCGGTTGCCGTGACATTCTGCCCTTTATTTCCCTTTCCATTTCGTGAGGGTTGCTCGCCCTACCATTCCCGATATCCCACAAGCTTGAAACAAGAGTCAGCTTCGTGTCCCTTTTTCTTGAAATGTCCACAAGTAACATTGCCCATTTCTTTGCGCTCCCCCCCTGAATTTTGGACCCAGTGTTGGTGCGCACCACAAAGCTCATAGGTTCTATAGGTTCTGAGTACTCCTCTCGTGCGCTCCCTTTGACACGCTCCTCTCTCACCACCATTGAATATACTTTGTTTACGTTGGGAAGAGGCTCCGAGTTCAGAATGTTTGATTTCACATTCTCGAACTTAGGTGAATCAAGACCCATAACAAACAAGTGCAATCGTTCCTCCTCCCTTCGTTGAGTGAGCTTTAAGTTGATCTCACATTTGCATCTGGTGCAAGAACACACTGGAACCTTATCATAGTCATTCAATTCATCTCAAAACTTCTTAATCCAACCATAGTAAGTAGCCACGCTTTCGTTCTTCGGTTGTTTACAATTGGCTAGGTCATACTTAATCTGTTGCACCCTTGGCCCATTGCCAACCGAGAATCTCTGGTCCAAGTCGTTCCACAAAATGCATGCCTCCTCCACGTAAGTCACCATAGTCGAAGATTCGGCCCAATAGTGTTGAAGATCCATGACACCACCATTGATTTTACCATCCACCAAAGTTCTAGTTCATCCGCCTTTGTAGGACGGTCAATCGTTTCATCAATAAACCCACTTTTCATCTTGGATCTTAACGAACCCTTGAAAACACGAGCCCATTCTTCATAGTTTTTTCCTTTCAATTGGACATGAGTGAGAATCTATCCGGATCATCGCTCGATGAAAGGAAGTGGGGGTTATTTTCTCACTACTCTCGGAAGGGGCGCCCGGAAGAAACTCCGGATAAGGGGCGCTCCTTCCGCGCGCCCCCTATTCGGAGTTTCTTTTGGGCGCCCCTTCTGTTTCTCCTAGGGGCTCTCCTTCACTCCACAGGGCGCTCCTCCAACACCCCTATCAGGAGCTTCTTCCAGGCGCCCACTCTGCGCGCTCCTTCTTCCCCAGGGCGCTCCTCCAACACATCCACTTCATTGTGAACTACTGAAATATTCATCGTAATTTCAAAACATAGAAAACAACAAAACAAACAAACATACGCTCTCAGCAAAGGAAAGAAAAGGACGGATCTCACAACGGAGAGAAAACAACGGCTATCAACGAGGAGAGAAACTTATTATTTAACAAAGAAATATAAAATAAATATCAACAACACAAGTATATGTAATCTCAACAAGAGATTACATATAATAGTGTTGTTAGAGGATAATTTCAATGATAATTAACAAGAAAATGAAGAAAAATGAAGAAGGATAGTAATTGCGGATTGTTGGTGTGGAGGAGAGAGAAGGGTCAAAAACTTAGGGGCTTGTCAAAAAATAAAAATTATAGATCTATGTTTCAGTTTTGTCAAGTAAGTGTGGGCACAAAGTTAATAATGTTAGTCATTGAGGTTTTTGTGATAATATTGTCAGAAAAAATTGTTAAATCAAACTCCAGTTAGCAAATATCCACTAAACTTCAAATCATTTGGCAATACCCTTCAACTTTGGACTCTAAATCGACTATATATTTTACAAATCCGTCCGAAAATCTTTAACCGACTAACATTGTTAACTTTTACCTTAAATTAATAAAATTGAAACATCAGAACCTGATTGACACACATTATACTATACTTTGAACCTTAAATTGTGATTTCCCCATAATAATTACATTACTTTTAATCATATCTAAACTATATCAAACCAAAATTATGGTAAGATAAATATATGACTTTTAATTGATGCCTAAATTATATCAACTAAGTTATAGTAGTAAGATAGTGTTTTTTTTTAAAGTTAGTAGAAGATAATCTATATTACAATAGAGGTGGGTTTTAACCGCCACACAAATAATGATCAGGATCTGATTTCAGAAAAGACAAATAGTAGTTGAGATTCAATTACAGGAATAACTAACACAAGATTTAACCTACCAGTTACCCATGTTCCCCTCCCTCTCCATCATCGTCGATAAATACTAAATACAGAGACTCAATTTCCAGGGAAGTAAGTAAATTACCAAAATAGCCTTTTATATACCTAATTTTTTTTATTCACTCATTCAATTTTCCCTCTTTCCAGTCTCTCTCTTATGACGATTGACGACGACGACAACGAAAATGGCTAGAGTAAAAATTCCGAAGGTCCCTGCCGGAGCTGGCGTCGCCGCTACCGCCACTGCCATCGCCGTCGGAGCTTCTTCTAGCACCGTGCCTGTAAAGAAGGTAATTTAAACCTAATTTTAATCTATCATATGAACTGGGTTTAGAGGCAGAAAGCATCTCGTATGAACTCACACGAGACACATCTCGTGTGAACTCATACGAGACTCATCTCATATGAACTCACACGAGATGTGTCTCGTGTGAGTTCATACGAGATGAGTCTCGTATGATTTCATACGAGATTCCCAGTGTCCACTCTTTTTCTTTACATTGTTCATATTTGCCAGATGCTAAATAGCTAATTTATTGTCTCTTATTTGTTTTTGTAGGCACGAGTCATCACGTGTACATATACACGAGATGTAATCTATAATCTTGTGTATATGTACACGAGACATCTCGTGTGCATACACGAGTCATCACGTGTACATATACACGAGATTATAGATTACATCTCATGTACAAAACAGGCAAGAGCAGCGTTGGAATATTTCGTTCCCTGTATATAATTTTCTCTGTATATAACAATATCCATCATCGTCATAGCAGTTTCTTCCCGTCTTCACTTTTCTCAGTTTTCTGATGCGACAATGGTGAAATAGGGCCAAGGACTACGACTTCATCACCACTTCTCCATTCTGAAATTCATCCTGTTTTCCCAACCATTAGAATTGAAGATGATTCATGTCTTGGAGTTAATATTCAAGGTTCTTCAATTTATATTTGGTAATTTGTACAACATATCTAAATATAAACACGTCAATATGCAAAGAGCAGTCTCTCTTTGCCGGAGCAACGGTCAACGACGGCTTTTATCCGCTTTTCATCCACCACGCTCTATCACTCTCTCTTTCTCTCTCAAACCTTCAAATGCTTTCATAGGTTAGGTTTATCTTTTCTCCCCCATTCGATTATGCTGAATTTAGTTATTTCATTGTTGATTGTGTGTGTTGTTTTATCAGAATTTTCAATTTTTTTGTTATTTAATTCGGGTTTCAAACCTAATTTGGGATCAAAAGAAAAAACGTAAGTTCATTTTTGGAAAATAGCGGCCAAGAATTCAGTAGTAGCAATGCCCCATTGAAAGGTAAATATGTCATTAACCCTATTTTTCTTTATAGTTCTATTGTTTTGGTATTGATAATTGATGGATTTAGACTATGTATTTTTGTCCGAAAAGGTTGTCCAGTAAAGCTTTGGTTTATTATAATTGTTGTAAGTTGTTTAATTTTCTCGGGTTGAATTTATTTAAATGTTAGGGGTGGTGTGCACAGTTTTTAACTTTTGTATCTCTCTCTGTATTTCATGGTAAATCATATAAATAACAAATGCAAATTGATTTTTGATTTTGCAGAAGGTGAGGAACAATGGATGTGTCTCTGCTACAGCAAGAAGAGTTTTAAGAAGTTCAAGACATACTGTCACTTTTACATATACTTCAAGTCTCAGTCGATCTCCACAACATCCCCGGCTGTAAGTCTCTGTCTTTTTCATTTACCCAAAAAAAATGCTGAGATTTAATCTGAAAAAATAAAACTTCCTACTCCCCATGACAGCTATCATTTTCCAAACTTCCGAAAGCAGTTATCGTTTCTACATTTCTTTAATCCTTCTTTCTCACAATTCACAAACAAAAAGCAATTTCAGTAAAATTATCCCCGAAACACATTGCTAACCCCTTCATCAAAAATGTCATCTCAGCCGGCGACGACCTTCTCCGGTCCTGAAATTTTCTCTTCATCTCCTGTGATTAATGATATGGCGAGAGAAAAAGGTCGATGAATAAGCGTAGGGCTGTTACTGAACACGCGCATATTGGTACTCTCTTTTTCTCTCTCAAATCTTCAATCCCTTCAACAATTTATGCTGATTTTTGCTCTCCAGAATTTTTGTTTGCTGCAAATTTCATATAGTAAACCAAATTATTAAAGTTTTTTATCATGAGTTTCATGAGTTTTGTCGAAAATTTATATTTCCATTGTTGCTCAGAAATATTTGGTGACTTTCACTACAAGAAACTGACCCTTTACCGACGGAAATATCTGTCGGTAATTGTCAATTTCCGTCTGTAAAGTCTCATTACCGACGGATTTCGTCCGTCGGATTCCGTCGGTAAAAACTGGTTGGTAATACCGGCGGACCAATTCCGACGGTAATTTTGGCGGGCTGTCCGTCGGTAAACCCAAAAAATCCGCTGGAAACCGTCCGTCGGCAAGGAAGTACGCCGGCCGATCGCCGGAGTTATTACAAATAAACACCAACAACCTGTTTCGCTTGAACATCAAATAAAATACAAGTACCCCACAACAACCATCCAAATCAAGCGAAACTGGTTAGGAAAGGGGAAAGGGAAGGGGGAAAGGGAAAAGGGAAAGGGGAGGGTTTTAAAACTACTTAAGTTTGTTTGATTACATGTCAAATAAAATTCAAGTTTAACGACCACGACCACGAGCGCTACCGCTACCGCTACCACCACTTCGCCTAAGGTATTGACCGACTGATGAGGCAGAGGCATTACCGCTAGTAGGTTGCTGTGGTTGCAAATTCATGGTGGCCATGTATTGTTGTATGTGCTGCTCAAACTGGCTTTCCATGCGCTGCTCCAACTGGCTTTGCATAAGTTCTTCACGTTCCCGAAGACGTTCCTCCAACAAGCTCTCCATCTGGCTCTCCACCTGGATCTGCACCTGGCTCTGCATCTGGCTCTGCATCTGATCCACTTGCCTTTGAACCTCTCTCTGAACCCGATCATCGAACGCTTCTTGATCCACATGCTGACTGCCGGAGGAAGAAGAAGAAAAGTACTGCGTAGTAGGGCTGCGGAATGGCATGTTAAAATACCCAGCACCATGTCCTCCGAATCCAGGCAAGCGATCTCCCTTTGGTTGCTTGTCTCGGAGGACAATGGCCGTCCAAAGCTTTTCACGAAAGGCGGGCCGCTCGGTGCTCTCAGGCTCCATACTTCCTTCTTCAATAGCCTCGTCACGAGCACGCCTATCATACTCTTCCTGGAAAAAAAAACATTATGCACTATGGTAGAAAATAATATTTCTTTAACTAAATAATTTATAATTTACTAATAGAAAATACTATTAACACTTACATAAAGGCTCCAGTAATAAGGGTTAACCCATTGTAGCCCTGAGCCATCAGAAGCCTCCGCAGTATGCGTAGCCATAAACACAGCAGCTGCATCAGCCTCATCTCCATGTTTCTTTCGCATAACATATAAAAAAATTAAAACTTCAAAATTTCATCAAATAATAACAATATATGAATCAAATAGATTATTGCTTAATTTACAAATGGATAGTAAACTAAGTAAGTTTACCATTCGGGATCAAGTCTCGCTGAAGTTAATCGATCCTCCTGTGTGCACACTCCCCCGCCCCTCTTGTGAGTTCCTATTATTCTTTGCTATTTCTGAATTTATTTTAAAATTTTCACTTGTCTAATAGGCTTCCCACTGCTCCCATGCACTATTCGAGAAATTAGCTGGAGGCAAACCATCCATTTGCCACTTTTTTTTCATGTCATAGACTTTACCAGCGTATCGCTTAGCAACTAATTTCTTGAAAGCCTTCTCTATTTGAATGTCTGAACACCCGGGGCATGAATATATGTGCTACAAAAATAGTAAAAGTAGTTAAATAAATAGGGACTAAAATAGTTGTTGCTAATTAATTATTAAGCGTAAATTAGAACATAAAGATGAACAGGGGACTGGTCTACAAACTTTACAAAGGAAAGAGAATTGAGTAATTTTACCCGAAACTGGCTATACCAGATATCGTACACATCTTTTGATATTGATTTTGGTGAGGGATAAAATTCATCAAAAGTATACCCACTGAATAAATCCCCAAACCATCGAGCAGGGTCTCGACAACCACCATGTATAAACCTATTAAGATATTAATTAAAAAATAATATGTCAATATATATACAAATAAAAAGACAATAGAATCAATGTATAGCTTATAAATGTAACATAGAAATAATATAAATAATAAGTTGACATTTAAATATATGACATTTACAACTAAATAATACTTACTGGCCACTGGAAGAGATAGAAATTTCCATTTTTTCCTTCCTCATCAATATTTGTGTCCAAAATAACCCGCCCGAATGGTTCACTAGTCTCCCTAACAGGAACACTAGAGCTCTAAATACTTGGACTGATCACATCATCATCACTACGTCCAGAACCAGAAGTAGTGCCCCTCCCTCCCGTCCTTGGTGAAACAAGACGATGCACAAAACTCGCAACCTTCCCTATCTTTGAACGATTGCCACCTCGACCAGACATATCTAAACTAGAATATAAAATATGTAGACAGAAAATGAATCAAGTAGAACAAAATTTAAATAGTAGGAAGCATTCATTTAGACTACAATAATAAAATGTAAACATTATATACAAAACATTATCTGAATTAAGACTAAACTGATTCATTCACTATCAATCTTGATCAGTATCACTACAAAATTTAAATAGTAGCAAGCATTCATTTAGACTACAAAGGGAGCAACTGGTTTGAAATCTTTTCCATTAACTTTAACAATGTTGAGATCTTTACGATTGCAAATCGCTTGAAGGTCTAGCCGACCCTTTCCTGTGTCCTTCGTTGAGGCCTTAAAATCCATCACTGTATTGAAAATATTGTCAAACACATTTTTTTCAATATGCATAACATCAAGGTTATGTCTTATCAAGTTCGTCTTCCAATAAGGTAACTCCCAAAATATACTCTTTTTGATCCAGTTATGGTCTTTACCAAATCCGTCTGGTCTATCCTTTGAAAACAACTTCCCCCCCCCCCCGACATCAGACACCTCAGACACCTGCTCAAAAATATCCTCGCCACTCAGACGAGGAGGGGGGCCCCGACGCTCAACTCTATTTTTGGTAAAAGCATTCTTCTGTTTACGAAATGGATGGTCACTAGGAAGAAACCGTCTGTGGCAATCAAACCAACACTGCATCTTGTAATGTTGAAGTGTGAATGCATCTGTATTTTCATACAATACGGACAGGCCAATCTTGTGTGCTCCATCCCGACATCATACCATAAGCAGGAAAGTCATTAATTGTCCACATCACTGCAGCACTCATGTTAAAATTTTGCAACTTGAAAGCATCCCATGTTTGGACACCATCATTCCACAGCTGTTTGAGTTCATCCATCAGAGGTCGAAGATACACATCAATGTTTTTGCCTGGATTCGAAGGCTCAGGAATGAAGAAACTCAAATACATATAAGGATCAGTCATACATAACCACGGGGGAAGATTATACACTGTGACTATAACTGGCCAACATAAGATTTTGCCCCTGGTCCAAATGGAGATAACCCATCCGTACATATCTCCAACCTTATATTTCTAGGATCCGCAGCAAAATCAGGGTAAGTGGCATCAAAATGTTTTCATGCTTGACCGTCAGAAGGATGAGTCATCACACCCTCTTCACGAGGACACTCTTTGTGCCAACTCATGGCTTCTGAGCTTTCTTTCAATGCGTAAATTCGTTGCAACCTGGGAATTAGCAGCATATAACGTATCTGCGCCCGAGGCACGTTTTTCTTGTGCTTGGCACTACCACGGCGTGGTGGCTTATACCTACTAAGTCCACATATTGAACATGAATTGAGGCCCTCATTTTTCTTATAAAAAAGCATGCACTGATTCTTGCAAGCATCAATTTTAACATACCCAAGACCAATCTGCCCCACCAACTTTTTTGTCTCATAAAAATTGTGAACCATATTATTTTCTTCGGGTAGCATCCGTTGTCCCCATGACATGATACGATCGTAAGTATGTTGGTTCATATTTGTATCAGCCTTGATAGTTAGAAGCTCAGTCACTTGCTCTAACACAGTAGCCTTTGCACCAGGATGAATTTTCTCATTTGCAGAGTCCATTAAATCCATAAACTTCTTTGCAACAGGATTTAGTGCCTCTGTTGGATTAGGGTTCCAATCAAACTCTGGGCCAGCCGCATTTCGAACCATATCATCCAAACCCACAGACGACTCCTCTTCATCAATCAAATGTTCATGTTCCCTTGGTGGACCACGTAATACAGTAGGATGATTGCGAACACTTGTTTCAACCACATAACGCTCCTCGTGCGCTACCCATACCTTGTAACCATCAACAAACCCTATCTCCAAAAGATGTTTCTTTACCCATCCAACACTCAGATATTTTCTATTCTTACACTTTTTACAAGGACACCTAATCTTATTATCACGCATGCACTGGGGATGTGCTCTAGCAAACTCCACGAAATGTTCTAAACCTTCTAAGAATTGAGGTCTGACACCCCTTCTACCGGGATTACTACGATTATCCATCCAACTACGATCTTCTCCAGACATAATTAACTCCTGCATTTCATAATATATTAACAATTTAGATGTAATTAACGCATTATAATTCCCTAAATTTGAATTACAAACTTAAAAGCAACAAGACACTTCATTTAGGTTTAGAATTGGGGTTGGCTTCTATCGCACACATCTATCACATTTTTTAATATTTTGAATAATTTTAAATATTAATATTTAATTTTTTGTTGTAAAGTATACCATTCCCTAGGATTTTAAATTATTAATATTTTGAATAATTTTAAATAATTTTAAATATTAATATTTAATTCTTTTTTGTAAAGTATATCATTTCCTAGGATGAAATGACAATTCATGTCCATTAGGTTTAGAATTGGGGTTGGCTTCTATCCCATCCTGAAATGCACGATTATATGAATTGCAAATATCACTTTGTCTACTTGTTTTATAATCGAAAATCAAGAAATTTCGGCCGCATAACCCCATGGTCTCCAAGTGCACTACGTAGACTAGGTCAATCAAACACTATCGATTAGAATCGACAGTATGTAATCAACTATGTCTAGTATACACTCAGAGAACAATTGCAATAGGAATGCAATCGAAATATCTCAACTATCGACTATTCAATAATGAATTAACACACACATCTATTTTAGAATAATGAATTAACACACACATCTATCATATTTTTTAAATTATTAATATTGTAAATAATTTTAAATATTAATATTTAATTCTTTGTTGTAAAATATACTCCCTCCATCCCACACCAACTGATACCAAAATTTTGGGCACACATATTAAGGAAAAGTAAGAGAGAGAAAAAGTGGAAGAAAATGTTGTGAGTATGAAAAATTAAATAGGAGAGAGAATGAGTGGGAGAAATAGTTAGGAGAGAGAATGTTGTGAGTGTAAAAGTAAAATAGGAGAGAGAATGAGTGGGGAAAATAGTAAAGATTTTCTTCCATTTTGGACAGTATCAATTGGTGTGGGACGGACCAAAAAGGAAATAAGTATCAATTGGTGTGGGACGGAGGGAGTATAATTTTACAATGATGAATTAAATTAACATTTATAAACAAGATGGGAGTCGTTCTCATCCACAACTATCAAAACCCTATCCCATCTTTGACCAAGAAAGACTGAGCAAACAAGTTCTCGACTGTTTGAGCAAAGAATTTTCTATTTAATAAGAAATTTTTCCAGTTTCACTATCCTCTTCTCTCTAAGGATCTCAAACATCACAGCCATATTTGTGACAGTGTCTGTTTTCTCTTCACTGGTGTTATATGGTCACAAGTAAAAACAAGATAACAGTATAACACCAGTGAAGAGAAAACAGACACTGTCACAAACATGGCTGTGATGTTTGAGATCCTTAGAGAGAAGAGGACAGTGAAACTGGAAAAACTCTTATTAAACGGAAAATCCTTTGCTCAAACAGTCGAGAACTTGTTTGCTCTGTCTTTCATGGTCAAAGACGGGATCTGATTTTGATAGCATGATGATAAAGGCTCTCATCTTGTTTATATTTTAAGATGTTAACCACCAACCACAATACCCTATAAGGGTGTCACTAAGAGTTTTCTTCCTAATTTTAGATAATGATTAGGAGTCTAATTCCTTAACAATACTTCCATCCAAGTCTTTCTAATTTTAGACATTCACCCTCCCTCCTCCTTTGACTTTACACAAGCCATCTAATACAAATTAAGAGTAAACAGTTGACTGCTTGATCAAACATAGAGAAATGTTTAGGATAATGCAATTTACATACTAGGGGTCGTAGATTTATCTTGTTGAAATCATGTTGCAATGGCAACATGCCCATACGTGCTAGGTCGTGTAAGTATTCTAGCCTATGATTAAAATTCATACAATTTATTTTAGTATATTTGAAAATGGTGTATCAAAAACCAACCGTTTAAGGTAGGCTGAAAAAGTGTGATCCGACCTAAGGTGCATCTAGGGTGCCAGGATTGATATCAGGCGCTCAAACGTAGGCGACATACATCACCGTCCGCGATGCCGTCAATCGCCCCAAAATAGGATCTAGAACCAGTGAGCTAGTGTGCGATTGAATATGTTACATTATTGAGACATTCACCCTCCTCCCCCTTTGACTTTACACAAGCCATCTAATACAAATTAAGAGTAAACAGTTGACTGATTGATATATCAAGAAAGACCAAATATGGTATTGAAGTTGCAAAGAGGATGATATAGCCAAAACAAAACAATGCAATATAGCAGGAAGATGGCGACTGAAATTCGAAGAGTATTATCTAGAAATTGGAAAGAATAGTAATGGTCCTGGGCAAGATGATCAATGAGAGTAGTCCTCCTACTCCTACTCCTACTCCTACATTCTCGGTTGTATGTAGTATAACCAATTTAGAGGTTGGAAATTAAAAACCAATATGCAGAAAAATGGTCCCAACTGAAACTAACTTTGTTGGTGATTTAGGGTTATCATTGAGGAAGGCTTTATATTGTAAGGGTAATTCAAAATTAAAGTCATTTTTAATCGAACAACAACAGTGAGGCATGGATTTTCATGTTCCAAGACATAGATTTAAGCATAATAAGCAAAAGCAACACTAACAGGAAAAAAAACACAAATACAACACTCAATATTAAACAGCTGAAACTTAACATCGAAAGGTTAGAGTCATTTTTAGCTCCCTCTTAACATCGAACACTTAATATTAAACAGCAACAAATACATCTTAACCATACACACACTGCAACAGCAACAAAGTAGGAAAAAAAAATTAAAAAATACTTTGCTAAATTGAAGCAAATCAGAACCTAAGAGCGGAACGGCGACGGCGAGGAACAGCGACGGCGATGAACGGCGAGCGAGACTGGAAGAGGAACGGCGATGTCTGAACGGCGACTACGGCTGAGTTGAACGGTGACTAATGAGAGAGAGAGAGAGAGAAAGCGAGTGAGAGAGAGAAAGCGATTGAGAGAGAGAAAGCGAGTGAGAGAGAGATTACTAACCGGTGAGAGCGAGCTGTGACGGCGAAACGCGAACGGCGAACGACGGATGGGGAACGGCGCGACGGCGTTGGTTCAGACCAAGGGTTCAGGCGTATTTGATTTCAAGGCGTAAATGGCCGAGGAAGGGGGAGGGTTTTTATTTATAGGGCTTTTTACCGACGGACGAGGTCCGTCTGTATTACCGGCGAACTCAGTCCGTCGGTACTGCCGACGGAATTAAAAGCATTACCGACGGATTAAGCGAAAATTTAAAAAATAAATTCCCAGCAAATAAAATTTAAATTCCGTCGTTAACTCTGTTTTTTTCCGTCGGTAAATTTTCGTCGGTAATTGCCTTTTTCTAGTAGTGTTTTATGGCACTATGAAGAAAATTAGCATGAAACAAAATAAAGCTGAGTTTTTGGTGAATATGATTGAATGTTATTTACAATTTCTATGACTTTTTTGTTTGCACCGTTTTTGAATATCATTGAATGTTATTTGCAATTTCTATGGATTTTTTGCTTGCACCGTTTTTGAAGTAATGTCTGATCAAGCTCTCTTGATTTTAAAAAAGCCCTTCATTTCAGATTTGTTAAATCTCATCTTACCATTGAATCTATTTTAAAGTGGATTTGGTTGATTTGATCCAATGGAATTGAGTTGGTGTTGGGTCATTTTAGGGTTGATTTGGTTGTCAATAGGAGTGATTAATTGTGATGATTTACCATTGTAATAGAGATAAATGAGTTTGTTTGTCAGGATTTTTGATTTGAGCCTTTTTATTTTACTGATTTTTGAGTTGTGGGTTCGTATTATTGAATTATCGAATTTGATGGCAATTGACTCACTTTTGGTTGATTTGATTGTCAATAAGAGTGAGTTGGTAACTAGGTCACTTTTGAGTTGATTTGATCGTCATTGAAAGTGAGTTTTTTTTTTGATGATTTACTACGGTAATAGAGATGAAATGAGTTTGTTAGGAATTTTGATTTGGGATTTTTTTGCGACGAAGTGAAAGAAGATATTTGCTTTGGAGTTTTGATTGAAGAGGTCAAATGGGATTATATGTTTTCATGAATGAATTATGCGGGGGCAATGACATCGCCTGAATGAAAGAGGGGTCGGGCTATGAAAAAATCTGTTGGGTTCACTAATCTATATTACAATACATGTGTGAGAGAGATAGAGAGAAGGAGAGTGAGTGAGAAAGAAGTTGGTGTTTGAAGAAGTTAGGAAAAAAAGGAAACAGTAAAGTTCATGAGAAGGTGAAGAATCAGTTTGAGTGGTGTAGCGATGGTGATTTTGAACGGTTTGAGTTAAGTTTCTTTATTGTTTATATCGATTATTGTAATATAATGTGAACGAACCTAGATTGCATAAACCTAAATTGCATTCATGGTTAAATATGTTTATAATTTTATTTAAATGTCTTTATCCATGATTGCAACCATCGTAGAATATTTAGTTGAAATGAGAATGTTTTGTTTGATAAGGGAGCATAATTTACCCTTTTCAATTTTTTAATATATTGTCTCATATTTTTGATATTTTAGGTTCTAGATTTTTTTTTTCTGAGTCTGCTTGAACTTATCTCTATTGCATACATTTGCAACCCATATTGGCACTTTGCTAGATTAATATGTTTTGGTTGATAGTTTTTTATAAGCCTATGATGAAATTCATGTAATTTTGAGATAGTTTGAAGTTTTAATATTTATGGATGTTTTTTCTTATCTTTAAAACTTCATGTCTGATGTTTCTTTTGGTGTTTAAGACTTCAGGTTCCCACTGCTTTTGATCCATTTGCCGAAGAAGAGGAGGTATTAGTTGGTTCTTATGTTCATAGTAACTTTCTTTCGGATATGAGAGAGGATTCCAGTGGATTGGTGATGACGATTTGCTTCGAGATAGTAAAGTTACTGAAATTTTGTTATTTTATGGTTGACAGAGATATTTTAAAATTTTCATGATCTCTGTTTCTCAAAGACATTTTTATAAGACAAGTTTCATTTATTTATTATTTTGGTATTTGAAGGGGGGGTGTGCATCTGCTAAAATGGTTTTTTTTTTATTCATTTTTTGGTTTAAAATGGGATTGATCTATAGAGATTTCTTAGCTGCCATTCTTACTTTCTAATTCTCCCATTTAATCTAAATACATTTTTTTTTTTCATTTTTTTAAAGGTTCTAAGTTGTTAAACTGTCATGAATTTATTTGGAAGGGTTAAGGGCTAACATTTAGGATGAGAGAAAAATAAAGTGTTGTTTATACCAAATCTATAAATATAAGATTGTTTGGGGGGTGCGTTGCTCTATGTATAATGTTACCGTGCCTTCGGCACGAGTAGGTGTATACTAGTTTTAGTACAAAAGACATTACATATTCATTCATATTTATATATAATAAAATCAATAATAAAGATTTTGTTGTTGTTGTTGTTGAAAAATATTTATATAACACCTATGGATTAATACCTTTTTTTAAAAAAAAGGTATTTTGTCAAGAATTTTCTATTTGTATTTCATTCCTACTATGCCAATCTATAATCAGACCAACTTTAAACACAAAAGATTTGGTATCACATGGTATAGGGACACAATGTTAGTTAAGTTATTCCATTAAGTTAGTTATATTAAGAGCTTAGAAAGGCATGCCTAACTAACCAACTATAGCCTTTGTTAGCCTGGAAAAATAGGGTTTGTACCCTAAAGTTAGAAAAGGCCAGAGTGCTTGCTGGGTCCAAATCCATCAAGTGGTTCATCCACTTGAGTTTATTCCTTTTCTTAAACAATAAATTAGGATTTGAAAGTGGACCTGCAAAAGTTGTTGTATGATTAAGATTTAATTAAGGGTATGTTTGGCAACCTCAATTTCAAGACTTGAATTTGAAATTGAAAAAATAAAATGAATTTTGTGAAACTAATTTAATCCTTTCAATTCCAATTCAATGAATTGGAATCGAGTTGCCAAACATACTATATACTATAAGAGTTTTGTATGATTAAGATTTAATTAAACATGTCTCTACTTATAATATGCAATAAAGATTTAATAAATAAAATGTAAAACCAAATATAAATTTAATCTCTACCCACATTTAGATAGAGGCAAATTTGACCAGATCTTGAATATATATGTCGAAACAGTATTACAACAATAACTCTGTATAAGTATTTAAATTCTGATCTCTCCAACGCATGTTATAACGAGGGGTGCATGCGGGTTCAAACTGGCTTTGCCAAAACTCGTTGTCCATATTAGAATGGGTGCTCAAATCCATACTGAATCGCTTAAGCCCCAAAATCGATTAGTCAATAACAATTATTTTCTCTATTTCTAAATAAATGAATGTTCAAAAAAAAATCAAATTTACTCAAATTTTTTTAAAAAAATTGAACATTTATTTAGGGACAGAGTAAATACAGTGTCGGAGCCAGAAATCTAAGCAAGAGGGGCAAGAAATTTTGGAGTCAAAGAATGATCAATGGGGGTTCATGAATCATGGACAGCGCCCCGAAATTTTAATTTTAATTTTTTACTATTTTTCCATATACAATGCAACTCTTTATACATAGAAATGGTTAAATACCTGCTTTAACTGTGATAATAATACATCTACTGGTGTTATATCATTCAATAAATGTATAACATAATTAAACGTATCAAAAGGTTCAAAATATTTAGTTGTTTAACATCTACAAATCACACCTACTAAAAGAAAATTATAATTATAAAACATTTTATTTTATATGTTCCACTAAAAGTAGTTATACTGTTTACCTCTTTAGTTGTTTCATTAAAAATTACAATTTTCTAAAATGAAAATGTTTTAATTCTTATTCAATGAAACACAAAATAAAAGTATAATTACACATTAAGCTTCTTAAATAAGGCAATCAATAAAAAAAATATATAATTATAGGAATAAATAGATTAAAGTAAGTTTAATTATGAAAATGAGTAAGTTAAAATATATTGAGTTGGTCTTATAAAAAACTAGTTTTTTCTTAAGATAAGAAAAAACGTGTTTTTCAAAAGCGGGCATTATTATTCAAAACAAACGGTGGCATTTTCGTAATTAATGGTTTCCCCGTTTGTGCCAGTGTCTGTTTAACAAACTGCCAGTGTGATAAAGTGCCAGTGCATGTGTCACAAAATGCCAGTGAAAAAAGTGTCAGTACCAATTTAACAAAGTGCCAGTGTAAACTGGCACTGGCACTTTGTTAAACTGACACTTGCACTTTTATACGGGCACTTTTATATACATGAACTGGCACTCTTCACACTGGCACTCTGTTACACTAACACTGGCACTCTGTTACACTAATATTTTTGCTGGCTCTCAAAAACACAAGCATTGGCATTCAAAAAAACATGGACTGGCATTCAAAATCACGTAAACTGGCACTCAAATACTCATACACTGGCACTAAAAAACACTGGTAATCATTTTTGCTGACATTCAAAAAAACATGGACTGGCATTCCAAAAAATATGTACTGGCATTCAAAATTACGTACACTGGCATTTTCAAAATCACAAAACGCAAAAACACTGATTTGTTCTGTACCATAAATTGTACTGGCATTTCACAATATATAAACTGGCACTAATAAACACATGTATTGACACTCCAATACACGTAAGCTGGCATCTAACACAAACCCAAAAATAAAATCACGCCAAGAAGCACAAGCGACTTTGCCAAATTCTGATTTTGTTCAAATTGATTCCCCAAAATTGTAAATTGTTGAGATCCACTCATAGTAGAGGTAGGAATGACATCCGCGAACAAAACCTGGTCATTTATAGCTGTTGATTTGGCCATTCACGTGAGAAATTGACGGAGGCGAAATTCCGTGTCGCCGGCTGGAAACGAGGAGAGATGGCGTCGGCGGATTTGGGACTTGGCCGAGAGAAGAGAGAGAAACGGTGATGGCGTCACCTGAGGAAGAGCGATTGTTGATTTATAGATTACAGAGGACGGTGAGAAGGGCGATCTGAGGAGCGAGCTATGGTGAGGCAGAGGGTCGTTGTTTGGGTTTGGAAAGAAAGGGAGCTTTGATTTGGGTAGAGCCGAGAATGGTGAAGGGGATTCAAGGGGTTTTTGGCCGCCGGGTGATGGTTTTTGGTGTGGGAGGCGGTGAGGACGAACGGGAGAGAGCTCTTTGCGCTAGAGAGAGAGTCTGAGACGAATTGCGCCTAGAGAGAGAGTCTGAGAACGTTGGGTTTAAAAACACGTTTTTTTGTAAGTTTCAAAAAAACGCGTTTTTTATAAGTTTTTGACAAATATATTTAATAAATGTATTGATTTTCTTTTTTAAAAATCTTAACGTTTTATAAAATTTTAGACAACAGCAGAAAAACGGAGAGGTCATAATTTGGAAGTATCTTTTTGGAGGAAGGAGTAGAAAAGAAGGCACATGTATGTCTACAAGGCATAACAATTAACTTTACAGGTTAGCTAGCAAGCGTGACAACGATGATCATTTCACTCATAATATCTCCGTTCTACGCGTACCAAAACACACACACACATACTACTTTCCCAACTTTTCAAACTCGCCGGAGCTACAATTAAGATGGACGAATCATGGAGGATGAGAATGGGAATGCCGTCATCCAAAAAAGATCACCTCCCCGGTCGAAAGTCCGCCGGTGATTCCCTAACTCTTGACCCCATAAACTTCAGCGACGTTTTTGGTGGGCCACCTCGCTCTGTTCTGTCCCGCCAATTCTCCTCCGCCGCCGACTTCAGTCGCCAAACTTTCTCTTACGAAGAGATTTTCCAGCAGCCGTTTAGTACACGGCCTCCGGAGAGGAACAATGCCAGGAACTTACCGGAGTTCAGGATACCGGCGAGTAGAGGAGGACGGAAGGACAATGAAGAGGAGTTTTACGGCGATATTTTTGGTGATCTACGGAGATCAAGGTCGAGATCTCATCAATCAGTAACGAATTCGCCGTCGGTTTTGAGTTCGGAGGAGTTCAGTCCGTTCCGGTCGGCGGTTGTTGACGACGACGTCTCTTTCTTTGCTTCGAAGCTCAGGTAACTGTCACCATCTGCTTTTCTCGAATTTCCACATGTGCCATTGTCTTTGGCATTAATTACTGCATGAACATTCCTCTTGTTTGCGAATCTTATCAAGGGCAGTTTGGTCATCGATTAAATTTACCCCTTACTATTTGCAGTTTGATTATATTGCAAATTGGCCCCTCATAGATTAGACTAAAATTAATATCGACTTCATAGACGCTTTCAAATGAAGTGAAACTTGTTTGAGATGGGTCAAAGGACCTTTTTTAGTTTCAAATCCTTTTGATTAACTATTCCCTCAGATTTTTCTTTTCATTCGACAGTAGATGGTTGCCACTTGTGGAATGAAATCACCTTGAAACCTAATCACGTGTGCATCTATCATTTACATTATATAAGTAGTTGGGATCCAACGTTTATGTGTTACTGAGCACATCATATGTGTTACTGAGCACATCATGACATCAGCCTAATAACTAATAACTGTTGAATCACCTGTTATCTACAATGTTATTCACAAAAGTAGTACAAATGATTGCATCTCGTAAAATGAATACTACTCCCTTAAATTTCTTCTCGAATATCAAATCAATGGGATTAATTTATGGGGAAATGATAATTTAGGGTCCAAAGTTTAGGGTGTGAGTCAATCGTGATTTGATGTACCATTTTTACCAATTTAGGGTCCAAAGTTATCTAAGTTAGTCATAGGGATTTTCTGACGAAATTATTAAAAAAATGTTAAGCCAGACTCCGTTTGGCACATACCTTCTAAATTTTGGACTGTAAATTGACAATACCCCTAAATAACATTGGACCTGATTCCGTCCAAGAACCCATAACTGAGAGACCCTGATTGGCACACCCCCTACCCTTTGACCCTAATTTGTCATTTCCCCTTAATTTATTTTTCTCACACATTCAAAAGTGTTGGAAAGATAATTGGTTATAAAAGACTTTCTAAAAAGGAATTGAACACTTATTTTGAGATGTCAAAAATGAAGCGGAAAGCAAAGCAAAGCAAACCAAAGCAAAAAGATGGAACTTGAAAGGAAGGTTGTCAAGAAGAATGGTGAAAGCAAGGATCAATTCAAACGGCCTGGAGGAAAGAAGAAAACTAAAGCCCAATTTTTGTCCTTTGTTTATTTTCTCTTTTCCTCTATTGTTTACACAATCAACAAACAAGATAATGAATTCTTATATTTGTTCTATTTTCTCAAGGCCAATAAACGTTTCGACTAAATGGAACTCAACAGCAATGATGCACGAAGTACGGCAAATGCCAGATTTCCCATCCAATCATTCCTCCTATTTTGAGAACCAATTTACAGAAAATGAACATCGCGAGAACTTCAAATCTTCTCATTCTGGGTGCTCAGGAAAGGTCTCATCCCCAGAAACCTTATGTCGTGAACCCATTTCATATTGCAGCATCAAAGTGCCTGTTAAAGATCTGCAACTGAATTCCCCATCATCTGTTGTATCCTCACTTTGCCATGACCACGAGATTGAAGCCTGCATAAGTTTGGACAGAGTAAATCAAGAACAAAGCATGGAGCAAGAAGATGAAGATGAAGATGAGATTATGAGCTCATATGTAATTGAGATTAATGTCGATAAGAGAAAAGGGACGGAAGAAGCTCAAGGAATTGATGAAGCAATTGCTTGGGCCAAGGAAAAGTGTCGAGCATCTAGTAATGAGAAAGAATGGAGTTTTGAAGAATATGAGCAAGAAGATCCTATGAGACTACAAGGTATTGTGTCTGACAGTTCCTTTTCATATGAACGCGTATTGACTTGTGAGAAGTTATTTAAAGAGGATACTCATAGTTTTCGTTTTCTTTCTTTTTTTGGTTTTAATTTTGCAGAAAAGCTTGATGAAATTCATGAGAGCGGGGAGATACGCAACCCTGGATTAACACTATCTCAGCTGGTAAGTTAGTGGAGCAGAAAACTTTTAGATCACTATAGTATAGTGTGACCACAGAAATTAATTTTACTGAATTGGAAGAAAAGTTCAACACATGGATTCATATTGCATTGGCATTTTCACACTCTTACCGGTGTATAGATCATCTCTAGTGGCTTTGAATTATAATCTTCTAAAGCATAATCCTGTGCAGTTCATATTGCGGATATGATTTTTGAATCTTTATCTATTACTGGATAGATTTTCTATTACACGCTGTAACTTTGCTGTTTACTCTTTAACTTATTTTGTAGTATAAGAAGAGACCAGAGAAGTTTGCAACAGAAGAGGAGAAACAACAACTTGAAAGAGATGTAAGCATTTCTTTTACCTAAAAACATATTTTCACGCTAAATAATCAACATGCTTTCCCTGTATATCCAGGTGAATCATTGTACATATAATCACTTCTCAGTTGGATAAGTAAATATTACAGTATTAAAAAGTACCAACAATCTATGGGAATCGACATAATAATAATGATTATTGACTACTTTAATTCCCCTAGAGATGAAATTTTATTGTTGGGTTTGATGCCTTTTGAGGATTGGGACGCCTAATCGTGAGTCAAGACAAGTAAATTATTTTATTTCGGAATTTTGGGCAGTGGCACGACCGTGCGATACATAAGGCACGACCGTGCAGAAGTGGCACGACCGTGCCACACATAAGGCACGACCGTGCAGGACAGTGAACATCGGACACGGTGGTGCAGGTTAAAGTGCACGACCGTGCCTACGTGGTTTGGGCCTGGGCCTGCCAAACTTCAGCGCACAGGATTTAGAAAACCCTGCTGCAGGGTTAGGAATAGAGTTGTATAAATACTTCCCTATCCTCTAACATGTTTAGGGGTTCAATTGCTCGTCTGTTTCTCTAGATTAGGGTTTGCACAGCTAGTAATTCTTGTGATCAATAATTCGTGCAACTTAATTAGAGATTGTAATATGTGATTTCTCAAGTGATAATAATATTTTCTCCCTCTGCCTATGGACGTAGCAAAGTTGGTGAAACACGTAAATCTTGTGTTCGTGTGCGTGAGTTTTGTGTTCTTGATTGCTTCTTATTGACTTTGTTCAAACAAACTGATATCAAAGCTGATTGGTGAAGAAAGATCCAGGGGTATTCCGCTGCAGAAGAAGATGCATTCAGGAACAAAGTCACCGATTGACAAGTTTAATGGGAAGAATAGTTTTAGTCTTTGGCAAATCAAGATGAAGGCCTTATTGAGAGAAAAAGGTTTGTGGGTTCCAATGGCTTCTGCAATCAGGGATCAAAAAGGTGATCCAAAAAGCAAAGCAGAAGCCATTCCCACAGGAGCTGCTCCGGTAGGAACATCAGAAGGTACAGAGAATGATGCGAAAGCAGCAACGAAGGAAGCAGCTGATCTGATCGCGCTAGATGAGAAGACATACTCCAAAATCAACAGATGTCTGGATGATGATCTTTTAGCAGATATTGCAGATACTGATTTCGAAGGAGCTTTATGGTTAATGTTGGAGAGCATGTTTTTGATGAAATCGTTGACCAACAAGTTGTACCTGAAGCAGAAGTTATGTGGTCTCCATATGACTGAAGGTACGCCCATTAGGGATCATCTAGATCGATTTACTGTTATTACTTGAACTGCGTAATATTGAAGTTAAAGTCGAAGATGAAGATGCTGCTTTTATTCTGTTGGTCTCTTTAACACTGTTGTAGGAGGTTAATACTAATCTCAAGACCAGAGATTTGCGCCGCAAGGCGATTGATATATCTACAGAATATCAGTCAGTAGGTTTGGTTGCGGAAAGCAGCAGGGCCAAGAATAGGAGAAACAAGGGTTCTTCAAAAAGGGGGTCCAAGACCTGGAGATGTCTGCAGTTACTGCAAGGAAAAGGGGCATTGGAAATGTGAATGTCCCAAGTTGAAGAAGAGCGAGCAATGTGAGTCAACTACAGCCATGGCAGATACGATGCTGCTCTTATTCTGTTGGTCTCCTTACCACTGTTGTATGAGAGATTTGTGGATTCCTAAATTAATGGTAAGGACACGGTTACTTTGGACAAAGTCAAGACTAATCTTAAGACCAAAGATCTGCGCCGCAAGGCGAGTAGTATTTCTATAGAATCTCAGTCAGCATGTTTGGTTGCGGAAAGCAGTAGGGGCCAGGATAGGAGAAACAAGGTTTCTTAAAAAAAAGGTCCAATACCTGGAGATGTCTGCAGTTACTGCAAGGAAAATGAGCATTGGAAACGTGAATGTCCTAAGTTGAAGAAGAGCGAGCAATTTGGGTCAACCGCATGCATGACAAATAACGATGAAGAGGACTATGCTTTATTAACTTACAAAGGTATGAAAGATGCATGGATTCTTGATCATGGGCTTCTTATCGCATATGTTCGCGCAAAGAATGGTTTGAAACGTATGAAAAGACGGAAAGTGGCGATATTTATACTGCTAATGGTTCTGTTTGCAAGGAGTTGGCATAGGTTCCATAAGGGTGCGAACTTCGGGTGGTAAGTTCTGTACGTTAAACAAGGTTAGACATATTCCTGAAGTAACGAAGAATTTGATATCGCTTAGTCGACTAGACAAGATGGGATACAGTTTCAAAGGTAAAGGTGAAGTGGTAAATGTCTGCAGGGGTTCGAACGTAATTCTGAAAGGGTAAAACAAGGTTCCTAGTACGTCCTCCAAGGTTCTACGTTTTGGGCTCGAGAGTCGAGCATCGTACTATAGAAAGTATGATAGAGACACATCCAAAGGAAGCATGTTGCATAGATTCGTGTGGGGTGGTTGACAAACAAGTGGAGCAACAAGTTACTCTGGGTGGTGTTGAGTTGGGTAAGCAATAGTTAGTAAGTCAACACACAAAATTTGGAAATGAAGGAGTCAAGGAGAAAGAGGCCTTTGCTAGGGATTCCATGGGTTATTTCACTTCAACTGTTTGGGTTGGCGAGATCCAATGTCGACTGGATTCGCCTGATTACCGGTTTGGGCAATTTTGAGTGTCTGCTGCAGTGGCACATTTGGGTGTCACAGTTTGGTTGTCCATGGGGATACATTTGAGTGTATTGAAGACATGTCTGTTTGCTTGTGTTCATGTGCGTGGGTTTGTGTTCTTGATTGCTTTTGTTCTAACATTTTATTATAAGCAATCTTTTTATGTAAAACACAGATAGAACTAGAGTTATTGGATGAAGATGTAAGATTGTGGTCTGCTGGCAAAGAAGCTAATATCCGCTTGCTTCTCTCAACGCTACATCATGTAAGATATCTCATTTCTCAACTCTGTATGATTGTTTTTCTCCCAATAATGTGCTTCCACGTTTTTTTTTTCTTTTATAAAGAAACTGTCAGTTAAAAGTTAAAATTTTGAAGGAAAAAAAAAAAAATTTTTTTTTTTTTTTACATTTTCCCAAGTTTTCAGCTCCATTTTTAGAATTATCGTTGATGAATCCGAGTGATTGCTACAATATAGTTGGTTCATTTAAGGTGGAACTCTAGTTCTCAAATGCTTCAATAAACATTATTCTTGGGCTGAATTCAGATTTTGTGGCCGAATAGTGGATGGCACACAATCCCTTCTTCAAATCTCGAAGAAAGTGCAGATGTAAAGAAGGCTTATCAAAAAGCACGCTTGTGCCTGCACCCTGATAAATTGCAACAAAGAGGCGCCACTTTCCCACAAAAATATGTTGCAGAGAAAGCATTTCCACTTCTCCAGGTAAATCTCTAAATCTTCAGTTAATCTATTTTCTTGTCGGTTGCCCTGTTAAACACAAATAGCCTATTTTGCTGCCAATTTTTTTGGGTTGCCAGCAAAATTTCATTTGCTCCATTCTGGTCATTGTGTTGTGCCAAGGCAAAGACAGTTCTTAAACTGAAATAGCCATAGAAATTAATATCCTAGAACTTGGTCT
Organism: Adenophora triphylla var. japonica; assembly: GCA_022495995.1. Lineage (NCBI taxonomy): Eukaryota > Viridiplantae > Streptophyta > Magnoliopsida > Asterales > Campanulaceae > Adenophora > Adenophora triphylla. The sequence goes on from JAFEMH010002449.1 coordinate 208,313, forward strand.
GTCACAAGATCACGATTATAATCTAGTTACGAGATAACAATCCAAGTCAATTGACTTTTGATCATTGTTTGCAATCACGAAATAGTTCCCATTTTCTGTTACGTTTTTATTAGGATGCCTGGGCTGCTTTCATATCCCAAGATGTTTTATAATCTCAAGGATGTAAATGGAACCTGAAGTTATTAGTATATAATGGTGATGAAGAACAGAATCCACAAAAGGAGTAGCGTTTCAGGAAATGCGTATGCGTTGACTTCCAGAAATGAATCGGCCTCTCCTTCTCCCTCTCCCACCTTAGTACATGTTTACGCTTGCTGAAATCCATATTCTAGTAGAAATCAAAAGGTAAAACAGTTGTGATGAAAGTATTCATAGATAGATTGCTCAAAAATGGTGGTTGTTTGTATTTGTATTTTGCATGCATATGTAATCCTTTTTAAAAAAATACCCCCTCTTGCATTTAGTTCATTTTATGGTTCTACTTTGAATACTCCCTTGGTTTGTCACGAATAGATTGAGCAATAATTTTGGCGCAATTTTCAAAAATATACAAGCAAGTAAACCATCAACTATAAAAAACGGACTTATAAATAGTCAAATACTCATTGACTGTGTTATGGTGAGTAGAACGCAACAAACACTCCAAAAGTATCACGAAATATGAACGATGTCAGATTACATGTCTATTTGTGTTTAACCATACACATCTTGAAGAAGCTCAAAATCAAGCGCCCGAAGTTCCTGCCCTTTGGCCTACAAAAAGCAGGGAAGAGAAAAACGGCCAGGAGATTCATTAGAAGGGAAAAGATGATTCTTGTAAGCTAGCATAGCTTGCATAAATGAATCGTAATTATTTCAGCTTTCAAGTATCATAAACTGCATAAAGAGACCACCCCAAAAGTCCCAAGATTGAATTTAGAAACAATATACTCCCCGGTCCCAAAGCGATCTTCTACTTTTTTTTTCAATACGAAGGTACTTTGAGCAATGATTTTAGGTTAATTTAACTATCCTAATAAACACCTAAATTTATGGCTCTAAATACCTTCATATTGAAGTAGGAAGAACATTTTAGGACGGAGGGAGCAAGTAAAAGTCAAACCTTTAGGCTGGAGAGAACTGAGAAGTCAAACCTTTATGCAGAGATATCACTAAGTAGGCAAGTTCGATAAAGTGACCAATAAATGATATTATCCTTACGAGTAACCCCAGGAATCAAATCCTGATGCTTTGACACGGAAAAGGATCCTTCTATTTAAGGATTGTCAAGAAAGAAATATGTCACTAACCATCATTTAATTCTTCTTTTGTTTCGTCCCCCGTCCTCCACACGATATCTTTCAAACCAGTCGATAGGTTCTTATAGAACTGGATAGATAGTAAAATAAAAAAACAGCAGAAAATCAGCAAAAATGTACATGTATGGCATAACGGCCACCAGGATTGTGATAAATGCAGTGGCTGAAGTTGACTTGATATACTCCCTCCGTCCCAAAATGAATGACCAAACAAATTTCAAATTTTGTAAATTTTTGATCATTCATTTTGTGACAAAGGTAGTAAGATTTTAATCCGTACCTTGTGGAATTCTAAGGTGTCCCCTCCAGCTTTGCGAACCTCAACCATATAAAGTGATGGAGCCACCTCAAAAATCTGAAAAAACATATGTAGGCCAACTTTAGAAACAAATGTACAAATCATAGAACTTTTCTGGTATTGAAGGAGACACTGAACGAAACAAACCTCAGTTGCAACAGATAGATGACCCTTACGTCCAGTCTTTTCCCCTTGAAGCTTTAACTGAAATTAGCGGACATTTTCTAGAACTTTCTTTAGCTATAACTAATCAAGCATTTTTAAATTGGACTTCTATTTCCCATGGATAAAAGCATGAGACAGTCATCTTTAAGGGTGAGGCATGTGCACCTTATAATTATTTTTCTTAACATCGAATCCAAGGGGCTGAGCAGCTTCTTCTATTTTTGAGATAATCTCGTTAGCAGAACTTTTGGATGTAAATCTGGTTTCCCGCTTAACAAGCCCCTGCCACCAAAGTAGATGTCAAATGTAAAGAACCATATCCTATATAAACATATTAATTGTATAGCACGGAGAAGTATTCAACTTCATGAGCAACATAGCCATAAAAACAGTTAATTCAGTGAAGTAGTGAATTTTGAACTAGAAATCATGGCAATTAACCAATCGCTTAAGCTAGCAAAGAGCTAGAAAGTAGAAATATGGTTTGCACTCCTTCCCAAAGTTGGTGTGTAAATTTCAGATACAAAATGAGTTTGATTTTCTAGCAAAGTTACCAAATTCACCTTGTTAACTATCATGTCCTCATTTATACATCAAGTATATGATGTCATGACCAAGGGTATTTATGTATACATATATGTGCTTAAAAGGCAACTATTTTCTTGAAAGTATAAAAAACACACGTTTTGGGACGAAGGGGTAATAAATACTAAATACGAGTCATAGTAAAAAAAAAATCATGTGACTTCAAAGTTCAAACATAGTTACAAGCAAAGGATGTATTATTCTCTACAAAGAACCTACCATCTCAACCTGTCGTAATTGAAGAGAGGGTAAGAATAATCAACATTAATCCATAAATACTTTTCGGAAAAAAACAGCATGTGCATGAAACTGCCAGAGTAGGGTCTAGGTAATTACTTATGTGTCGCAAAACTAACCAAATCTATAACATTGAACATACCATTTGTTTTTCAAAAAGAGAACTGAGGTTGAGACCCTGAGATTTAGATATAAGCTCAAAGGCATTCATGGTCGCAGGTGCCGCAGATCGTTCTTCCCGCCTTTCCACCACAAGGTTTGGAGACTCCTAAAATTCCAAGACATTTGTGTCACTACCCATCACGCTAGTAAAAATTTAGACCAAATAAATATATTTATCACAGAATGAAAGACTTACCCCTATTTCATTAAAAATAGCATCCACATCATCCAGACTAACATCTTCTTGTTCAAATCTAGGCGGCTGATAACCTTTTTTAAACCATTCATTCTCAACAACCTCCGAAATTGTGATACGCTGTTTCAGAGTTTATAGAGTTAGTGTCCGCTTCAGAAAGAAGAAATGTTAGCAACTTTAAACATCCAAAGAAGAGTCAAGTGGAAATACTGTTGAGGGACTAGGATCCAGAATTCTTTTAATCAGCTTCTTTGCATTCGATGAGAACCAAGGAGGACAAGTGAACTCGGCCTTAAATATCTGCAATCATATTGTGCAAGGTTCCAACTTAAAACATGTGCATGACACAAGGTACCTCGGAAGCAAGAAAACAGTGCGAACTATTTTTTCCCATGTTCAAGATGAAAAATGATATACTCCTCCATCCCAAAATGAATGTCCATAATAATGATATACTCCCTCCATCCCAAAATGAACATCCAAAATGATTAAATTTGCTCTTGATCAAGAGTAAATTTGGACATTTTTGGACATTCATTTTGGGAGGGGGGGGGGAGTAATATCACACTACAGTTGAGTTTCTGATACATGTTTCCCACTGTGCAAAAGCAAAACAAAAGAAATCTATAAATTAAGTTTTAAATACAGCCCATACAAATGGAAGTCACCTTTTTGTACAAGGCCATGAGATTTGAATCTTCAAAGGGCAAATAGCCAGCCATGAGCACAAAAAGAATTACACCACATGACCACAGATCTGCCTTAGCTCCATCATAACCTTTGTTATTAATCACCTGATATAACCGGAAAAAACAACTTAAAGACTGCTGATATAACTAAAATAAGAATGCTACATAGTACCAAGTAATTAATATACCTCAGGGGCAACGTAATTTGGTGTGCCACATGTTGTATGCAATAGGCCATCCTCCTAAGAGCGGGAGAAAAACAGGACTTAAGTTTTGAACAACCTTATGCATAAGGACGAATGTCAATAATAAAATGGCCTTTAGGATATGAAGTAATAAAGTAGGGTAAGAAACAAATAAAACAAGTTAGCCGTTAACAATTGTAAATTCTTATGGCATAGAGATAGGAACTATCTCAAATCATTGATGATTAAACGAGAAAATATCATACTTACTCTAACTTGTTGTGGCAGCGCACTCAATCCAAAATCAGAAACTTTAAGAACTCCGTTTGCGTCGAGCAACAGATTTTCTGGCTGCAAATGGAAAAGATATGATAACCTAGTTGTAGCATGGATAATTTGCTCATGATATAATAAATTTAATCCCGCCAGGAAAAGATATTAGGCAACTTTGGGAAGATTTTGAAACAGGAATGGGGGAGAAATACCACACCTTGAGATCTCTATGGAAAACGCCCCGGCTATGGCAATAGTCTACCGCATTAACGAGCTGCTGAAAATACTTTCTTGCTTCGTCTTCTTTCAGCCTACCTTTTGAAGCCTGGAAAATCAATGACGGAGCATCACATCTTACTCAGCATATAGAGAAATATTGTCATTAGAAAAAATAAAAATGAAGTAGCTAAAAAGCTTACAATTTTGTCAAACAGTTCACCACCAGTAACAAATTCCAAAACAATATATATTTTTGTCTTGCTAGCCATAACCTGCAGCACAAAGACACAGAGTCACGCAAGAACCATGTATGGCCTGAGGGCTAAGTAAAAGTCTGGTTAATAGAAATAGTATGTAAGACAGAGATCTCTCATCGGACCAGTGTCTTCATTTATTTTAAATGAGCACGATTTTAGTAATATAACAATATAAAATGTAATGAGTTAAAGCTATCTCGTGTCACATTACAGATCTATTTAATCCAGTAGCATTGCACAAAGAAGAAAAAATGGGAATAAGAAACAAGAACCACGAAAAGTTTCTTTAAAGGAAGATTTCCTCCGTCCTAAAAGAATAGTCTCATTAACTATTGTTTAGTGACGAATGGAGTACAATTAAGTTGATATATAGGGTAGGGTGAGGTGATGGTGTCGTATTTACAGTTTACTGATAAGACAATATTATTTTTGTTTGAGGGTACTAGGGTTTTTAAGAATGCTTTACTCCTCTTCAAATCTTTGGGGCGATATCTCATGATAATATCAATCTAGCCAAGCGTTTTTAGCAGGCATTAATATGGATAGCCACTATAGTGTAACCAGGCTTCCTTAATAGGTGGTCAGGTTTATCTCTCTGTCTCCCCCCTCCTGTGTCTAGCTTGATTTTTCTTCTCGGGGGGGGGGGGGTTTCAGAACATTGTAGAGGGTGTAACTAAGAGTCATGATGACTAGAAGCGGGGGATTTTTTTTCCCACTAGGTGGTAGAGTTACTCCTAGTAGAGCTTATCAAGAATCCATTTGTTTCCGTGCTTTAGGAGTCCTATATTGTGGCTGACAATACTGAGATCATTTAGACGCTTGGATATAGAAGGATGAGGTTTAGGTAGTGGGAATCTGCTTTCTAGGAACAAATCTCATTTTCATAAGTGACTTTGGCATTCCCTTATGAACTGCATTCTATCTGGAATAAGGCGGAAAATGAGCAAAGTTGGCATGTTTAATAAATGGGTGGGATGCTAGCAAGCATTGGACTCCCAAAGCGTGGATCTTGGAATAAGTATTGAAAAGAACATTGAAATAAAGAGCAATCAAGTCAAACTTAGCTTAGTCGTCAAATTTACAGTACGATAAAAATTATAAATAGTGAAACCGACCATTTCATACCTCATACATACGGATCACATTTGGATGTCTGATTATTTTCATGGTAGAAATTTCTCTTTTAATCTGCATATGAATGACACAACGTTAAAGCAACGGTTGCAGGGAGAAGCAAATATAGAATCAAATTAGACATGCTCTCCCCAATTAAAAAAAAAAATTCCAAAGAAAGGCCTCAAGACCCTTAAGACTGATGCAAACAACATAAAATAGAGGCTCTGCAAAAAAAGAACAAAAGAGAAACAGTGCTCCAAACAAAAATTCTGAAGTTTATAGAGAAGAAAAAATACGAAGTAAAGTTGACAAGGTTCAAACAAAAAAGACGGATTCAGTCTTGGAGCAACAAACATCAGTTATACGTGAATTCATGTGGAATATTCCTCAGAATCCATAAAGCAAATTTACACTGATAAGATCATTAAAAGAAAAGAAAATGACAACTGATCAACTATCCGCTAGTGTTTGGTTAATGCCAGATTTTAAAAAGTTGACTTCTTATTCGTTATATTTAAATTAAAAGTATAAGCTTCCAATATCCTTTATCTCTCATCCCAGAATTTCTGGACATCCAGCACGGCCCCAAATTAAGAGCCAACTCAAATAATCCAAAAGCATAAGTAAGTGTTTGTATCTTGAAAACAAGAATTTAACAAAAGAATGTTCCATTTAAACACGTAAGAGATAAGGACACAAAGTGTTAACAAGTGACATAGCGATAACTGATCACCATTAGCTTTACACCCTAAATGATTGAGATATTCCCAAACAAAAATAAAAAGGCTACTAATTTGGAGTATAATCACATCTCAATCGATATAACAATACCGAATTCACATTTCCAAAACCCAGAAATCAAGAAAGTTTAAAAGTCAACTCACTAAAACAGAAGCAAAATACAGAAAAGTCAACTAAGCATAACAATCTCCAAATCCAGCAAAAACCAAATGAGGAAATAGAAATTCTTTAAACTAGTATCACAACCTGAGTGATCATCTTATGCTTGAGGACTTTCTCCTTGTCAAGAATCTTGATGGCAACATTTTCGCCTGTCTCGATGTTCCGGGCAAACTTGACCTTAGCAAAAGTACCCTCCCCAAGAGTTCTTCCCAGCTCATACCTCCCAACTTTAGTCCTCCCACTATTACCTCCTCCTCTACTGGAAGACATCTCTTCCTCAAAAATCTCTATTCTATATAAACCCTTCTCTCTATATATATGATCTTCTGATCAGATTATTTTGTTTCCCTATTCCTCTATAGATATATACAAAATTCTTCTCACTCACTATCCCTAATAATGAATACAAATGCCATCCATCTCTTGTTTCTTTTTCTTATCAGGCTATAATACAGATACCATCAATTGTATCAAAGTTGATATCTTTCTCTTTCTATGTTTCTCTCTTTCTCTCTTTCTCTCTCTAAATATACAGATATGAGAAAAATGAACAGGGGAGAGTTCAAGATCTCTTCTTTTTACAAGGCTGCCAAACCTGAGACTTGGCCACACTCATCTTTCCTATTTAGAAACTTGTTTAGAGAGAAAGAAACCCAGAAGGGAGATCTCTGAGATCAGTAGAAAGAAAGGGATTCAAACCGGAATGGGGAGAAACTGAAAGAAATTGAAGGTGGGTATGGAGGAGGAGCAGACACCATTGATGAGGGTTTCTGCAAAATTAACGTGAAAAAGGGTAAAATCTTTTGGGGGTAATCATTCAAAAAAGCGAGGGTTTAGGGATTGAATTGCTCTGTAACATAAGAAGGCTGAATTTGGGGAAAGATAAATCTCAAATTAATGGAATTCAATGTTAAATACTCCCTCCGTCCCATGATTATGTAGAATTTTTGGCCCGGCACGGAGATTAAGGTAAAAAGTGATAAAGGTAATGTGTTGTGAGTGTAAAAGTAAAATAGGAGAGAGAATGAGTGGAGAGAATAGTAAATTTAAAAAGTGTTGTGAGTAGAGAGAAGTGGGTCCTACTTCCATTTTGGGAAATTATTGATTATTGTGGGACGCCCAAAAGAGAAATTTTTCGGTATTATTGTGGGACGGAGGGAGTATAATGGCAGGCAGGTTAAGTTATTATACGAGGATGGTCGAAACCTAGGTGGGCCTTACCCAAGTAAAGTTTTCAATCTTGTACTGTCCTACTGCGGGCCATATATAGTACAGAAGAGTACGCTCTCGACTTTTCAAAAACGAGAGAAAAGAAATGAAAAGAAAGTAATTAGTGGGCGTTTGTTTTTTTTATTTTAAATCTGTTTGTCTCTTAATACTTACTCCCTCCGTCCCATAATACTTGACACACATTTCTATTTTGGGCGTCCCACTGATAAGTCACACTTCCTAAAATGGCAAAGAATCTTTACTATTCCCTCCACTCATTCTCTCTCCTACATTATTTTAATACTCACAACACCATTATAATTTACTATTCTCTCCACTCATTCTCTCTCCTACTTAACTATCTACACTCACAACACATCAACCTTTTTACTTTTTTCTTAATTCCCGTGCGGAACAGTAAATGTGTCAAGTATTACGGGACGGAGGGAGTATTCATTAAGAGGATTAGAAAAATAAGTGTGTTTGTTTTTTTTTTGAAATAAGGCTTGTTAGGCTCTTAAAGTCCTCTTAATTTTAAGTGGTTAAAATGTTGCTGAATTGCCTCTGAAAGCCACTGTTTCATATTTGGTTTTGGTTAATTTTTTTTTTAAACTGTTTACTGCTTCATACTGCATTTACGTTTTTTTTTTTTTTAACTGTTTCAGATAATGAATTCAGATAAAAAATCAAACAACTTATCCATTTCAGAATTCAGTTTTCAGTTGCTGCCTCTTAATCATTCAGCCATTTTCAGAACTGAAATCAGATTTCAGCACTTATCACTTAAAAAAACAAAAACCCCCTTAAAATAATTTTCTTGCTAAACTTGTTGAATGAAAAGAAAAGAAATTTTTTTGAGCATTTTTTTCCTGCACAATCTTTTCAAAAATGGGAGAAAATGAAATGTTATAAAATAAATTTTTTTGATAAATATATTTTACCCCTCAAATATTTATCTTTTTCTTTCATTATTGATACAAATGTAATTTTATATTTTTTTCATTCCTAACTCGAGAGCACCTCAAGAAGTAATTTTAATTTTTTCTCTTCCCTTCCCTTCAGTTCTCTTTCTTTTATGTTACTTTAAATCTCGAGAGCACAAATCGCATAAGATTAATTTTTTTTATTGCTACTGAAGTCTGTATAATAATTAACATATTTGAGATAAGATAAAATAAGGACAATTCGTTCCACGTTATCGGATTATTTGTTGATATTAAAAAATATCTACTTCTATTAATATTAATATGGGTTATAAATTTAAAAGAGATTGAATCTATGGAGTGCTCATTTCAATGACATAGATGCTCAGGATATTAGTTGATTGAAATTTCTTGTAGTGACAACTACATTTCTTAATAAAATGGGTGAGATTTCTTAATAAAATGGGTGAGAGGAAAGAGAGTCCAAAGAAAATTGTGCCATTCAAACATGCTTCGACAGCTAATACTGCAATTGATGTCAGCAAGTGCCTCAAAATCATAAGTTATTTGTTAACTACTAGTAATAGTAAAAGTCTGTGTCCGAGGACATGTGATATTTTTATAATTAAAAGTGAGGATAAAATGGAAAAGAGACAATTTAGTAAGGGTAAAATGGGAAAAAAAAACTTTTGACACTATTCATACAACTATTCATGTGGATCTCTTTTTACAAAAATCAAATTTTAAGAGGGAAAAGTTATTTTGAAAATTAAGGATAAAACTGGAAATAAAGAACCTTGACAGAATTTGAGGGACAAAATGAGAAAAATTAATCTGATACTGTTCATAGAACTGTTCACCACCGTTGCCATTTATACTATAGATACTTCCTCACATCACAGACTTCTTCTTTTATATAAATTGCATTATTACAAGTTATTGTTTTCTAAACTAACTCTAGTCATTGTTTCCTAAATTAACTCTAACTATAATTTTTCTAGATTTAGTCTTTGATTTCCTAATACTTCAGCAATTCTTCAGCAAGTATGTTTTAGAATCCTTGTCATATTAGAGTCCTTGTTATTACCTTACTTACTTCCTTTTGTTATGTATAAATAGGGTCTTACAATATAAATGAAAATAAGATATCGTCTTCAATATTTATCAAAGCTTACATGGTATCAGAGCTTAGATCACCAATCTTTTTTTCTTTTTCATGGCTGCCGAAGCAACCATCTATCTCACCAAGGAGTTAACCCTCAAAAACCGATCCCACACAATCACCACATTCCCTGCCACCGTTGCCTATGTATCCAGAAATCCCAATCCACCCAGAAACATCAACCCTCGCTCAAACCCTACACAATATTCACCCAACTCTTACTCGGCCTATTCCCCTAACACCAATCCGCAACCAGATCGTGCTCCATACAAAGGACGTTGTCAGTTCTGTCGAAAAGATGGACACTTCTTCAATCAATGGCATACATTTCGCCAACTCTATCCTCAAGTAAGTTTTCCTAACCCTAAGCCCACCCCACCCCCATCAAATTCCAATCCCATAAACAACACCAATCCTCGCCCTCAAAACCGTGGCCCGCAACCCACCTATCTCATCGCCTATTCTGCCACCACCTCCAATCAACCCACACCCGCTTGGCTCTTCGACAGTGGTGCCACTCACTATGTTACTCATGGCCTCAATAACCTCTCTCTCCATTTCCCTTATGATGGCATCGAGAACTTCTCATTGGCGATGGCTCGGGTCTTCCAATTTCCAACATAGGTTCCACCTCTATTCTCACTTCTTCCTCTCCCCTTCTTCTTAATGATATTCTTCATGTCCCTCGTGTGTCTCGTAACATAATATCTATATCTAAGTTGTGTCTTGATAATAATGTCTTTGTCACTTTCTCATCCAATTCCTTTGTTGTAAAGAAACTTCGCACGGAAACCATTCTTCTTCAAGGTAATCTTAACTCTGGCGTCTATGAATGGCTTCCCAAATCCCCTACAGTTCACGTCACAACGTCATCTTCCACAGTCAACTGGCATCATAGATTAGGGCATCCTTCTGTTTCGATTTTACGTACTATTAGTTCTTCTTTTGATTTAGGTATTCCTAGAGACTCAAATTTTCATTGCAATGCTTGTGATTGTAATAAAAGTCATAAATTACATTTTGATGAAAATTCTCTTTCTTTCGATTGTCCTCTTGATTTGATTTATAGTGATGTTTGGACGTCTTCACTATTATCTTATGATGGTCACAAATATTACATTGTTTTCGTTGATCACTTCACTCGATACACTTGGCTTTATCCTCTCAAACACAAGAATGATGCCACTCATATATTCACCAATTTCAAAAAGCTTGTGGAAAATTTCTTTAATCGATCCATCATTACTATTTTTAGTGACAATGGTGGGGAGTATATTGGTCTTTGTCCTCTTCTCACATCTTTTGGTATCAACCATCTCACATCTCCTCCACACACACCGAAACACAATGGGATATCTGAACGCCGCCACTGTCACATTGTTGAAACGGGGCTATCTCTTCTAACCCATTCTCACATGCCTCGAAAATTTTGGACTCATGCTTTTGTCACCGCATGTTATCTCATTAATCGCATGCCAACTCCTACACTTCACCTTCAATCTCCGTTCTTCAAACTCTTTGGCAAAACACCAAACTACTCCAAGCTACGTAGTTTTGGATGTCTATGATATCCATGGCTCCGTCCATACACACACAACAAACTTGATCCAAAATCTTCCCCTTGTGTCCTCATAGGCTACCCACTCAAAGTGCATATTACTGCCTCGATCCTACCACTTTCAAAATGTTTGTGTCTCGCCATATCAAATTTGTTGAACATGTGTTTCCCTACTCCAGGCTCTGTGTTAATCTCTTAACCATTTCACAATAGCAAGCGAGTATAGGATGTGCGACTTCGTATTCCCCTCACACTTGGTTCACGACGAGCTGGGAGTCCGTGTGAGCTGCCAGCTTTTTAACTTCCATTGCATGAACGAGCTCTATATCTGCGACCAGCGCCTCGTACTCCGCTTGATTATTAGATGCGGGGAACTTAAATCGGACTGCCTTTTCCACCACATGTTTACCATCTGGAGAGATCAATAGGATGCATGCTCCGCTCGTGCTTTTTGTAGCAGTCCCATCGGTGTAAAGCGTCCAACAGCCAGTAGGTAGAGTTGGAGATCTAACTCCATCGATGTGCTCATTTCTGGAATGTGGTGTTCACATGTGAAGGTTGTTTCTACCATGAAATCGACCAAGGGTTGGGCCTGCAATGTCTTCCTCAGCTGATAGGTAATTTCAAACTCGGTGAGCTCGATAGACCAGTTAAGTAAGCGCCCTGAGCTTTTTGATCGGTGCAGAATCTTCCGTAATTGGGAGTTAGGTGTAGACTACAATGGGGCGGGTTGAGAAGTATTCGCGTAGTTTCCGTGTTGCGACTACCAATGAATAAGCTAACTTTTCTGCATTGAAGTATCGACTTTCCACATCGTTTATGGCTTTGTTAACGTAGAAATCGGGCTTCTGTACTCCCCCTTCTTCCCTGATGAGGACTGCGGCGACCGCTCGGACATTTGCTGAGAGGTAAACGTAAGGAGTTTCTCCGTAAACGTGGCGGCTAAGTAGTGGTGGCCTTCCGAGGTAGTCCTTCAGTTGAAGAAATGACTTCGAGCACTCTTTTGTCCACTCGAATGATTTCCCTCATTTAAGTGTTAGGAAAAATGGGAGGGATCTCCCTGCTGACTTGGCGATGAAATGGCTTAATGCGGCTACACATCCGTTTAGCCTTTGAACTTTGATACTGGAAGCTCCTTCATATTAATCAAGGAGACTATCTTCTCTGGGTTAGCTTTGATTCCTTGTTGAGACATCATAAAACCGAGGAACTTTCCTGCTGTTACTCCGAACACGTACTTGCTCGGGTTTAACTTCATATCATTGTGTCTTAAGTTCTGAAATGTCTAGCAGATATATGCTATGTGGTCGTTGGTCTTTGTCTTAATCACCATGTCTTTGTATGCCTCCATATTCCTTCTATCTGGATTTCAAAGACTTTATTCACCATCCTCTGATAAGTGGCCTCTGCGTTATTCAGATCGAACGACATCATTTGATAACAATATGTTACTCTAGCTACTAGGAATGAGTGTGCTTCACATCGTGCTTCGCCATTCGAACCTGATGATACCTTGAGTAAGCGTCCAAGAAGCTTAAGGTACGATGTCCAGAGATGGAGTCGACCAGGCGATCGATTCTGGGAAATGTGGGTAGCAATCTTTTGGACAAGCTTTGTTGAGGTCAGTGAAGTCCACGCACATTCTCCATTTTCCTTCTTGACAAGGACCACATTCGCCATCCATGTGTGGTATCTTACTTCACATATTATTTCGGCTTGTAGAAGCTTGTCTAGTTATTTCTTTATCACAGTGTCCTTTTCTATCCCGAATGTCCTCTATTTCTGCTGAACAAATCTTGAGTTGGGGTCAATTTTCAGCTCGTGAACAGTCACGTCTTCTCTTACTCCCCTCATGTCTTTGACTTTCCAGGAAAATACGTCAAGACTCTCTTTCAAAAGGTTGATCAGTCCACTGCCCTCCTCCTCGAACAATCGAGAGCCGATCTTGATTTTCTGCTCGGGAAAAGTTGGGTTTATTATAATCTCCTCGAGTTCATCAGCAGCCTCCATCTCGGGCCCATCTCATACTTGTAGAGTTTCAACCTCAATTTCCTCTAGCCTCCTTTTGCTCGGTCATATCCCTTCTATCTTTCTAGGCGAAAGAGCGATTCTCGTCCGCCCTACTATCATCTCCTCCGTCGTTCATGATCATGTTTATGTTGTAACTGTGCCAAACTTGAACGACTTTGAAATGGTAATGCTATCATCCGATGTTTCGATATCTAGCTTCCTATTTGTCTTCATCCATCCCATCACATACTCCAAAAACTCTTTTGCTCGCCCTCTTACGCAGCCGATCCTGGTTGGTGTGTGAAATTTCACTTGTTGGTGGGGAAGAGATGCCACCATGCCAAATTTGACCTGACTTGGAATCCTCAAAATAGCGTGATAATCACTATTCACATCTATGATCATAAAGTTCACCTTTTGCTCCGCTCGGTATGGAGCTTAACTGAGCTCGACCATCGTCTCGATCGTTCCTCTCACTGTCACTTTGTGGTTCGTGAATCCTTCCAACTAAAAAAAATAAAAAATCCTTCCAACTTTCCTGCATAAGGGGTAAGCATAGTATCAGGTAGGTCCATCTAGGTGAACGTTTTATAGTAGAGGATATCTTTGCATGCCCCGGTGTCAATGAGGATCCTCCTTGCCTTGCAGTCATCGATTCTACCCTTTATGACTCAAGGCTGCTCGCGAGTGATTTCGCTAGAGGTAATCTCCTTTGGAGAGAAATAAATGGTTTCCCCGCTTTAGGAATTCCAAGCTGGCACAGTGGGCACCTTCATGAGGCAAAAGATTTGACTCTTCAATGATGTTATTGAAGGGATCAAATCCTGAATTACGTTCAGGTCCTTCCTCATAACTCGGTCCGCTCTTCTCCTCGGGTCGAGGTCGTGATCCTTCTCTCTGTCTCTCTTCCTCTCTTCCTGTTGTCTAGTTCAATGAAGCGTTCGAGCTCCCCTAGACCTTCTTCAACACCTAACAATTCTCCGTAGAGTGCCCGTAACCCTTGTGATAGGCACAATATATCCCTTTTCGTTCTCTTGAATCTGACTCCCAAGGAAGTGGCCATGGGGGTGCCAAATCCACCAGGCTCATGATCTCCTCTTGTGTCTTTGTTAAAGGAGTGAACTCGTCATCATATATCATGGTTTTACGCGGTGCTCGGTCCTCTCTGCTGTTTTTTCTCCATCCTCTTGTGGGGGCCTCACGAACTTGTTCTCGAAATTCGGTTCCTCGAACCCTATTCTTCCCTGGACATGAACTATTGATGTCCCGTTTCCGCTCGTCATCTCTGCCGACTCTCGTCCTCTCTTGTCCTTACTCTCGGCCAGCTCGTCGTAGCTACTCTAAACACCCGCTCGTACAAATCTCCTCTTGTTCCCATGGGCCGAAGATTGAACTCATACTGTAACTGCGACGATCTTATACTGTAAGTGAGGCAAATTGGTCGATTCCCGACAATGTAACAAAACTGATCGTGCCAAAATTGTATTCGGGTCAATCTAGCCAACGTATCGGATCTCTAAATTTGCCTCAATAATAAAGCCTGAAACAGATGAACAAATAATAAAACTAAGTCGGGGCTTTACTGGAGAAGGCCCTCCGGCGTGGAGTAAGTATTGATTAAGAAAGTCAGAAAAGAATTAAGGGAGATAGATTAACGAAATATAATAGACCTGCTTTTGAGGCTATGATCTCTTATTTATAGGGGATTAATGGAGTAATCCTCAAGAATAGGGATTGGAATTGGAGTTGGATTAGGATAGTGAATCTTGGCTTGGATTAGGATCCCGTGTAGACTAGAAGCGTTGCTTTATCTAATGCCTCTATGGTGGGGACTAACGCGAGGGGGAGCTAACTCTAAAAACCCGTCCTCCTGTCGTCGAGCTATTTTTCCGCAGCTATTAGTGAATCCTTGAAGATTCAAAGGAAATAGGATATCTCAAGCTTAATCCAGCTCGGTTGAGTGGTCCTCTCCTCGGCTTGGGTCAAGGGGCGAGATCACTGGGCAAGTGTTACCAACAAAGCACTTCCTTTCATCATACGGGCTCATGCTCGGTTAAACAACGAGCTCACCATTTAGCTATCACCAATTGTACAACTTGCTTTCCCTGGCACCTGAAGTGATTGGGCATGAGCTCGTGCTTGTTGGCTAGGGCTTCCACGCGAGCTTATTTAAGCATGCCCTTGGGCCTCCATGTCCTGAAACACGAGGGGGTCTCCGCGGGCTAGGGCCCGTACAGGGACTTTTGTTATTTATTTCATTAATTATTCATTTTTGTTATCATTTACCTATATCATGTTACGAATTATTTATGCATTACATATTAATCATGGTTTTACCTCTTTCTTGTACAATTTTTTTTTATTATATCGAGTATGATTTGTAAACTAATGATTTTAATGTTCTGAATTATTTGGGTTGATTTTATATTAGGAATGATGCTAGTTATATAGTATACTAAAGTTGATACAATGACTTGAGCTCATTAGATACAGTTCATGTAATATTATTTGATGACTTTTACTATAAAGTTTTCTTAACTTGTGTTAAAATGATGCCATTTTAATTAAAAAAAAAAATCAATCTTTAAGTTATCACATTAAATAAAATATACGATCTCAATCTTTGAAAATCACTTGAAAAATAAATATTAAGGATCAGAGATCTATCCTTATGCCACTTGGCTTAGTCCCAATTAATAAAATGTGTCAATCAATCATTATAATCTTTATTATTTGATGTCTATTATGTTAGAGATATAAACATAATTTTCAATTTATTTCTTCCATTATATAATAAATATTGCACTTTTAAAAAAAATCTATAATAATTAAGGCATTTTACTATGAATATTAAATTAATAAAGTAGTTAAATTTCTAGAAATTAGAAAAATAATGATCTTAGTCCATCATCACAACTCACATGTGTGGACAGCGACTCAGGAGAGGAAAAGACAAGAACAAAAAAGTTGACAAGATTTATTGATGTGGTCTAATGAAATTAATTAATATAGTAGTCCATTATTATGTCTGTATAAGATTAAATAATGTTATTTTAGTTTGAATTTGATGGGAGATTGTTTAACATGGATGTGACTCGAGGAATTTGGCGATACTCCCTCTCCTCCGTTCCTGAAAAATTGTTTCATTTATCATTTTGATTTATTTAAAAAAATATGTTTTATTTTTAAATTTAGGCATGAATGTTAGTGCAAATCTACTAAAGTACAAGAAGGTGAAACTCTTTCTTAATAATTGCAAACTGTATAATAAAACAATTTTTTAAAGACGAAGGAAGTATTATTTATGTGGGATAAAATCAAATTAATATTAGTTATTAATTGAAAAATATCACTCAAATTGCAGCAACATATAAGCAATGACTTTGCAGGAGCAGTACCAGATCTAAGAGTTTGAGATGTCTTCTTTTTTTAATGGAAAAATTATTTGGTAAAATGTTACATCATTAAATTATTAATGTGACATGATATTTTATTTCATATGTTATTTTTTTCACGAATTAAGTGTTACTATTTTTCAATTGTCTTTTATCAATTTCTGAGTAAACATTGAATATATATATATATATATATATATATATATATATATATATATATATATATATATATATATATATATATATATATATATATATATATATATATATACATACTCCCTCCATCCCATGTCATTGCAAACCATTTTTCCCGACACAATAATTAAGAAGTATTATTAAGATAATAAAAATGTTGTGAGTGTGAAAGTAAAATAGGAGAGAGAATGAGTGGAGTTGGAATAGAATTATAATAGTGTTGTGAGTATTAAAATAATGTAGGAGAGAGAATGAGTAGGTGGGGTAGGAATATAAAATAATAAATTTATTTCCATTTTGAACAGCCAGATTCACGTGGGATGAAAAAAGAAAATAAGTTTGTATTCACGAGACGGAGGAGTATATATATATATATATAAAACCATCAATCAATACAAATCATTATCAAACAAACAACCTTGTTGCTGCATTAGGACCGCATTCGAAAATATCCGTTTTTCCCACCATTTGATTTTATATTTGCAGACCAAAATAGGTAATATGGTTTTTTTGTACACACACACACTTTTGTTCCTTATTGGCATAAATACTCATTTGTACACATTCACACATTTGTTCTTCCTTTAGATCAAATTCGGTCATAAAAATCAAAGGAACTTGAAAATTATGACAAAATAAGGCCCAAAGGGGAGATTGAGCTATATGCTCTGGATATATAATTTTTGTTGACCATTGGTCATGCTTTTTGTACACACTCTGGGACAATTGTTTTTTCTAATTCAAAGGACTTCCACCAATGATGAAACCAAAATGGAGTTGGATAAGAGAACTAAGGACTGAAGAAGAAGAAGAAGAAATAAGAGAGAGAAAAATATTTGTTTTGTTTAAAAAATGCTCTTGATCAGGCTAAAACATAATTCCAATAATTAAATCGGGTTGAATTATTAGGAAAAAAGTAAATCTTTTGTCTCATTGGGTTTTTGACCCCAATCAGAAACCGAAAGAAATTTTAAAATTTTTACTTTGCAATATCTTATTATGGAAGCATCAAAATGATCCGTTGAATATTGAAAAGTGACAAATTTTGTTTGAGTTAATATTTTTTCATAATATATTTGTGATTTTGAAAAATTGTCTGGAAGATAGTTATGTCACTACAAGAATAAGGGTTTTTAGCAACGGCTGTCGAATCGTGGTTAATAGAGATAAAATCGTGACTAATAGTATTTACCACGGTTTTGTCACATTTTTACGTCCGATGCTTTTGTGAGCGTCGCTTATACTGTTCTACTTTTCTAAACCGTGACAAATAGTATTTCCTACGGTTATGGTCACGGTTAAAAATCGTAGCACAATAAGTGTGATATATGTTATTTTTTTATTTATCACGGTTGTTGTGACATTTTAAAAACGGTGCAATTTGTAATACTTGTGACAATTTGGAACCGTCATAAAAGTTATGTGCGACATATAAATCATTATTTGTATTGGTAATTAACGTGGCTAATAATACCATAATGTGTGTTTTTCATATTTGTAACACAATTCAAAACTGTGATATATAGATTTTTTTTTAATTATAAAACCTAGTGTACTATATATTCATTGTAATACATTTAGTAGCAATAAAAGAGTTAAATGGCCATTTAAACCGTAATGCATAAATTTCCATAAAAATCCAAAAACGGTGACATAAGTTCTTAAACAAAAATTCTAAATAATTCATTCTAGTAAGTCAAATCTAACAAATATTTATATAAAGCATTTACTACTATTAAGCATTTGTTTGAAATTAAACATGTACAAAAGTGTAATCATGGTCATAATCTAGTCTAAAACATCGAAGTAGGTGGTTGTTTGTATTCATTTCAAAAAATTCTTGTTCCAAGACACAAATAAAATTCTCATGAGTTTTGTATGAATAACAAGTAGGTGGTATTTGTTTTGGGAAAGAACTGTGAGTAATTTGTCTGGTGTTTGTTTGGGACGGTTGTGGTTGCATGTTTTCTGAATTGAGAGCTTTTTTGTATGTGGTTAATTTTTGTGAAGAGCTGAAAGAAGATGTAGGTTCTTTTGTAAGTGGAGGATAAAATGGTTTTGCTTATGGCAATAAGATGGCAAATCTATTTTCTACCTTCGGTGTTTTGTCAGGGATAAAATTGGGAAGTTTTGCCAATGGTTTTGTAAATTGTAGGAGGTTTATATTGATCTGTTCTTTCTTCTCTCTGCCCTTTAGTGAGGAACCTGTAATCATTATGTAGAGAAAGATATTAGTCTGAAAATATTTCATTTTGTTGCAAACACCAAGGGTAATCATTAGCTATATATTTTGAAATCCGTTTTAGAGAAGAAATTTTTCCTTTAATAAAGGGCGCAAAAGGACGGGAAAAACTGTATTCTAGAAGTTCTTCTAGGTCATGAATGTGGAATTTTATTTTCGTTATTTTGTGAAGAGGCACTTTATTGTGAATATTTTTGCATTCCTTTAGTAGAATATTTGTTTTTTGTAAACAATAATTTAAATAATTTAAACTTTTTAAATGAATAATATTGTTATTAATAACTATGTTCCATATTGGTTCTTGTTCATATTGTGATATGAGAATGGTTTCTGAATTAAGTTTTTTCATTTCCTTGGAGAAACTCTCTTGTTAAAAAATCAGGGATATAATTCTTTTCCTGCAATGTGAATTATTTCAAAGTCAAATATTGATAATAAAGCTTGCCATCTAGCAAAAATCTATTTTGCAGCTAGGTTCTTGACATTTTTTTGTAAAATATCTTTTGCAGCTTTGCAATCGACTTTAACTGTAAATTTTTGGTTAAGTAAATCATTTTGAAACTTTGTTACATAAGACTATGGAAAGAATTTCTTTCTGTATTGTTGAATAGTTAGATTGGGTAGTATTCTATATTCCTGAATAGTATTTAATTATATGATCCTTTTCATTTATTTGTCGAGTTAATATCCCTCCATAACCGATTTCGGAAGCATTTGTGCTAACAGTTTTTGGTGCCTTTACATCACAAATGGTTAAGACGGGTAGTCTCTTAACATGGGTTTTAATCTGTTTTACTACTTTTGTGTGTTAATTTGTCCATGGTTTTGAATTCTTTTTTAATCTATCAAATAATGGTTTACAAATTTATCTTAGTCTTGGAAGGAAATCTGCTATATAGTTTAATGATCCTAAAAATCTTTGTAATTGGTTTTTATCCAGTATTTTATCAGGGAATTTGTCTGCAAATTCTATGGATCTTTGAATTGTAATAATTGTATTGTTTGTTATTTCATATCCCAAAAATCTTAGTCCATCAATTTTCCATTCATAAATATTTTTTGCATTATAGGATTTTGTCGGATTTCCTATTATTTCTAAGTCATCTTGTTCTCTTTTGTAATTATTAATTTTTTTCCTTATGACTTGAATCGGTATCATTTTATCCTTATACTCTTGTTTACTTAATTCAACATCTGATGTGTCATATTCATCATAAGTAGAAGTGAATTCTGAATCTGAGGTTTTGTCATTATATTCTGTTAATATTCTTATATTTTTATCTCTACTTGTACTTGATTCCTCCCTTATTTGTAGAAGAATTTTTATTTTGTCCATTAAATCATTTAAAGGATTATGTAAATTTGGTTTAATTTATGTTACTTCAAAAGGGTTTTGAGGAGGTGGTATTTATTTTTTGAATGTTGTTTCTTTTTCTTCTATTTGATGGTGTCATATTATATTCCGGATATTCTGTAAATCTTTGAGATTTATTTTCTGTTTTAGGTTTGGTGATAATGGGTGTAGGAAAAGCGATTACTTCTTTGCAATCTATTTCACGTTTTATTAATGCTATTCCATTTGTAGCATTATCCATTTTTTCTTCTACTTTATCTAATTGTTGTCCAATAGAGTTAGGTTGGTCCAATTATTTTGTAGATGTAAATATTTGGTTATGTTTTTCGTTTCTTCGTTTAATTGATCAGGATGCACTATTGGCAACATACCATTGTTTAGACTATTTTTACAAAAATAGGCTGGTTCTAGGGTGGTCTTTCGCTTTCATAATAGTCATGACTTGGCAAAAGATCTGGCCCTACGTTGTACCATTTTCTTATTCTCTTAGTTATAGTTGTGATTAGATAAATAATCATTATTTAAGAAGTAAAAAAAAATGGTATATGAACTTCTTGTAATTCGCAAAATTCATAATATTTTTCTTTAATTAGTTTTTGTTCTTTTTGTCATATATTTGAAAAAATAATTTTCATTTTTTTTTTCATTTTCTTCATTTCTAAAATTATTTCTTAAAATATTTTTATTTAGAATAAATTCCTTTTTTATCATATTTATATTTGCTGAGAATTCACTTTCTTCATAAGGATGGACATAAATTCCTTCCCTATTTATTCCAGCATTGTTGGTTGATATGGAATATCTGCTTCAGTTTTTTAAAATTGTTCCATTTTGTGAGGGACTATCTTCATGTTACTTTTTTGTTGGAATTCATATCTTCCTGACGTAGATTTTCTAAATGGTATTTTAAAATTAGAATTTCTATTTCTATTAAAGATTGTGCTTTTTTTTTAAATTTTAAATCTACGGATCCATCTTCGTATTGTATAACTTGTTCTAATTCAGTAGTTTGCTTATGTTTTATACTTGGTACTGTTTTGGACGGATAAGTTCATTTTTCATGTCACGATCCTAAACCTAGGCACTATATTGGTCACGTGGGAGTGGGGTGCATTGCATCTCATTTTAGGCCTTTCATAAATTTTATGCTTTTATGTGATTTTTTAGATGTTAATAAAGTAATTTTAAATATATAATGTCTAAATGGAATAAATAGTAAGTGCTGTAGTAAAGTTATAATATTTGGAATTTTAAATGAAAAGTTATAATAATTATTGAGGAGCTTGGATGTAAATATAAATTTAAGGTGGTTGGTTGTAGGAGTTGATTCTGGGAGGAGCTAGAGTGTAGATAGTGTTATATATGTCACGACCCTAAACCTAGACACCATTTTGATCACACGTGGAGCACGTGGGAGTGGGGTGCATTCCATCTCATTTTATGTATTATATGGCATTTGGTTTGATTACGTGTTCATTTTGATATTTGTGATGAACTACGTGAATTTAGATGTTATTAAAGTGATTTTTAATATATTATGTCTAAATGAAAGACATGGGAGACTTGTGTAGTAAATTGATAATACTTGAATTTTGAATTGAAAGTATTATGAAAGTTGTCGAGGAGCTTGAGTGTAAATATAACCTTGAGGTGGTTGTGTGTTAGATTTTAAACTTGGAGGAGCTTAGGTGTAAAATAGTTTATATAAATCTTTTAACAAGCTTCTCCAAGAAGCATAAAAATTTCCTCAGTTCTTCTTTCTTCCTACTACGTTCCAGAAAGTACTTAACCCTAGGTTACCTTCCGAAATTCGTTAAAATTCAACCTTCAATCCGTTCTTAGTTTTGATCGTAAACTATTGCTCAGGAAGTGGAGTAGAATATTTAGAGCAGATCAAATCTTCTTTTCATTTCGACATAATTTGGTAAGTTATTATGCTTCTTTGTTATAATTGTTCATTTCCTGTTAAATGATGAGATTATGAACAGGTAAATGGTTCTTGAGATTATTGGTAAGTTATTTGGATGTTTGGAATGGAAAGAGAATGAGCGGTGGTTGCATACCTTGAGTTAATGAAATGGGGTTGAGAATTAAAGGTGCTAGAGTTGTTATGGTAGTGTTTTATGGCTTTGTGGTAATGTTATAGAGGTCATGGAATGGTTATATGGATGTTAAGCATGCTGAACTGAACCAAGGTGACCATTTTGATGCTTTTCTGCTGATGTTTCAGCAGCAGTAGCAGTTTCTGGTGTTGGGCACGACTCGTGCCCTGAAGCTTACAGTGAAGTCGTGCGACACTAGTTGCCAGGATGGGATAAGTCGTGACCTATTGGGGACGACTGTATCTGAGTGGGGTGTGATAGGGCACGAGTCGTGCCCTGCCCTGTAGTCTCTGAACCATTTTCCAAGCTTTGAAAACCTAGTCTAACCAGTATATAATTGAACACTCTTCAACTATGATTCTAGTACAACTTTAGTACTATACAATGGAACTTTAAATGGTCCAAATTGATATTGGGAAGGGCTTTAAATATTGTCCTAAAAATGGTTGGAAGGCAATGTAAATGGTTAACCAAAGTTGATAAAAACTTGGTATTTGAATAGGAACCTTTATAGAAGGTGTTTAATGTTATATTATGAATGCGTAGGGCTACTTATATTATATTGTACCCCTACGTGGTGACCTGTATAGGGTTATTGGTTCATATAGTGCGTGAAATGTATATTGCACTACTTCATTGGTTTGGGCAGGGGTATTAATACCCTGTTATTGGATTATATAGTGTGTAAGGGATACGCAGGGCTTACTTGATTTACATTGTGCCCATATGTGATTACATATTCATGATTGGTTGTGCACATAGTGTTAAATACGTGTTACATTATTTCATTTGGTTGAGCATGAGTATTAATACCATGTCATTGGATTGTTATTATTCAATAGTGTTTAAATATATGTTGCACTATTGTGATTTGTTTAACATGAGGAATAAGTACCATGTTATGTATTGATATCCCATGGGGTGGATATATTTTCAAGTATCTATTATGTGCTTGAATGTGCTTATATCAGCTGATCCTTGGGGGTATATGGAATACTATCACTTATGAGAAAATATTTCATAAGGTGTTTAGATTTCCTTATACATGTGACCTCTCCCCCTGCTATGGCCATGGATTGGGGGTACAACTTCTATGGATATGTGCAGTCAGTTCCTAAGATTGCTGATATCTTATATGGATCTCTGTAAGGGGTCGTATAAGACGTGAATATGCACCAGCAGTTCACAAACGAGCGGAGTATTACTCCCACCGTTGTACTACATATTATTCAGATGGGAAAGGTAAAGAGAAGGTAACGGAATGTGTTTACCGCTTTACCAATATGGTTATGAGCAACCTGTTTATGTGTTGCATATGTGATATTGAGCAACCTGTTTATGTGTTGCATATTGTATGGCATATTGTTGCATACATAATAGCTTGCTGAGATTTATTCTCACCCCTTCTCCCTTTATTATTTTAGATCCCGCTGAGACAGGAGGACCGAACCGGTGATGTAACGACCTTAAACCTAGGCACTATTTTAGCATCCCATTATATGCATTTTATATTATTGGTTGACTTTATGTGCTTACTTTATGTCTTTGACTTTCATGAAGAGTTAAGATGGTTAGGAATTAACTTTAAAGCTTTAGGATTTAATGGGAAATAAAATAAAGTAGTATGGTGAAGTATAATAAAATAAATAAATAAAATATTATGAGTGGTTGGGATGTCTTTGTGTAAAGGAGAGAAGTTGAGGTGATTGTTATACTATCCTAAGCCTTGGAGGGCTTAAGTGTATATTGTATGAAGATGTTATTTAATGTAGTCATGGGGGGGGGCATGCTTTCCTTTTTCCATCACCTCCTTCATTTTCAAACCTCCCCATACCTCCCCATTTCTTAAATCATCTTCTTCCTCCTCCATTTTCTCCATGGAAAACCATTACTAAAGCCTTCCTTCTAAAAATCATAATAAATCCAATTCCTTCTCATTTGGCGATCCGGTTGTACTTTCTTGTTCGGGGCGACAAGGGGAACGCATCAAGCTAGAAAAATCATTGTTTCATCTCATATTGTTAAGGTGAGTTATTATGACTTTCCTTCAATTACATGCTCATGAAATATTGATGTTGATATTGTTTGTTATTCTTGTTGTTTGATGATTTGGAACGCTTCTTAGAGCGGAGAAATGGGTGAATGACATAGATATAGTGTTGTTGTTTATGGAAGATGATAAAGAGTAAGAGAGTATGATTTAAGTTGAATTAAGGAAGTTAAACTTGGAATGTAGAGGTGTGATGGGTAAAATAATCAAGTTGTAGATAGTCTAGGTTTATCTTACTTGGATTAAATTAGTTTGGTATCATTTTGGAAATGTTTGGGACTGGTTTTGGTTACCTTAAAACAGAAAATATTGGTGTTTGGTACTTGGTAATGGATTGCTGATGTTTGTTCAGCTCTGTTCTGAATTCTGGGTTCAGGGCACGAGTCGTGCCTGAGGGTGGGATGAGTCGTGAGCCATGGTAAGCTGAAGTCGTGCCCTATTAGGGATGACTGTATCTGGAGGGGGTCAAATGGGCATGAGTCGTGCCCTGGGGCACGAGTCGTGCCCTGGCCTGGTGACTCTTGACCATTTTCTAAGCTGTTTAAACCTAATCTAACGAGGATATAAATGAACCCTCTTTAACCTAGATTAAAGTAGAATACTTTAGCTACACAATGACATCTTAATTGGTTAAAATGGAATTGTGGAAGTACTTTAAATATTACTCGGAAAACGCTTGGCAGCCTTGTTTGGCAACTTAACCAATGTGACTCCAACTTGGTAAATTGAGCTTGGACCTTTATAGAGGCCATGTATTGTTGTATATGACTATGTAAGGTTGGTTGATGATACCTTGTTGCCTTACTTGTATCCATATTTATTGATTGTGCTATGCATAGTGTATTAAATAAATGTTGCACTATGGTATTAGTTGAACATGAGTATAATTTACCATGTAGTTATGTTTCTTATGCCTTTGGTGGATTTTCTTTCAAGTAACTATTATGTGCTTGAACTTGTGTTAATCAGCTGATGTTGGGGGTATAGCGTAATACGATCAATTATGGAAAGTGTGACCTAATGTGATCGAATTATGTTATACCTGTGACCGTCCCCTTCTGTGGCCACAGATTGGGGTTATAGCATCTGTATTGAGCCAAAAGCCTTACAGAGTTGCTAGTATCTTATATGGTTCCCTAAAAAATGGGTCTTATAAGAAGTGAATAATGCTCAAGCAGTTCACTAATGAGTGGGGTTTTATCTCCAATGTTGTACGACTATGGTTCAGACGGGAAAAGGTAAACCGAGGTAATGTAAGGTGTTTACAGCTTTTCCAATGTGTTATATGCGCCTTGTTATGTGTTGCATCTTACTTGGCATATTGTTGCATTCATAATAGCTTGCTGAGATTTATTCTCACCCCTCTCCCTTTAATGTTTTTAGATCCCGAGACAGGCGGACCGGCCAAGTAAGGACGGAAAGGAGTTTAGAAGTGGTATTTTAGGATTGTCGGGGTATGTATAGGTTGGCGTAGAAAGATGTATTTTGGTATAATTCCTTTATGGAGTTTGTGTATATAAAAACTTAGTTTCTACGTTATAACCGAAATCTTTTGTAACTAAAACAGGTTGTTACTTTTAAAGTTGTTCATCTCTTCCTCCAATGTGGAGAGGAATGGAGTTATTTTGAAATGGTTATGTTAAGTATGTTTAAGTTGTAAGTTAAACCAATGTTTTTAAAAGTTTAGGTGATTTGAGATCTTTTGGGGATGCTCCAGCTCGGGACACGTGTTGGTTCCGGGTCGGGGTCCTCACAGGTGAGGCCGGAAAGGAGTTTGGACATCTTTTGGGTTGTCAGGGTATGTGTTGGTTTGGGGAGTTGGGGATAGATTGCGGTTGTTATTCTTTTGGGAAAAGTTTTGTATATAAAACTTTTATAAACATGTTTCAGTTGTGTTGTGTTGTAATTAAACTGGGAATTGGTTTGTTTTAAAGTTGGCTTGTGTAAGCCTTTACAGTTGTAGTACTTGTAACTTATACATGTTATAACTGGTTAAACAGGTTTATATATCACCTCCGAGTAGAGGGGTTATTTTGAAATTGATTTGAAAAAGGGTGGTTATACTTTTCAAGTAATATAAAGAAAAGTTTTTTTTGAAGAAGGTATTTTGGGACCCTCCATCCTGGGACACGAGTTTATAGGCTTCGGGATTTGGGAGGCACCCACAGTTGGTATCAGAGCTTTGGCTAGAAGTGAAGGGTAGATGTCTAGTCTAAGGGGGAGTGTGCGATATCTGACGCCGAGTGTTAAATGCAGGGATTATTGTAATGGCTGGAACTGGTGATGACCAGCAGAGGGAGCAGGGAAACATTGGTGACATGGGAGCTGGGGGAAACCAGAATGCTGAAATGATGGCTATGTTCCAGGTTTTCCTTCAGAATATGGCAGCTCAGGGTCAGGCACAGCAACAACCTGAGGCAAGGCCAGCACATGGGTTAGAAAAGTTTATCAAAATGGCTCCACCAAGCTTCAACGCGGATCCAGATCCAGTGATAGCTGAGAGATGGTTGGATGATATGAATAAGATTTTTGTGGCAATGGAGAGTATAGATGAAGAAAAAGTCAGATGTGCAGTGTTCAAACTGGAAGGTTCTGCAGAGCACTGGTGGCAAATCCTTAAGGAAAGTTGGGAGCGGGACCACACGCCCCAAAATTGGGACAACTTTACTGGGAGATTCAAAGAGCATTTCATTCCCGTGATTACTAAAGACAAGAAAGAGGTAGAGTTCCTGAAGCTTGAGCAGGGGGCAATGACAGTGGCCCAATATTCTGCAAAATTTACAGAGCTAGCAAGGTATTGTCCACATCTTGTACCAGATGAAGGAAGGAGATTCTATAGGTTTGTTAAGGGACTGAGGTTGGAGTTCAGAAAACAATTGTTGACTCATGATTTTCCCAACTACCAGGCAGCAGTTAATAAGGCATACAGAATTGAAAATGACATCGAAGAACATCGGGGTAAACCTGAGGGTAGTGGAATGAAGACTAAGTTTCCAGGCCAGAGTTCAGGTCAGAGCAAGGGTCAGCCTAAATCTTCAACTTCTGGAGTGGCTAAGGAAGGAACAGTCACAGTTTCAACTCGTCCTATATCTAGCCAATTTGGAACTATTTGCAACTTTTGCAAGAGGATAGGACATTTTGAAGACAATTGTTGGAGGAAGCAAGGTAAATGTCTGAATTGTAGAGAGATGGAACACTTAAAAAAGGATTGTCCTAAATTTAAAAAGGGTCAAGTTGCGGGTGGTAGACAGCAAGATGATCAGGCCAGAGTTGGTGCTAAGATGGATGTTGAGGGGAAGCCTAAAGAGAGAGTACAAGGTAGAGTGTTTTCCTTGTGTCGAGGTGCGGTAGATCCCACCGCGGTCATTAGAGGTATTGTCCCTGTCCCAGGGGTCAGGGCTCGTATTCTTATCGACCCTGGATCGTCTCATTCTTATGTAGCATCTCATTTTGCATTCACATTGCATAAGTTGCCTAAGTTGTTGCCTTATGTACTAGAGGTTTCTACTCTTATAGGAGAGTGTCTCAAATCCTCTTCGACCTATCATGATTGTGAGGTGATTATTTGTAGGCATGTATTGCCAGTGGATTTGGTAGAGTTACCAATCCAAGATTTTGATGTTATTTTAGGCATGGACTGGTTGAGTTATTGTCATGCCTTGGTGGACTGTCGCAGAAAGCGAGTCACCTTTTCTATGCCTGATGTGCCTGTGTTCATATTTGATGCTGATAAGTCTTTATTTGGCATTCATGTTATATCTGCACTAAAGGCTAGAAAGTTGTTATCAAAAGGGTGTGAGGGATACTTGGCATGTGTGTTAGACTCTAGTAAGATGTCTCCTGAACTAGCTTGTGTTCCAGTTATGAATGAGTTTAGTGATGTATTCTCAACTGAGTATTCTATGCCTCCGAATAGAGAGGTGGAGTTATATATTGAATTATTTCCAGGTACTTCACCAATTTCTAAAGTACCTTACAGAATGGCTCCAGCTGAGTTAAAAGAATTGAAAATTCAGTTGCAGGAGTTGTTAGACAGGGGTTTTATTCGTCCCAGTATGTCACCCTGGGGAGCACCAGTTTTATTTGTTAGGAAGAAGGATGGTACATTGAGGTTGTGTATTGAATACAGACTACTGAATCAAGCTACTATTAAGAACAAATATCCTCTTCCTCATATTGATGATTTATTTGATCAACTCCAAGGTTCCGTTATATATTCCAAGTTGGACTTGCGTAGCGGATACCATCAGTTGAAAATCAAGCCAGATGATATTTCTAAAACAACTTTCAGAACAAGGTAAGGGCATTATGAATTTCTTGTTATGCCATTTTGGTTAACTAATGCACCAGCCGTATTTATGGACATGATGAACAGGATCTTCAAGCCGTATCTTGACAGTTTCGTTATGGTTTTTATTGATGACATACTCAAAATCCAGGGAAGATCACGAGAGGCACTTGAGAATCGTTTTATCCGTGCTTCGTGAG
This sequence comes from Adenophora triphylla var. japonica, assembly GCA_022495995.1. Lineage (NCBI taxonomy): Eukaryota > Viridiplantae > Streptophyta > Magnoliopsida > Asterales > Campanulaceae > Adenophora > Adenophora triphylla. The sequence goes on from JAFEMH010002449.1 coordinate 237,584, forward strand.
AAACAGTTATTTGCCAAGTTCAGAAAATGTGAGTTTAGGTTGGAACATATTTCTTTCTTGGGTCACGTGGTATCCAGTACTGGTATTACAGTGGATCCTACAAAGATTGAGGTCGTAGTTAACTGGAAACAACCTTCTACAGTGATAGAGGTTCGTAGTTTCCTTGGCTTAGTGGGGTATTATCGAAGATTTATAGAGGGATTCTCGAGGATTGCAACTCCGTTGACCTAATTGACTCGAAAGGATGTACCATTTATATGGGATGCTAAGTGTGAAGCTGGCTTTACTGAACTGAAGAAGAGATTGACTTCAGCTCCTATCCTTACACTTCCAGAGGGTTGTGAGAATTTAGTTATATTCAGTGATGCCTCCAAAGAAGGATTGGGTTGTGTCCTTATGCAAAATGGGAAGGTAATTGCGTATGCTTCGAGGAAGTTATCACCAGCGGAGCAGAATTATCCTACCCACGATTTTGCATTGCATAACTGGAAACATTACTTTTATGGTGCCAAATTTGAGATATTTAGAGATCATAAGAGCCTGAAATACTTGTTTACTCAAAAAGAATTGAACAACAAACAGAGGCGTTGGTTGGAGCTTCTGAAGGACTATGAATGTGTTATTTCCTATCATCCCGGGAAAGCTAACGTGGTGGCTGATGCTATTAGCCGTAAGGCTCATTTATCATCCTTGGTGTCACGGAAATTGAGAGGTGATATGTTGTTTGCTAATGTCAGAGCAGTTCCTACTCTATATGGAGATCTTTTGGAAGCCCAGCAGAATGACAATGAATTGAAGAAAATTAGGGAGAAATTACAAGATGGAAAGACTGGGAAGTTTTCATTGAACAAGGATGGGATTCTAACTTTCAAAGGCAGGATTTGCATACCTTCTTCCCCAGAGATCAAAAGGCAGGTATTAGAGGATGGCCACAAATCTCGATTTGCTATTCATCCTGGAAGTACCAAGATGTATCAGGACTTGATGAGAGGTTACTGTTGGAATGGTATAAAAAGGAGATTGCAGAATTCGTATCAAAGTGTTTGACTTGCCAACAGATCAAAGCTGAACATCAGAGACCAGCAGGATTGCTTCAACCACTGGATATTCCGGAATGAAAGTGGGAGGGCATTTCTATGGATTTTGTGACTGTATTGCCTCCTACTTCGAGGAAGATGGATGCTATATGGGTGATTGTGGATAGACTGACCAAATCTGCTCATTTTCTACCAGTTTCAACCAAGTATTCATTGGAGAGATTGGCCCATTTGTATATTCGCGAGATTGTGAGATTGCATGGAGTACCTGTCAACATTGTATCTGATAGGGATCCGAGATTCACCTCGCGGTTTTGGAAGGCTTTGCATGAAGCCTTGGGGCCCAAGTTGAGTTTTAGTACAACATTTCATCCTCAGACTGATGGGCAGACTAAGAGGACCATTCAGATTCTCGAGGACATGCTACGAGCTTATGTGATGGACTTCCCTTTATCGTGGGAAGACCATTTTCCTTTAGTGGAATTTGCCTATAACAATAGCTACCAATCCAGCATTGAGATGGCACCATGTGAGGCATTGTATGGGAGGAAATGTAGGTCCCCAATGTGTTGGGACAAGGTTGTTGAAGCTAGCCTTTGGGGTCCAGATTTGGTTAGAGACTCAACTAAGAAGATCAAAGTGACCCGTGACAGATTGAGGACAGCCCAGAGTCATCAGAAGAGCTATGCCGACACTAGAAGAAGGGAGTTATCCTTCCAGGTTGGGGATCTTGTATTCTTGAAGATTTCACCAAGAACTGGGATTAAAAGGTTTGGCAACAAAGGTAAATTGGCTCCTAGGTTTGTTGGTCCATTTGAGGTATTAGAGAAGGTGGGAGAGTTAGCCTATCGATTAGATCTACCTCCATCTCTTTCTTCTCTCCATGATGTGTTTCATGTGTCCATGTTGAGGAAGTACTGTTATGATTCCTCTCATGTATTGAGTTCTCCTCTAGAGGATGTCTAGGCGGATATGACCTATGTGGAGGTACCATTGCGGATTCTGGAGTGGTAGGTCCGAGAATTATGTACCAAGAGTATTCCGGTGGTGAAAATTCTGTGGAGGAATCACACCATTAAGGAAGCTACTTGGGAATTGGAATCTGAGATGAGACAGAAGTATCCTGATTTGTTTGATCATTCAGGTAAGTGAAGTCCAAATTCGGGACAAATTTTATTTAAGGGGGAGTGAGTGTCACGACCCTAAACCTAGGCACCATTTTGGTCACACGTGGAGCACGTGGGAGTGGGGTGCATTGCATCTCATTTTATGCATTATATGGCATTTGGTTTGTTTACGTGTTCATTTTGATATTTGTGATGAACTACGTGAATTTAGATGTTTAAAGTGATTTTTAATATATTATGTCTAAATGAAAGACATGGGAGACTTGTGTAGTAAATTGATAATACTTGAATCTTGAATTGAAAGTATTATGAAAGTTGTCGAGGAGCTTGAATGTAAATATAACCTTGAGGTGGTTGTTTGTTAGATTTTAAACTTGGAGGAGCTTAGGTGTAAAATAGTTTATATAAATCTTTTAATAAGCTTCTCCAAGAAGCGTAAAAATTTCCTCAATTCTTCTCTCTTCCTACTACGTTCCAGAAAGTACTTAACCCTAGGTTACCTTCCGAAATTCGTTAAAATTCAATCTTCAATCCATTCTTAGTTTTGATCGTAAATTATTGCTCAGGAAGTGGAGTAGAATATTTAGAGCCAATCAAATCTACTTTTCATTTCGACATAATTTGGTAAGTTATTATGCTTCTTTGTTATAATTATTCATTTCCTGTTAAATGATGAGATTATGAACAGGTAAATGGTTCTTGAGATTATTAGTAAGTTATTTGGATGTTTGGAATGGAAAGAAAATGAGTGGTGGTTGCATACCTTGGGTTCATGACATGGGGTTGAGAATTAAAGGTGCTAGAGTTGTTATGGTAGTGTTTTATGGCTTTGTGGTAGTGTTTTAGAGGTCATGGAATGGTTATATGGATGTTAAGCATGCTGAACTGAACCAAGGTGACCATTTTGATGCTTTTCTACTGATGTTTCAGCAGCTGTAGTAGTTTCTGGTGTTGGGCACGACTCGTGCCCTGAAGCACGAGTCATTCCCATAGCCAGTGAAGTCGTGCGACTCTAGTTGCCAGGATGGGATGAGTCGTGACCTATTGGGGGTATAATGGAATACGATCACTTATGAGAAATTATTCCATAAAGTGATCAGATTACATTATACCTGTGACTATCCCCCTTTGTGGCCACAGACTGGGGTTGACTGCTTCTGTATCGAGCCAAAATCCATACAGATATCAGGGTTCTTATATGTTTCTCCGCATTAGGAGTCTTATAAGACGTGAATATGCCTAAGCAGTTCACAAATGAGTGGAGTTTTACTACCGCCATTGTACGACTTATTATTCAGACGGGAAAGGTAAAATGAGGTAACGTAATGTGTTTACCGCTTTACCAATGTGATTATGAGCAACCTATTTATGTGTTGCATATTATATGGCATATTGTTGCATCCATAATAGCTTATTAAGATTTATTCTCACCCCTTCTCCCTTTATTGTTTTAGATCCCGCTGAGACAGGAGGACCCGACCGGTGAGGCCGGAAAGGAGTTTGGACTGCTTACTTTTTGGGTTGTCAAGGTATGTAATTGGTTTGGGAGTTGGGAGTTGGGAGTCGTGGTGGATGTTATTCTTTTGGGGAGATATGTATACAAAACTTTTATAAACATGTTTTCAGGGTGTTTGTATTGTAATTAAACATGGTATGGGTTTTCTTTCAAAGTTGGCTTTTGTAAGCCTTTACAATTATAGTGTTTGTAATTAAAACAAGTTATGACTTTTCACAGTTTGTTTATATACTACCTCAAGGTGGAGATGTTAATGTTGGTTTGTTAAAGGTTATTATACTTTCAAGTTAAACAAACAAAAAGTTTTTTTTTTATGGAGGTAGTTTGGGACCCTCCAGCTTGGGACACGAGTCTATAGGTCCCGGGTCGGGGAGGCCGCCACAGTTGGTATCAGAGCATTGGTTAGAAGTCAAGGGTAGATGTCTAGTATAAGGGGAAGTGTGTGATATCTGACGACGAGTGTTTAATGCAGGGATTGGTGTAATGGTGGGAACTGGTGATGACCAGCAAAGGGATCAAGGAAATATGGGTGATATGGGAGCCGAAGGAAACCAGAATGCAGAAATGATGAATATGTTCAGGGTTTTCCTTCAAAATATGGCAGCTCAGGGTCAGGCTCAACAACAACCTGAGGGAAGACAAGCACATGGGTTAGAGAAGTTTGTCAAAATGGCTCCACCAAGCTACAGTGGGGATCCAGATCCAGTGAAAGCAGAAAGATGGTTGGAAGCTATGAACAAAATTTTTGTAGCAATGGAAAGTTCTGACGAGGAGAAAGTTAGATATACTGTATTCAAACTGGAAGGTCCTGTAGAGCACTGGTGGCAGATACTTAAGGAAAGTTGGGAGCGGGACCACACGCCCCAAACTTGGGACAACTTCACCAGGAGATTTAAAGAACATTTTATTCCATTGATTACCCGGGACAAGAAAGAGGTTGAAATCTTGAGGCTCGAGCAGGGGACGATGACAGTGGCCCAGTATTTGGCGAAGTTCACAGAGTTAGCAAGGTATTGTCCTCATTTAGTACCAGAGGAGGAGAGGAGAGTCTACAGGTTTGTGAAGGGGCTGAGATTGGAGTTCCGAAAGCAGCTGTTGACACATGATTTCCCCAACTATCAAGCAGCAGTGAACATTGCATATAGAATTGAAAATGATATTGAAGAACATCGGGACAGACCTGAAGGCAGTAGTGGAAGCAAGGCCAAGTTTCCAGGCCAAGGTTCAGGACAGAACAGGGGTCAGCCGAAATCTTCAACTCCTGGAGTGGCTAGAGGAGGAATTGTTACAGTTTCAACTCGTCTTGTATCCAGCCAGTTTGGGACTATTTGCAACTTTTGTAAGAAGGTGGGACATTCTGAAGACAAATGTTGGAGCAAACAAGGGAAATGTATGAATTGTGGAGAAATGGGGCACTTCAGAAAAAATTGTCCTAGATTTCAACGGGGTCAAGCTACGGGTGGCAGACAGCAGGGTGGCCAGCCAAGAGGTGGTGTGAAGAGGAATGTTGAGGGGAAGCCTAAGAAGAGGGTGCAAGGTAGAGTGTTTGCCTTGGGTCGAGGCGAGGTAGATCCTACCACGATCATTAGAGGTATAGTACCTATCTCAGGTGTCAGGGCTCGTATTCTTATAGACCCTAGATAATCCCATTCTTATGTGGCATCTCATTTTGCATTCACTTTGCATAAGTTGCCTAAGTTGTTGCCTTATGTGCTAGAGGTCTCTACTCATGTGGGAGAGTGCCTCGAATCATCTTTAATTTATCATTATTGTGAGGTGATCATATGTGGGCATGTATTGCTAGTGGATTTGGTAAAGTTACCAATCCGAGATTTTGATGTCATTCTAGGCATGGATTGGTTGAGTAATTGTCATGCCTTGGTAGATTGTCGCAAGAAGCGAGTCACCTTTTCTATGCCTGATTTGCCTGTGTTTATATTTGATGTTGATAAGTCTTTATTTGGCATTCATGTTATATCTGCATTAAAAGCTAGAAAATTGTTATCAAAAGGGTGTGAGGGATACTTGGCGTATATGTTAGACTCTAGTAAGAAGTCTCCCGAGCTATCTCATGTCCCAGTTGTGAATGAGTTTGTTGATGTATCTCAACTGAGTATTCTATGCCTCCGGATAAAGAGGTGTAGTTCTGTATTGATTTATTGCCAGGTACTTCACCAATTTCTAAAGCACCTTATAAAATGGCTCCAGCTGAGTTAAAAGAATTGAAAATTCAGTTGCAGGAATTGTTAGACAGGGGTTTCATTCGTCCCAGTGTTTTACCCTGGGGAGCACCAGTTTTGTTTGTAAGGAAGAAGGATGGTACGTTGAGGTTAGATATTGATTATAGACTGTTGAATCAAGCTACTATAAAAAACAAATATCCTCTTCCACATATTGATGACCTATTTGATCAACTTCAAGGTTTCGTTATCTATTCCAAGTTTGACTTGCGTAGATGATACCATCAGTTGAAAATCAGACCAGATGATATTTCTAAGACAGCCTTCAGAACAAGGTACTGTCATTATTAATTTATTGTTATCCCTTTTGGGTTGACCAATGCACCGACATTATTTATAGACATGATGAACAAAATTTTCAAGCCTTATCTTGACAGTTTTGTTGTGGTCTTTATTGTGATATTCTGGTATACTCAAAATTCCGGGAAGAACATGAGAAGCATTTGGGAATTGTTTTATCTATGCTTCGTGAGAAACAGTTATTTGCCAAGTTCAGCAAATGTGAGTTTTGGCTTGAACAAATTTCTTTTCTGGGTCATATGGTATCGAGTACAGGTATTGATGTGGATCCTACGAAGATTGAGGTCGTAGTCAACTGGAAATAACCTTCTATAGTGATTGAGGTTCGTAGTTTCCTTGGTTTAGCGGGGTATTATCGAAGATTTATAGAGGGATTTTTGAAAATTGCAACTCTGTTGACCAGATTGACTCGGAAGGATATACCATTTGTATGGGATGCTAAGTGTGAAGCTGGCTTTACTGAGTTGAAAAAGAGATTAACTTCAGCTCCGATCCTTACACTTCCAGATGGTTGCGAGAATTTTGTTATTTTCAGTGATGCCTCCAAAGAAGGATTGGGTTGTGTTCTTATGAAAAATGGGAAAGTGATTGCTTATGCTTCGAGGAAGTTATCACCAGCGGAGCAAAATTATCCTACCCACGACATGAAGTTGGCTGCTATTGTCTTTGCCTTGCATAAGTGGAAGCACTATTTATATGGAGCTAAATTTGAGATATTCACTGATCACAAGAGTCTGAAATACTTGTTTACCCAGAAAGAGTTGAACAATAGGCAGAGGCGTTGGTTAGAGTTGCTGAAGGACTATGATTGTGTCATTTCCTATCATCCAGGGAAGGCTAATGTGGTAGCTGATGCGATTTGCCGCAACACTCATTTATCATCCTTGGGGTCCCGTGAATTGAGAAGTGATATGCTATTTGCGAATGTCCGGGAAATTCCTACTCTATATGGGGATCTTTTGAAAGCTCAGCAGAATGATATTGAATTGAAGAAAATTTTGGGAAAGTTACAAGATGGAAAGACTGGGGAGTTTGGGTTGAATAAAGACGGGTTCCTAACATTCAAAGGTAGAATCTGTGTACCTTCTTCCCCAGAGATTAAAAGACAAGTATTAGAGGAAGGCCACAAGTCCAAATTTGCTATTCATCCTGGAAGCATGAAGATGTATCAGGATTTTAAGAGAGGGTATTGGTGGAATGGCATGAAGAAGGAAATTGCTGAGTTTGTATCAAAGTGCCTGACTTGCCAACAAATCAAAGCTGAACATCAAAGACCTGCGGGATTACTTCAACCATTGGATATTCCTGAATGGAAATGGGAAGGCATTTCTATGGATTTTGTAACTGGATTGCCTCCTACTTCGAAGAAGATGGATGCTATATGGGTGATTGTGGACAGATTAACCAAGTCAGCTCATTTTCTACCAGTTTCAACTAAGTATTCATTGGAGAGATTGGCCCAGTTGTATATTCGTGAGATTGTGAGAATTCATGGAGTACCTGTCAACATTGTTTCAGATAGGGATCCGAGATTTACATCCCGGTTTTGGAGGGATTTGCACGAAGCCTTGGGTTCCAAGTTGAGTTTTAGCATATCATTTCATCCTCAGACAGATGGGCAGACTGAGAGAACCATTCAGATTCTTGAGGATATGTTACGAGCATGTGTAATGGATTTTCACTCATCCTGGGAAGATCATTTGCCTTTAGTGGAATTTGCCTATAATAACAGCTACCAGTCCAGTATCGAGATGGCACCATATGAGGCACTATATGGGAGGAAATGTAGGTCTCCAATGTGTTGGGATGAGGTTGGTGAAGCTAGACTTTGGGATCCAGACTTGGTTAGAGATTCAACTGAGAAGATTAAAGTGATTCGGTTCATATTGAAGACAACCCAGAGTCGACAGAAAAGCTACACCGACACCAAAAGAAGGGAGTTATCATTTTAGGTGGGTGATCTTGTATTTTTGAAGATTTCACCAAGGACGGGAATTAAAAGGTTTGGAAACAAAGGGAAGTTAGCACCAAGGTTTGTTGGTCCATTCGAGGTTTTAGAGAAGGTGGGTAAGTTAGCTTATAGACTTGCTCTACCTCTATCTCTTTCTTCTCTTCATGATGTATTCCATGTTTCCATGTTGCGAAAGTATTGTCATGATCCTTCAAATATCTTGAGTTCTCCTCCTGAGGATGTTCAGGCAAATATGTCCTACGTGGAGGAATCATTGAGAGTTCTGGAACGGCAAATGCAGGAATTGCTTACCAAGAGTATTCCCGTGGTGAAAATTTTGTGGAAGAATCACACCATTGAGGAAGCTACTTAGGAATTAGAATCTAAAATGAGAGAGAAGTATCCTGGGTTGTTTGATCATTCAGGTAAGTGAATTTCAAATTCGGGATGAATTTTATTTAAGGGGGAGTGAGTGTTACTACCCTAAACCTAGGCACTATATTGGTCACGTGTTGAGCACGTGGGGGTGGGGTGCATTGCATCTCATTTTAGGCCTTTCATAAATTTTATGTTTTTATGTGATTTTTTAGATGTTAATAAAGTAATTTTAAATATATAATGTCTAAATGGAATAAATAGGAAGTGTTGTAGTAAATTTATAATATTTGGAATTTTAAATGAAAAGTATAAAAAGTATTGAGGAGCTTGGATGTAAATATAAATTTAAGGTGGTTGGTTGTAGGAGTTGATTCTGGGAGGAGCTAGAGTGTAAATAGTGTTATATAAATCTTCAAATCTCTCCCAGAAGGTTCATTCTATGGATTATTTTCTTTCCTTCCTTCCTACGTTCCCTTAAACCTACGGTTACCTTCCAAAAATCACAATAAATCAGCCGTCAATCTGTTCTTTGTTTTGATTTCAAATAATTGCTCAGGGAGTCGAGTGGAACAATTATAGCCGATCAAAGTTATTATTATTTTTCGAAATATTTTGGTAAGTTATTATGATTTCTTTCAATAATTGTTCATTCAATGTTAAATATTGATATTATGTGATATAAATGAGTTTTTGGTATTTTTGGTAATTTATTTGTATTTTTAGAATGAAAAGAAAATGGGATTTGAAATGAGTAGTGAAGGGTGTTGGTATCATGTCTTGGGGTTGGAAGGTAAAGAGGGGTAAAATCTTGTTATATGGAATTATGGGAGTATGTTACTTGGGTCATAATGTGTAAAAATGGTGGGAAGGATTTATACTGAGGGTTTGGAGTTGGTAAAGTTGAGTTGAAATGAAGGAGCATGAGGAAAATATGATATATTCCGCAGTCCTGCTGATGTTTTAAGCCAGGCAAGAAATCTAGTGAAGGGCACGAGTCGTGCCCTGAGGCACGAGTTGTGGATTGCTGTCGTGCCCAGTCGTGCCCTATAAGGGATGACTGTATCAGAGGGGGGGTTTAAGGTGGCACGAGTCATGCCATAGGGCATGAGTCGTGCCCTGCCCTAGTGACTCTGAACCATTTTCCAAGCTTTGAAACCCTAGTCTACCTAATATATTTTTAATTCCTCTTTGACCCTCATTCTAGTACAACATTAGTACTTTACAATGTAGTCTTAAATGGCCCAAAATTATAAAGGGAAAGTCTTTAAATGTAGCCTTGAAAATGGTTGGAAGGCCTTATGAAACGTTAACCAAAGTTGATAAAAACTTGGTAAATTGATATGGAACCTTTATAGAAGGTACTCAATATTGCGTAATGAATATGTAGGGCTTATTTGATATGCATTGTGCCCATATGTGATTGCATATTCATGGTGGTTGGTTCATATAGTGCATAAAATTCATGTTGCACTACTTCATTGGTTTGAACATGAGTATTAATACCATGTTATTGGATTGTTGTTATTCAATAATGTTTAAATATATGTTGCACTATTGTGATGATTTAACATGAGTAATATTGCCATGTTATATATTGATATCCCGAAGTGTGGATTTATTTTCAAGTATCTATTATGTGCTTGAATATGTTTATATCAGTTCATCATTGGGGGTATAATGGAATACTATCACTTATGAGAAATTATTCCATAAGGTGATCAGATTACATTATACCTTTGACTATCCCCCTCTGTGGCCACAAACTAGGGTTGACTGCTTCTGTATCGAGCCAAAAGCCTTATAGATAGCAGGGTTCTTATATGTTTCTCCGCATTAGGAGTCTTATAAGACGTGAATATGCCTAAGCAGTTCACAAATGAGTGGAGTTTTACTCCCGCCGTTGTACGACTTATTATTCAGACGAGAAAGCTAAAATGAGGTAACGTAATGTGATTATGAGCAACCTGTTTATGTGTTGCATATTATATGGCATATTGTTGCACCCATAATAGCTTATTGAGATTTATTCTCAACCCTTATCCCTTTATTGTTTTAGATCCCGCTGAGACAGGAGGACCCGACCGGTGAGGCCGGAAAGGAGTTTGGACTGCTTACTTTTTGGGTTGTCAGGGTATGCATTTGGTTTGGGAGTTGGGAGTCGTGGTGGATGCTATTCTTTTGGGGAGATATGTATACAAAACTTTTATAAACATGTTTTCAGGGTGTTTGTATTGTAATTTAACATGGTATGGGTTTTCTTTCAAAGTTGGCTTTTGTAAGCCTTTACAATTATAGTGTTTGTAACTAAATCAGGTTATGACTTTTCACAGTTTGTTTATATACTACCTCCAGGTGGAGATGTTAATGTTGGTTTGTTAAAGGTTGTTATACTTTCAAGTTAAACAAACAAAAGGTTTTTTTTATGGAGGTAGTTTGGGACCCTCCAGCTTGGGACACGAGTCTATAGGTCCCGGGTCGGGGAGGCCGCCACATTTCAAGTAGAGTGACATCATTCCATTTAATTGTTTTTGAAATTATTATATTGGCTTTTGTGTTATCAATTTCCTAAAAGACAGTTTCTCCTGGTGTTTTTACTTTGTTAAAGGCATTTGGACAAAGTCCAATATTCATTACCTTAAAATGTAGTCTATAAAATATTTCATAAATATGAGATCCTTTTTACATATAATAATTATGTGTTAAAATGTCTAAAGTTAATATTTTCATAATATGTGGATCTTTCAAGAATATTGTGAAAATAGGGTAAGTATTAAAATGAATTGGTCCATTTGTTAAACTTGTTTCAATTACTCCTATTATAGAGTCTATGTAATTTAAATGTCTTGCATATCTTAAGGCTATTTGTATACTTGTGTTTAATCCTTCCATTATTAATGGTTTGATAGCAACTTGAACTAATCCTATATGTAAAAATATGTTTCCTTGTGAGATATATTTTTTAATTGAGGATTTTGAAAATAAGCTCATGGGAGTATAGAGGAATGACTGTTTCTTTTGTTTTAATTGCTAATTTTTGACTTAAAATCAAATCAAACATAACAACATTTGAAATCAAATCAAACATAACAATAATAAAATCAAACAATAACAACATTAAATCACCAACATTAAATATAATTTTAAACATACAATCAAATCAAACATAATAATAATCAAATCAAACATAACAACATTAAATCAAACATAACAATAATCAAATCAAACATAACAACATTTCAAATCAAATCAAAGATATCAATAATCAAATCAAACATAACAACATTAAATCACCAACATTAAATATAATTTTAAACATATTTTAAACATTCAATCAAATCAAACATAACAATAATCAAATCAAACATAACAACATTAAATCACGAACATTAAATATAATTTTAAACATACATATAATTTTAAACATAAACAAAATAAGAGATGGTTGAATACGTACTTTATATTAGTTGATGGTTACAGTGATAGACTGAGATTTTTGTGAGAAAAAAATGACTTCCTTTCTTCTAAGGATGGAAATCCATTTATATACTCCACATATTCCAAAATTTATACAATCTAATTTACAAAAAATAATTTAGATTTTAGTGGGGCGATTAATGGGGCGGCTAACTTTTTGCATTTTTCTTTTGTAGGGGCCACTGTTTTGTCGGATATGTCGATAAGGGGAAAGTGGATGCTCTTGCTTGTGTTGTTAAGTGGATGCTCATTTATTCCTTTACCTTTCCTTTCTTCCTTTACCTTTGCTTTACCTTTCCTTTCTTCCTTTACCTTTGCTTTTTCTCTTTTGCTTTGCTTTTTCTTTTTTGTCGTGATTTTCGTTGTCTGATTGATTGTTGAGGTGTCCTTTATCTTTATAGATCAAGATCGGCTTGTGAAAATAAATCATCATTGGGGATCGTATCTTCGTCATTCATTGTTGATGATGAGCTGCCTTCCTCGCTGAGCTGGAGCATTAGCTTCTCTAGATCAACTGGATTTGTACATTGGGCCATTTGGGTCATGATTTGTTTCTTTTTGATAAGAAACTCTTCGTTATTTTGTGTTTGTTTTGTAGGAGTTTCTTTGCAGAATTCCAGCTTTTGTTTAAAATACCTTCTTACTGCATTAGGACGCATTCGGAAATATCTATTTTTTCCCACCATTTAATTTTATATTTGCGGACAAAAATAGGTAATACTCCCTCTGTCCCGCCCGAAGAGGCACAAAACCAACCTCGCACGCAAATTAAGGAAAATGATGTAGGAAAGAGAAAAAGTTTAAATGTTGTGAGTATGAAAAATTAAATAGGAGAGAGAATGAGTGGGAGGAATAGTTAGGAAAGAGAATGTTGTGAGTGTAAAAGTAAAGTAGGAGAGAGAATGAGTGGGTGGAATAGTAATAAAAACTTTCCTTTTTGGGAAAGTGCCTTTTTAAATGGGACACCCAAAAAGGAAATTTGTGCCTTTTCGGACGGGACGGAGGGAGTATGGTTTTTTGTACACACACACACACACACTTTTGTTCCTTATTGGCATGAACACTCATTTGTACACATTCACACATTTGTTCTTCCTTTAGATAAAATTCGGTCATAAAAATCCAAGGAACTTGAAAATTATGACAAAATAAGGCCCAAATGAGAGATTGAGCTATATGCTCTGGATATATAAATTTTGTTGAGTATTGGTCATATGCTTTTTGTACACACACTGGGACAATTGTTTTTTCTAATCCAAAGGACTTCCACCAATGATGGAACCAAAATGGAGTTGGATAAGAGAACTGAGGACTGAAGAAGAAATAAGAGAGAGAAAAAGATTTGTTTTGTGTAAAAAATGCCCTTGACCAGGCAAAAACATAATCCCAATAATTAAATCGGATTGAATTATTAGGAAAAGTAAATCTTTTGCCTCATCGGGTTTTTTACCCCAATCAGAAGCCGAAATAAATTTTAAAATTTTTACTTTGCAATATCTTATTTTGGAATCATCAAAATGATATGTTGAATACTGAAAATTGGCAGATTTTGTTTGAGTTAAGATTTTTTTGTAATAGATTTGGGATTTTGAAAAATTGTCTGGAAGATAGTTATGTGAACTTGGTAAAATGAATTAGGAAATTTGGTAAGGGTGCCCGTTTGTATTCATTTAAAAATATTCTTGTTCTAAGACACAAATAAAATCCTCATGAGTTTTGTATGAACAACAAGTAGGTGGTGTTTATTTTGGGAAAGAACCAGGAGTAATTTGTCTGGTGTTTGTTTGGGACGATTGTGGTTGCAGGTTTTCTGAATTGAGAGCTTTTTTGTATGTGGTCAATTTTTGTGAAGAGCTGGAAGGAGATGTAGGTTCTTTTGTAAGTGGAGGATAAAATGGTTTTGCTTCTGGCGATAAGATGGCAAATCTATTTTCTACCTTTGGTGTTTTGTCAGCCAATGGTTTTGTAAATTGTAGGAGGTTTCTATTGATCTGTTCTTTTTTCTCTTTGTCCTTTATTGAGGAACCTGTAATCATTCTGTAGACAAAGATATTAGTCTGTAAATATTTCATTTTTTTTTTTAGGCTTGCCCATCTCGAGTCAAGCCCCTTTTTTGTGTAAGTCAATTTTTTACTAACAAGTCCCTCAATTCTCTGAAATTCCCTTAAAATCCCTCCAGAGGCGCCTAATATTAACTAGGGAGGGATAATCATCCACTCTAACCACTGGGGGGAATCGAACCCAGGACCTCCGTGTTGGTGTCCCAGTGCTCATTTTGTTGCAAACACCCAGGGTAATCATTAGCTATACATTTTGAAATCTGTTTAAAGAAGAAATTTCTCCTTTAATAAAAGGCTCAAAAGGACGAGAAAAACTATATTCTAGAAGTTCTTCTAGGTCATGAATGTAGAATTTAATTTTCGTTATTTTGTGAAGAGACACTTTATTGTGGATATTTTTGCATTCCTTTAGTAGAATATTAGTTTTTTTGTAAACAATAATTTAAATTGTTTAAATGAATAATATTTTTATTAATAACTATGTTCCATATTGGTTCTTGTTCATATTGTGATATGAGAATGGTTTCTGAATTAAGTTTTTTCGATTTCCTTGGAGGAACTCTCTTGTTAAAAAATCAGGGATAGAATTATCTTTTCCTGCAATGTGAATTATTTCAAAGTCAAAGATTAATAATAAAGCTTGCCATCTAGCAACAATCTATTTTGCAGCTAGGTGCTTGACATCTTTTTGTAAAACATCTTTTGCAGCTTTGCAATCGACTTTAACTGTAAATTTTTTGCTAAGTAAATCATCTTGAAACTTTGTTATGCATAAGACTATGGAAAGAATTTATTTCTTTATTGTTGAATAGTTAGATTGGGTAGTATTCCATATTCCTGAATAGTATTTAATTTTATGATCCTTTTCATTTATTTGTTGAGTTAATATCCCTCCGTAACTGGTTTCAGAAGCATCTGTGCTAACATTTTTTGATGACTTCACATCACAAAATTTTAAGATGGGTAGTCTCTTGACATGAGTTTTAATCAGTTTTACTACTTTTGTGTGTTCATCTGTCCATGGTTTTGGATTCTTTTTAAATCTATCAAATTATGGTTTACAAATTTGTCTTAGTCTTGGAAGGAAATCTGCTATATAGTTTAATGATCCTAAAAATCTTTGTAATTGGTTTTTATCCAGTATTTATCAGGGAATTTGTCTGCAAATTCTATGGATCTTTGAATTGGAATAATTGTATTATTTGTTATTTCATATCCCAAAAATCTTATTTTTGCTGATATAATTTTATTTTGGGTTTTGAAAGAACTAATCCGTTTCTTATCATTGTTTTACAAAAAATATCTAAATGTTTTTGGTGTTGCATTAAGTCTCCACTAAAGACTAAAACATAATCTATGTAGGTGATAATAAACGTATATTGATCAAATATTTCATTCATGATTTTTTGGAATTCAATTGGAGCATTTTTTAGTCCAAATTGCATCACATTCCATTCATACTGACCAAATGGTACTGTGAAGGCTGTTTTATACTTATCTTCTTCTGATATTTGTATTTGCCAAAATCCAGATTTCATATCAAATTTTGAGAATATTGTGGCATTGTGTAATCTTTTTAATAAGTCTTGTTTGTTCGGAATTGGATATCTAATCAATTTTAGTGGTGTATTCCAAGGTTTGTAATTTATGACTAGTCTAGGTACTCCTCTTTCTATTTCAGCATTTTTAGAGACATAAAAGGCAGAGCATGACCAAGGTGATTTATTTTTTCTTATTATATTTTTATTAAGTAAATCCTTTATTTCCTTTTTGCAATATTCTAGTAGTTCATTTGTATTGGCCTTGCTTTTGTTGGGATTGTTTTTTCATTAAAATCTTTTGTTATGGTAATGTTACTACATGTTTATTTCGTTCCCAGAAGGCTGTGGGTAAATCTGAATATAAGTTCTTTTCAAATTTCTCTAATGCTTTTGAGATTATATTTTTGTATTCTTGGAGTTGCAATATTTCTTCTATTTTGACATTTAATAGATCTTGTTTAAGAAATCTAATCTGTTCTTGTAAAGTATTTATTCTAGATACATTTATTTTTTGTAAATTGTTCATATCATGGTTTGAAATGGGGTATAAAAATTTAAAAATTATTTGTTGTCCCAATATTCTTGTTTCTACTCCTTGTTTAGAGACTGAAAAAGGGTATATCATTTGTAAAAAAGGATTTCCGAGTATAACTTTTGTATTTAGATTTTTTACAAGCATTAGGCTTGTCTTGAAACAAATATTCTTATTACATATGTGTGCTTCTGGTATTTTGTACTTTACTTGTAATTTTGATGAAATGACTGCCGAAAGACTTTGTTTTGTTTTAACAAAATATTTTGAGGGTAGTATTCCTTGTTCTATAAAATTTAAATCAGGTCCAGAATCTAGCATAGCTATTCCTTGATATTCAAAATCTTTGATTTTCATATTTATAGTGACATACCATTTATGAAATCTGACTTTAGTTAGTGTATATATACTTTCCTCTATAGAAGAACTTGTTTCTAAATCTGAAGAGAAATTTGTATTTTTTGTAAAGGGATTCTGAAAATGTTTATCTAAATATTCTTCTTTGGATTTGGATGTTTCTCCTTTATAAGTTGAGTGTATTTGGTTTTTGATTTCTTAAAATGCTAACTTTGCTTCTATCTCTTTTTGTGTCTTTTGTAATTTTAAGTTGCTCTATTTTAATAATTTTATTTCTTGTTTTATTTCTTTAATTTCATTTTGTAAATCAACTGAAGAAATTTGTTTCTTTTTGTCTTGAAACATTTTTATGACGGCTTCATAATGAGACGGTGAAGATGTTTTTGGTTTTTCTTCATTAATGGTTTTTTCTAATTTTCTTAAGAATTTTATTTTTATTGTTGATTCCTTTATTTCTTTAATTTTATCTAATTTTTCATCATATTGTTCTAATATATTAATCTTTTGTTACACATGCATACTTCATTGTTGCAAGATTGACATTCTTCGCTATCTGTATTGGATAAGTGGTTCATTGAGCTAGAATAAATGTCTTCAGTAGATAGATCGAGATTGTCTATAATTTGTCCTTTTATTCTTGTTGTAATATTTCGGAGGGTCTTGTTGGTATTTCCTGTTTATTTTTTTATGTTTTCTTCTGTAAGCATTATTTTTGTAATATGGAGTATGGTATTATTCATGTCTTCTCTTCTTATATGGAGATTGTAATTTATTGAAACCAAATTGTTCACACCAGTGTCCTAATTCTTTTGCTAAAATCTGGGGAGAAACGCGTTTCTCCGTAACTTATGGAGAAACGGGGCCCGACTTGTCGCGCGACAATGCAGGCCAAGGCTTCTGGATATCCAGAAGCTTATGAAAGTGATATCCAGAAACCTTCAAAATGAATATCCAGAAACTTTCAAAATGTTTCTGGATATTCATTTGATGGTTTTTGGATATACATTTGAAGGTTTCTGGATATCCAGAAACCTTCAAAATGAATATCCAGAAACTTTCAAAATGTTTCTGGATATTCATTTGATGGTTTCTGGATATACATTTGAAGGTTTCTGGATATCCAGAAACCTTCAATAAGCAATTTCGGGTCTTGGCCTTGGATTTGGCTTCAAATCTATTTTTTCTGGATATCCGTCCCAAAGGCTTCTGGATATCCGTTCCAAAGCTTCTGGATATCCAGAACCCTTTGAGACTGATATTCAGAAATTTTTTTCTGGTTATCAAACGCATAGCTTCTGGCTATTAAAAACACGTTTCTCCATAGTTATGGAGAAACGCGTTTCTCAGTAGACCTACTCAATTCTTTTCGTGTTTGTGTACTTTTTTTTTTCAATTTGTTTCTTAGTTTTTAATCTTGATATAATCTTAGACCAGTAAGATTTATGCAAGTGATTAGATCTCCGTATGTGAGTTCGTTGTAAGAAATTTTTCCATATTTTTATTCTAATGATTTCTTTACTTTTTCTGAGAATAATCTTGGTAAACCAGCAATAAATTTTTCTTTCCAGTGGCAATTGTTTGGATCTGCTAGATTAAAAACTCTTTTTAAGAAATTTTCTTTATACCATTTAAACTGTTCTAATTTCTTGCATTTTAAATTTTGTAATATCTCAGATTTCTTTCTGTATATAAGTCTATGTCTCCTATGAAATGGGTTGTAACATTGAATATTAAATTTATTAGTTGTGCTTGTGTTATCAATTTCCCAAAAGATAGTTTCTCCCGGTGTTTTTACTTTGTTAAAGGCATTTGGACAAAGTCCAGTATTCATTACCTTAAAATGTAGTCTATAAAATATTTCATAAATATGAGATCCTTTTTGCATATAATAATTATGTGTTAAAATGTCTAAAGTTAATATTTTTATAATATGTGGATCTATCAAGGATATTGTGAAATTAGGCTAAGTATTAAAATGAATTGGTCCATTTGTTAAACTTGTTTCAATTACCCCTATTATAGAGTTTACGTAATTTAAATGTCTTGCATCTCTTAAGGCTATTTGTACACTTGTGTTTAATCCTTCCATTGTTAATGGTTTAATAGCAACTTGAACTAATCCTATATGTAAAAATATGTATCCTTGTGAGATATATTTTTTAATTGAGGATTTTGAAAATAAGCTCATGGTTTGATTGTTAGAGTATAAATGAATGACTGTTTCTTTTGTTTTAATTGCTAATTTTGACTTAAAGTCAAATATTCCTTTATCTTTGTAAATTTCTGAGTTTGAAATTAGGGGAGGTCTCCAATTTGTTAGAAGCTGAGTATTCTAAGAAATTTCTTTTGATAATATATTTTGATTATCTTTATGGTTATTATTCCCAACTTGTATATTGTAATCGTTCATTTGATTATAGTTTCTAGGAGGCCTTCTATTTGTAAAATTACCTAACCAACTCCTTATTTATTATTTTTCTTGCTTTTCGGATACACTTCCTTACCTAGTGAATGCACGTCTTACACTCTATCCGCGCGACTTAGACCTAGGTGACACACCGACTCGAGACAAATAAGTCAATTCAAAGTATAGATCTTAAACATACAAATCTTAAACATACAAACAAGATCTTAAACATACAAACAAAATAAGAGATGGTTGAATACGTCAACGAACGACAATAATTAAAAAATTAATCAACGAAAATATTGAGAATAACAATAGAAGAATACTCACTTTGTTTGTTTGATAATGATTTGTATTGATTGATGGTTTTATATAGTAGTTGATGGTTACAGAGATGTTTGAGAAAAATGGTATATGGAAATGTAAAATTTAACCTGCCTACTCTAAAGATGAAAATCCGTTTATATACCCCACGAATTCCAAAATTTATACAATCTAATTTAGATTTTGGTAGGGCCGCCTAACATTTTGCATTTTTCTTCTTTTGTAGGGGCCACTTTGTCGGATACTAGAAGATGCTCTTTGATTTTTTTCAAGTGTCGGTAAGTGAAAAGTGGATGCTCTTGCTTTTGCTGAGTGGATGCTCTTGTTTTTGCTGAAAGGCACTTACTTTCCAGTAAGAGGCTACTTTACTTTCGTTCTTTGCTTTTTCTATTTTGCCTTTTTCTCTTTAGTCTTTGTCGTGATTTTTGTCTGATTGTTGAAGTGTCCTTTGTTTCTATAGATCAAGATCTATTTGTGAGAAGAAATCATCATTGGGGATTGTATCTGCATCATTCGTTGATGATGAGCTGCCTTCCTCGCTGATCTGGAGCATTAATTTCTTTAGATCAACTGGATTTGTACATTGGGCAATTTGGGTCATGATTTGTTGCTTTTTGATAAGAAATTCTTCATTCTTTTGTGATTGTTTTAGAGGAGTTACTTTGCAGAATTCCGAGTTTTGTTCAAAGTATTTTTGTCACTGCATCAGGACCACATTTGGAAATATCTGTTTTTTCCCACCATTTGATTTTGTATTTTCGGACCAGAATGGGTAATATGGTTTTTTATACGCACACACACTTTTGTTCTTTATTCTCACGACCACTTATTTGTACGCATTCACACATTTGTTATTCCTTTAGACCAAATTCGGTCATAAAAATCCAAGAAACTTGAAAATTATGACAAAAATAAGGCCCAAAGGGGAGATTGAGCTATATGCTCTGGATATATAATTTTTGTTGACCATTGGTCAAATGCTTTTTGTACACACTCTGGGACAATTGTTTTTTCCAATCCAAAGGACTTCCACCAGTGATGAAACCAAAATAGAGTTGTAAAAGAGAATTGGGGAATGAAGAAAAAGAAATAAGAGAGAGAAAAAGATTTGTTTTGTTTAAAAAATGCCCTTGACCAGGCTAAAACATAATCCCAATAATTAAACCGGGTTGAATTATTAGGAAAAGTAGATCTTTTGCTTCATTTTTTGACCCCAATCAGAAACTGAAAGAAATTTTAAAATTTTTACTTTACAATATCATATTTTGGAGGCATCAAAATGATCAGTTGAATATTGAAAAGTGGCAGATTTTGTTTGAGTTAAGATTTTTTCGTAATGGATTTGTGATTTTGAAAAATTGTCTGGAAGATAGTTATGTGAACTTGGTAAAATGAATTTGGAGATTTGGTAAGGGTGCCAGTTTATGTTCATTTTAAAATATTCTTGTTCCAAGACACAAATAAAATCTTCATGAGTCTTGTACGAATAACAAGTAGGTGGTGTTTATCTATTACTACATAAAGAGTGAAGTCAGTTAGAACACTTTCCCGCTCAAACTCTCACCTGGCCAACATTTAGTCCAGATACATTAGTATAAAAATTATCAAAAACACCCCTCTCTCTCAGCCCCTCCACCTTTCTTTTCGATCTATCCACTCCCTCTTGCTTCATTTACCCCAAACAACCCCGCCCTCTAAAAGCGTCGTCGCCTATGGTTGCTGTCGCCGCCTCTCGGTTTTTCCATGGTCACCACCTCTCTCGCTCTCTCTCTCTCTCTCTCTCTTCTCTCTTCTCTCTTCTCTCTTCTCTTTTTGCTCACCCGTTTTCCATCATTCGACCGTCTCTCCTCCGGAGCTCGAGCCACATTTCTTTTTCTCTATGCTTCGAACTTCCTCTTTGTCCAAATTACTTCTCAATCTTGCTGTTGAGTTCCTTTTTACAATAACCCCAATCTCTGTTACCACAAATCCCTTCCCCCCAAATTCTTTTTCTTTTTCGATTTAGTCTAACAAATCTATGTTCACAAGCCCTGGGCCATTCTGTTTTTTTTTGGCAATCGACAGTTCATTTGAGATAATGAATGCAGAAGCAAGGACCGAAATCAAAGGTAAAACACTTAATTTTCATTTTCTTCTATCTACTTTTTTCCCACATCATAAATTTCGAAAATTTAGTTTTTCGGAATTTTGATTTGATTTGGTTTAAGTGTGATATTGATTTCCCATATTGATTAATCATTATTTCATATGATGGTACTGTAAGTACCCAGATCCGGATCGTCAAAATCCGTTAGAAGTTAACCGAAATCCGTTAACTGGCCCGCTCCAGGTTAACCGGAACCCGTTAAGCTCCCCGTTCCCAAGCCAACGAGACGTCCCGGGACTGCCCCGTACATCCCAACGTCGAAGCGTACTCAACACACGTCGTCGCACGTAAAAGTACAGCTTATCCTGAAAAAACGCACTTTTCGGCACTTTTCGGGGGCATTTCGGACATTTTCCTGACAGTTATTTAAAAAGGGACAAAATCGGGAATAATGGCACGAAATCCCATAACCTGGTGAGTCACAGGGGCACGTGGCATGCATGTCACAGCCCTCCGGTCAACATCAATCAGATTTCAGTGTGAAAAGACCAGAATACCCCTGGGATGCAGTCCCAGTCCGTCCGGACTCTTTTGCAGGCAAAATAGAAATGCCAGCAAGTCCCTCCAGTTTCAAAAATACCACAAAACCCCCTGGAATTCAGGTTAAGTCCGTCCGGACTCTTTTGCAATTTTACCCTATAAATACAGAGGGCTGTCAACATTTCAAAAAAAAAGAAAAAACTTACCATTTTCTCTCCACAGCCACGGCCCAAACCAGTTTCTCCCTCTCTCAAGCTCCGTTTCGCCTCGTTTTACGTGAAAACTCCGTATTTCAACCAAATACAAGCCAAACCACCTCGAAACACCGTTCCAAACACTAAATCCTATCCCGTATATGCCTCCCGAGTCAAAAGAGTCAACCCCTAGCCATAGGTAACACTCTCTCTCCCTAAATACTCGTTCCGTCTCGATTTATGCGCCAGTCGCTACAACCGTTTCGATCGAACGTTGTTGAAATGTAGACGTCACCGTCAACGGGGTTCGATACGTTTTAGTCCCGGATCCTCTTCTCTTCCCGTAAGAGAAGTAATCTCGGGTTAAAACGGCGTTCCGGCCCCGTTCCGTTTCTTTTAATGTCATTTACAATTCCGGATCATTTGATCCGTTGAACGTCATTTACTTTACGCAACTTTATAGTCCGAACCATTTGGTTCGTGATAGTCATTTAACGGTCCAGATCGTTTGATCCGTTGAATGCTATTTACTTAATGCACTTTTAAAATCCGGGTCGTTTGATTCCGTCGATACAGCACTTTAAATACTGTCATTTACAAGTCCGAGCCGTTTGGCTCGTGATAGTTTTTACTTATCAAAGTCCGAGTCGCAAAACGATTCGTTGATCGCATATTCATTTAATGTTTTTTTCCCGTAAAATCGCTAACAATGACATGCCCGGTTCAAAACCGGAGTTCGACATTCGAACTCTCTTTCAAAAACGCGCGAAATGACGTTTGGCATCCAGACAATCATCTTCAAACTCAAAATCCGACGTTTGACATTCAAACGCTCTTTTATTAAAAGTGAACATTTGACACTTAAGTTAAAAGTTCAAAATCATCACTCGTGTCACTTTTTCCTAAAAAACTCCAAAATCGATGTTTGTCATTCAAACGCTCGCATTTTCCAAAAAGAATCACATAATCAACGTTTGACATTCAAACCAAGATTAAGCTTGTCATTCAAGCCCCCATTTTCAAAATGCAAACACACACACACACATACGCACACATTTCGAGAAAGGTAGAAAGACTCGTCATACGAGGCGTTTCAGGTGATCTAAAAATACTCTTCCAGAAACGTAATGTGACCTCCGAACTTAACAATCTCTGGTACTCAAAAAAACTTTTTCCTCATTTTTGCTACCAATAAAAATGACACCCCTTTCCAAAGCCTTTTCCAAAGTTTTTGCTACCAATAAAAACGATACCATTTTCACTAAAGCCGTTTTTCAACGTTTGGGCTCAAAATACAAAACCGCGTGGCGACTCCTCTCCTTCCCAAAAGCGAGGTCTCAAACACCAACCCCGCGAAAGAGAACCGCCTTTCTCCGTGCGCGAAATCCGGGTAATTTCAGTTGGCGACTCCACTGGGGACATGGATACTTTTTCAAAACTACCGTTGTTTTCAAAAAGCCTTCCGTGGGTCAAACTTTCGTTTACCCTTCCTCGTTTTTGTGTGCGTGTGGTATTCAAAACCTCGAACGGTTTTTTTTCAAAAGGTGTTGCATTATCATCTCTTTCAAAATCATAACATGTTCGTGCATTCCCGTTCATACTTGATTTTCATGCTACATTTTGAACTGCGCATAAAATTCTTTAAGACACATTCTGAAAATCTCTGTTTTACTCAGAAATGGAATTTTAGTGATCGCACACTACTTGCACTGATACCTCGGTACACCGCACTTCACGTGCACTGCTGCCTCGGAACACTGCACACTACGACCCGTAACCCGGGATGACCGTTCAGTTGCAGCTCGGTTGGTCTGCCAGACACCTTTCGAGCGCGAACGGGGTCGTCCCAAACAGCCCATCCTAGCCCATGTAAGCCATGCACTCTTTGTGTCACACTTCGTCCAAGACCCCGGTTGGTTTTTGGCTTAGTACGTGTCATAAAGCCTAAGTGTATGTTTTTACGCCGGGTTCCGTTACGAGTCAAGCTCGAAAGATTGAGACCGAAGGTCGTTCCCGACCCGAAGTGTTGAGCTTTTCAGCCTTGACTTTGACGCGGAGCTATGCCGAAAAATATACCCGAAGGTTCAATGTGACACCGTGTCACCAAACCCTCAACATATGTACTGTGCCAACCACAACTTGGCCAACGCCAAAAGCTAAGGCCTCTCGCGCAAGCGAGTCAGGAGAGGTCATGCAGAAATTTTGGCACGATCCCCGCCTTAACTTAAGGACGCTGACTTCGACTGTGGCCCGTGCGTCACATACATTGGAAGTTTGCGTGATCAACTAGCCTTAAGTTCATTTTTTCCTTTGTCGGTGGAATTCACTTGCCTTATAGGACCCTCGCTCGGGATTGTCCGTCCCGGGAAGACGATCTACAGATGGAAAATGAGGGGCTTATAAACGTAGTGACGAGATCCAATGATTAGAGCCTTCGGTTAGTTGCAAAAAAGAAGACACGATCTTTTCCAACCGATTAGGACTCTGAGAAATTGCGTTTTAAGTAAACATTAATCGGTAACTGCACATTGCACTAGCCCTAAACCCTGCGCCAAATACCCTTTTCCGAAGCCTAAATCTTGCCTTTCATTCCCTGCAGCGAGCAGAAAGTGGTTCATAATTCCGGGTCAGCGCCTCGCCAGAATCACAGTTACGGCAGCGTCAGACAGTTCTTCGGTTCCCTTAGTTCCCTCAGCCAGAATATCCGACATGTCTAGCTCACCGAGAAATTGTGACGGGGACGGACCCCCGCCACCGGTAACAGATATAACATTGGAAGAAGCCGTCCGAGCTTGTGAGATTCACAAGAGGCAGAAAGAAGATCAGCAAAATTTCGTAGTACAACTTCTGAATGAGCGAGGTATAGCAGCTATCCCCCAGTCAGTGTCAGACGGTACTTTCGTCCTAATCGAGGAAGACGATTCCCCGAAACTAGTTCCTCAAACCTTCAACCAGGTTCCTCCCCCGCCAACTTACGGGATGCCTTCGAACCAAGGAAACAGCCGACCCAGGCTTCATGTTGCCACCTCTCAGGGCAACCCTGTCATATACGGCCAAGCCAGTACTACTCCCATCACTCAGTACAACCAGCCCACCGCTGGACCATCTCAAACAGATGCCAATATCCTCCAATACCCTCCTGGGTTCATCCCATTGCCTATACACGAATCCCAAAACACCAGGGACAAACCCCGATACAGTCCAGAAAAGGCCCCCATATATCCACATATATCGAGCCTCCCACCTCCAATCACTACCACTCACATGGTAGTACCCGGCGCCGAGCCTCAAATTCCACCACTAGACCCAACCTTAGCCTGGATGGTCGAACAGATGAAAGACCTGAATGCCAGCATGAGCAGCTCAAATCAAGAAACGCTCAGATCCACAGATCCGGGAATGGTCACGCCTCTCCCTGCCAAGTTCAGAATGCCGGAGATGGAATGATTCGACGAAACCGAATGTCCTCAAACGCAAGTTGACACCTACGTTCTCGACATGAGAGCGAAAGGAGCAACCCTCCAGCAAATGGCCGATCACTTCCAGCATACGCTCAAAAGTTCAGTGTTACGATGGTTCCTAAGGGTCAAGCCTGCAGACCGCCATACATGGGATCAGATCAGTAACATCTTCCTAGAACGGTACAAATCCAACTAAGAGTGGGAAATAAGTCGTGAGGACTTAATCACCACCGAGCAGAAAGCAGATGAAAGCGTCGGAGAATTCTACAAGAGGTGGAGTTGGAAACTCTCCGAGATCATGGAGCCACTCTCCAAGGATGAACAGATGCGGATCTTCAAGTCCTGCTTAAGACCGTCCATCAGAACTCTCATCAGCCATCACTTCTTCCCAGATCTCCGAGCCATGGTCAATGCCGGCTCACAGTTTGAGAAGGATCTCAAGGAAAAATTGGCCACAGCACAACCATACAGATACCGATCAGTAGTTGCATTCAATCCCGTACTGGCCCCCGACAAAGGGAAAGATACGTCTGTCAACTAGATTCATCAGGGACAGCAGTCAGGCAACAGAAACCCAGTCCCACAAAGCAACAACTCCACTCCAAAGCAGCCTGCCGTACACTTCGACAAATTGGACATGCCGCTGAGTAAGATGCTGGAAGGTTTGATCAAGGAAGGCCTCCTCAAGCCCGTTGCAAACTACAAACCCAAGAATCCCGTAGTCAACGCTGACAAAGGCAAGTACTGCGCCTTCCACCAGTATCTTGGCCATACCATCGACAATTGCGTGGGGTTACGGTACGAAATTCAGAATTTGATAGAAGAAGGAAAATTGGAGCGTCCCCGTGGACCCAATACAGTCGGAAACCCTTTTTCGAACAACAAAAGTGTGAACTCCATTGAATGGGTGCCAAAGAAGATTGCCGCAGAGCCAGTTCATCCGCCTCTTCCAGCCAGGTCCTCATCAAATGTCCACATCAGTTACGATGTTTGTGAATGCTCCGAATGCCTTGAGTACGAGTTCCAAGACATGATCAGAGGTGATTCTCCCAAAAAAGCAGAAGAAGAAGTCTTCTCAACAGAAACTGAGAGAAAGATATGAAGCTGGAGACACCAGTGTGGGTACACTCGGAGAGCCATCCGGGATGTTCGATTACTACGTACTCTACTCCAGCCAGTCCTTCCTTCCTCCAGGCCACGCAGCTTTAGAGCAGACAGGGGTGGGAAAGCCGAAAAATCCTGCTGACACCAGAGTTCAGGCCTCAGGACATCGAAATACCTCAAATCTTGACAACCTCACTGCCAGTCAGAAACCTAACCTCCCGCGGGATCAGCCCAAGTTCAATCTGCCCAGCTTCAGAGCAGGGACCGGTAAAGGAAAGTCAAAGTTAGCTTGACACTCGCACTCAATCAACGTGCTAACCAAGGGCGGCCACCATCGCAAGCAGCCTCAACACAATCCCGAGGAACCACCAAAAGCTTTACCCCGCAAGAGGAAGACAGGAAACGGATGGCTTGATGACTCTCCTTCTCCGAATAGAGACCAGATCTACGATTCCCGACTGTATGGCAGTATGCTCACCTTCTGTGACGAAGACCTGCCGAGAGATGCCTCAGGGCACAATGAAGCTTTGTACATCAATCTTCGGCTCAACACCATATCTCTCCCTGGAGTATTGGTAGACAACGGATCAGCAGTCAACGTCCTCCCTCTCAGCATGATGCGAGCCCTACGCATCGACGAAGGCCACATGATTCCATCTGCCCAGACTATCAAAGCCTACGACATCACATTTTGTCCCATCCTGGGGACGGTGACTCTGGAGCTCTGGTTCAAAACCCAAATGGTACCAGCAAAATTCCACGTGATGGACATTCCGTCCAAATTCACAGCTCTGTTGGGACGCCCTTGGCTACACCACATGAAAGCCATAGCTTCCACTCTCCATCAGTACGTCAAGTTCATTAACCGGAAAGGAGATCTTGAAGTCATCAAAGGGGACAGTTTCCTCATAGGGAACGAAGCCGAGACAACAGCCAAGCGTGCTCCCAGCCAGGTGTGAATGTGTGCCCAAATTTTGTGGATTCACGTGATTTTGAAGACATCCGTTTTAATTTGAAAAACGGAGTCACCACGCCATTTTGATTTCCTCAAAACTTTGAAAAAAAGGATTTTAGGGTTCGGAGGTTAAGTTACCCCTTGGGAAGAACGGATCGTCGTTCACCCAAGGTGCCTTGCCGTAGCAAGTCTCCCTAGATTCCGTTTATCGTGCTTGCTTGCGTGCTTTCTTGTGTGCATGTGTTTGAATAAAAAGGGAGGGAATGTCCCAAGTTGTCTTCCGGACGTACAAACCATTTATTGGTTGTCGCTCGGGATTTCTTGGATTTTATGTATTCGGGATTTTGATCCCGTCCTCATCTTGGACTTGTGATCATCGCTTTTTAACCTCGGGACTTGCGTGATCGAGAGAAGGACTCCCTTTTATAAATCCAAAATGAGGTTCTTTAGGAAAGGAGTGACCTTAGCCCATCAATCCTACACCTTAAGACGATCGAGCTCATATAGTTGCTTCATGCTCGTCTTAAGTGATAATCGGAGATATCGGGTTCAAGGTTATCCTTTCTAAAGAGATTATGGAACCTTTAATGGAAGAAACGATGTAAAGATAGGATCTTTACATCGGTCCGTTCCAAGGTTGCTAATGGGGACATGGGGAAATGCATGTAAAAATGAAATTTTTAGTGAAAAGATGACATTTTCGAGTTACAAAGGATGCTTTTTGGTTTAAAGAAGTGATCTTTATGCAAAGGATGCATTTGATTTGCAAAGGATGCATTTTTATGAGGAAAAGTAGGATTTAATATGCAAAGGATGCACAAAGGTTCCATTTTTGAAAGCAAAGGATGCTAAGTTCATGCAAAGAGATGATTTTTAATGCAAAGGATGCATGTAAGTGGGTTTTAGGTGCAAAGGATGCCCCTTTATTATAAAGACATGATTTTTATATGCAAATGATGCATTTTGGATGTAAAGATTGCATTTTTATGAGCAAAGGATGCATAAAGATGATATTTTTATTGTAAAAGGGGGTTTTTAGGTGCAAAGGATGCACCTTTGATTCAAAGATTACATTTTTAATAGCAAGTGATGCCTATTTCATGCAAAGGGGGATAGGGGGTATGATAAAGATATGATCTTTAATGATAACTACCAAGTCCCAAGCAAGATAATGACAATATATGAATGCAATGAGCAATTTAAATCACATAGAGCAAGTAAAATGCAAGGTTAAGGGAGTGAGAGGTTACCAATGGTGGTGGCCTCTTCTCCTTTGGGTTGAGCTAGGTGGAAGGACCAACTTTGGGATCTTCAAGGAGGAGGGAGGTGGCTTCTTGGCTTTCTTCTTCAACATCTTGGATTTCCAGCAGTGTTTTGGGTGTATTGTGAAGCTGAGTATGGAGTATGGTGTGTGTTTTTCGTCTTTGGTTGCCTTGTTGTTGGTGTGTAAAATGGGAAGAGGAGGGCTCTATTTATAGGCAGTCTGGATAAGGCTAATGAAGCCGTGCGGCCAGAGGTCCTTGGCAAATGCAGCCATGCGACATTATCCACAATGACTCAGCATGTTTCTAGAATCATGTAAGGTGGCAATTCTAGAAGCTTTTTGTAATTAAGAAAAACGTGTTTCTTAATTACTAAGCCTTCCCTTCAGCCCTTAAGAGGTTTGGAACAGTTTCGGAATTGTTCCGGAACTCTAGGAAAGTCTGGGAAATTATCGGGAAATTTACCGGAATTGCCGGGGAAATTAACCGGAAGGCATGAGCCAGATTTGGGTACTTACAGAAGCCCCTCGGCAACGTCACTTGCAGGGCGAGTGGGGTTGTCGATAGAAAAGGATCCGATCTGGCGAATGCCGAGACGGATTGAGATGACCAAAGTGGTCGAGTGGCTGAACCTCTGGAAGGCTACCTACGTATCCCGAGTGGGAATCAAGCCAGGCCGTAGTTCTGAAAAGATCCGCTGAGGAATAGAGAAGAGAAAACTGGTCTCTTGATGGGGAAATAGCAGAGAAAATGACCTAGGAGGTCAAGCAATTGATCCTACTGGGGACATGCTAGAAG
The DNA here is from genome assembly GCA_022495995.1 of Adenophora triphylla var. japonica. Taxonomy (NCBI): domain Eukaryota; kingdom Viridiplantae; phylum Streptophyta; class Magnoliopsida; order Asterales; family Campanulaceae; genus Adenophora; species Adenophora triphylla. Next base: position 267,228 of record JAFEMH010002449.1, read on the forward strand.
TGACCAATGTGGTCAGATGTCAAGACCTTTATGAGGGGCTACTTCATCACTGAGGAGTGACGAAGGAACAGGGTGACCAAAGTGGTCGGATGGCTGGACCTTTTATGAAAGGCTACCTACGTATCCTGGAGGAATCAAGCCTTGATCGTAGTTCAAGCATCACTAGATAGTTAGGAACGATGTCTAGGATTCTTGAGGTTTTGACAATTAATGGAGGTTGTCACCTAGCGTTATCCCGTTATAATGGGAGTAACAGAGGCGACGGGGGAAGAAAGCTTATTTGCTTAGGAGATAAGGGATATCTTTTGAAAACGACGTTATCTTGGTTAAAAGATAACGGGAATTACATGCCCAAGTGGAAAGTCCAGGGGCAATAAGGTAATTTCTGTTCAGAGCGAAAGAGGCCGCCCGGCATGAGAGGGAGGCAAAAGAGGCCGTACGGCCAGAAGCTTTGATTTTCCAGTTATTTAAAGCAGATTTGAACGGGCATTGGGCATTATTGCCGCCCAAGGCTGAGAAAGAGAGAGAGGAGGAGAGAATTTTCTTCAAAATCCTTCAATCCTTTTGCCTCTACTGATTTAGGATGGATCCGGAGGGGAATCCAATGCCAAGGCAAGCTAGAAGGAACATCTCCGCGGCCGCGAGAAGGAGGAGGAAGGAGCTCATCCGCACGGAGAGGAAGTATGACTTCCTTACGCCTCCATCGGAGCTCTATCTGGGTAGAAGGGAGCACAAATCGACAAACCCTCAATCGGTTGGGGTAAGCATTTTTAGTTTGCTCAATTCCGTCGATTTTTATTGAATTTTGATTGATTTAGGGCTTGACCCAAGCTTTAGGAATTTCTCGAATTTTCCTAGAATTTTTGATGATTTTGAAATCTTGATGATTAACCTATGAGGCTAAAAAGATGAAAGAATATGCATGTGCAATTTATTTGACAAAATAATGAGAATGACTCACTTTTTTTTCGAAAATAAAAAGTAAGAAGAATAATTGTGACGGAGTTCTTGCATGTGCTAGAACTAGGTCATAGATGAGAAAACGGGATTTTGGACGATGAAAAGGATTCATGCATGCCATTTTTTGAGAAAAAATTAATGCTTATGTGCAAATAATTTTGAAAGTTATGATTTTGTGCTTAGGAAAGCAATGTGCTTGACACGATGTGTTTCAAGTGACGAAAGACACGTTTTTCACGCAAAGGATGCTAAAAAAATTTTCATGAATGCTTTTCTTTTGAAAATATGTGCACTTTTGAATATATGCATGCTTTTTTTGAAAAAGGCCCGACACGTTTCTTTTCTTTGTGCTTGTCTGCAGGAGAACAAGTCTAGAGGGCCTTCTGAGATTGCAGTAAAGCTGTGGGAGAGGATGCCCGATTTCGAGAAGAATGGGGCGAACCCTAAGCAGCTGGTGAGGGCTACCGGCTTGGATTTATTTATTGAGGCTATTGGCAGAGGTATTCACATTACCTCGAAGAGCAAGGGCTTGGTCCCGAGGCCTATCCCGAGTTCGGTGGGACACCACCCACGGCTTTCACCTTAGGTGGGGAGGCGACGGTGACTCCGGCCGATTTCTTGCTATCACGGGCTTACAGTTCACCGGGAGGCCTGTGACATGGAGGGACCATATCACAGCGGAGAAGTTCAGGGCTTTGGTTGGGTTTGAGCTGATTCCCAAGGGGCTTGGAATGGAGACGAGGAACGTCGAGGTGGCAGTCCAGAACTGCATGCGGGACTTTGCTACTAGGGAGGTGGCTTGCCCACCGGCTTGCTAGAGCCTTTGTGTGGTTGATCTTTGTCGGTCACCATCTTTGCCAGTGCAGGACTCGGCTATGACTTGCCTCCTCGACTCTCTGGAGGATGTTGATGGGATTGGGACGGTCTCGTGGGGTGAGGCCGGATTGGCGAGCTATACTTCTCCACTGGATGCATGCAGTAGGAATAAGGGCCTCCATGGATTGCTTCTCCTTTGATCTTGAGGTAGTCTCACCTTCCTTTCTCTTTTACTTTCTGTCTTTGAGACTTTTATGAAAGAAAAATGACCCTTTTGATGTTTTGAACATGCGGAGTGCAGTTTTGTGAGGTGATCGGGTTCTTTCCGTGGAACCAACAGAGCGATGTCACCATCTTTCCCGCTATGATCCACTGGAGGGGAGATGCGAGGGATAAGTTCACTGGGAAGACCCGGATCACCTTTGACTATAAGATGGTGAGGCCAGTTATCAACAAGGATGGGCACGATGGAGTGGACTTCTACCCGTGGGGCGGTATCCGAGAGATTACGCTAGGAGAGGCCGTGGAGGCGACGAAGCGAGGCGGTGGTTGGCCCCAGGGCGACATGCGATGTCATCTATGCGGGGATCAATTTTCTAGGCGGCATGGCCATGTCCCTCCATTGGACGCCATTACTCCCAGGATCCTCCCGGCCACGGATGCTACGGCCCGGGGATTGGTCGGAGGATGACATTGCTAGATATCGAGCGGGCGTGGCCGCGAGGAGTATTTTGATATGGATACCCCATATGCTTTGTGTTTGTGGAGCGGCGGCGAGGACGCCACGAAGCTAGTGAAGGCGCGGTCACTCGGGGATATGGGGAGGCCGAGCCTTCGACCGCCGATCCCTCCTGCCCATCTTTCATATGTGGTCCACGGAGTACCCAGGAGGTTGAGGATACTGTCCCCGGCTAGGGAGCCCGGTATACCTTGCCGCCAGGACGGCCTTTGTAAGTACACTTTTAGGGTCTTTTCCCTCTTTGATTTCTTTGCTTTTTGCAATTTCAAGATTTCTGAGATTTTCTTCTCTTTTTCTCGGGTTCCGGCTCGCACTTACGACGGGTTGGTCGGGCGAGAATAGGAAATTTGGAAGGACATGTGCGGTCCCTTCGAGGAAGGCGCTGCACTTGAGGCGGCGGACGTGCGGGAGCCCGGGCGCAAGAGAAGGCATGTTGGGGCACGGCATCCACCTCATCGGCTTCGGAGTACTCTTCCGGTGCCATGCCTCGGGGACGGGGACCCAATGCGACATCTTGGAAGCGGTGGTGAGTACGAGCACGATAATGTCCACCTTTCGAGATGTGAGCGACACGGAGGACTTGATGAGGGAGGCTAGCGTCTATGGTGAGCGGCGATGAAGAAGAAGGATCGGAGGCCTAGGAGGTCTCTAGAATTGACTTAGGAAGAAAAACAAACAATGAACAAGTTTTATGCACATTTTGTTTATTTTTTGCTTTATTTGGGCGCCGATGGGGCAAAAATAATGTAATCCTGTTTTATTTGCTTTTTCTATTTATGCTTTATTAATTTGCATATTACTTGAGCCTCGGGGTAGTTTTTTGCTTGGAATCGGAAATTTGGCGGGCCAAAATGATATATAATGATGTATAAATGCTTGGATGGTCTTTGAACATGTTTTTGTACAGGTTTTGATTGGAAAAGTGGGGTGAAAACTCCCTTTGGGCAGCAACTTGGTTGCTGCAGATTTGCCACTTACATCAGGTAAATGAAGCCGTGCGGCATGGTCTCTGGAGCGAATGAGGCCGTGCGGCTCACAGTTCCGTCTGCAGGTGGTTATTTTGAGAATAAAACCAAGGCTTGGCCATTTCATTTCATTTTCAACTTAGACTTGTCCCAAGCTGTTCCCCGAGCACATATTGGACCTAAAGACACCATCTTTGATCATTTTGCAATGGAGAAGCCCGTTAGATTGCAAAGGGGAAAAGAGACCGCTTTACGTCCGATCTTCGGTCTTGGGTGAGATATAACTTTCAATCTCACAAGGGGTTGCTTGATTCTTCCTTCAAGATCAAGTCTTTATGGCATTTGAGGGATCTCCCGCCCGATTGGGACCTTTTGAGAGCGGCGGCAAAGTTTTGGGACGTCAGGAACACGTTCTTGCTTTTCTTACAATGAGATTGTCCCAACGCATGAAGACTTCCGAGCCTTGATTGGGGTCCAGAAATTGAGGCTATATCGATTCCGCTGATCGAAGACGTGCCGGTGGCGGCAAAGCTTGCATCTTTTACGCAGATTTCTGCAGGAGAGGCGAGGAGATGATGATAGCCGGACGGGGATTGACCTTTCGATATCCGGGCGAGGTTTGGGTCTCCGGCTATGGCTGCGACCACGGTGGCTATGGATGCCTTTATCCTCTGCATATTTTCTTCTCTGTTCACCGGCGAGTCCGTGGGGATCTGTCATGGTGGTCTCTTAGACATGGTCGAGAGATTGCGGGGATGGGAAGGACATTGTCCCACTTGGTTTTGGGGAGACTTTGCATGGCATTGATAGGATGGCTAGGGAGACCATTTCATGAGGTGCAGGAGCCCGGCATGCGACTTTATGGGCTGCGGGAGAGGCTTGGGGCTTTGCCGGGGGCTTTGCCGACTCGGTGCCCTTGGGTGATTTCTCGGAGAGGTGCACCTCGGCAGCGGGACCCGGGGTAGGCGGGAGGCGATGATGGCTAGGTTATCCACTTCGGACATCCGGCGGTGGGTACCTCACTGGAGGTTGCGGACCGGGAGGATATTTCGGGAGTCCTATATAGTGAGGGTTCCGGGGTTACTGCTGGTCATCCTTCTACATACCACTTTGGTATCCGGGCGGTTCGGGGCCTTACGGGAGCCGTTGGGCGGTGGGAGGACATCCGTACCATGGAGGTGGTGCCATTTGCTATGAGAGATCCGGCCCGGCTTTTCATTCTTCTTGAGGGCTTGGACTTACGGCTTTCCCACCCGGGGCTATCTTCGGGAGCGGGAAGAGTACCATCTTGACCCTTTGTCTACTTGGATTGGTACGAGAGGGAGATGGGAGCGACTCGGGTCATATTGGGGGAGAGACGTCGGGCTTTATTGGGAGGCGGCTGCGACTCGAGTAGGACTACGAGGAGGCGAGGCTAAGGCGAGTCGCCATAACCGGTCGGGTGACACGATCGGAGATATGGAGGCTCGATACAAGAGATTGTCAGAAGTCGCTCCTTTGGCGAGGCTCGAGAGGGAGGAAGTGCGGACTCGTGCTCGGGTAGAGAGGGCACTTATTGACACGGGTTTGATGGAGGCTCCGGTGAGGATACCGGAGATCGGAATGAGGGAGGCCGAGCATCTTGGAGAAGAAGAGAAAGAAAACTCGACGGGGTCGAGGTAAAGGGAAGAAGACCAAAGAAGACTCGGTGAATGACGGCGACGAGATCTTTTCTTAGGATTCCCTTATTACCATTTTGCAAACACAGTAGTTTTATTAGGCATTTTATTGTATTTTAGATCTTTGTAGCAGGTTAGCAGAGTCAAGAGTAGATCGTGCTTGAACTCATCAAGAAGTTTTTAACTTGTAATGAACAAGAAATATTATCTTAGAAATTAATCAAGACACAATTTCATGAAAATTTCAAATGTCTTATTGATTTGCTCAGGACCCGTTTTATGGAAACTGGAATACCCTTTATTTATTTATTTATTGTTTAGGACGCATTTCATGAAAACTTAATCGCCCTTTTTATTATTTAGACCGAACCATATATGGCTGCCTACGTTCCCCTTTTACAAGAAAGACTAAGGGGCTCAGGTCTTCGTAGTTCATTCTGGTGAACTTTTTTCTATTTTTTTATGTGCGGCCACTGTTTTTGCCTAGACCGCCCTTTTTGGGTTTTCGGCCTAGTGGGCATTACTCTTTTGCACTAAGATTTTTCTTTTTCTTTTTTTTTATGTGCAACCACTTTGTTTTTGCCTAGACCGCCCTTTTTGGGTTTTCAGCCTAGCTGGGCATTACTCTTTTTGCACTAATATTTTTTTTTTATCTTTTTTTTTTTTATCTTTTATTTCTTAGACATAGTACCTTCAGAGCTTATCACCGTTATTTGGGTGGACAAAGGGATTGCCGTCAGTGCGCAAGTTTCATGGCTCCTCCCGATAGTATCTTACGCACCACATACGGGCCGATCCAAACGGGTTCCCATTTTCCCGGGGGTTGTCTACGGTAGGGGCTTTACTTTCGGCACTAAGTCACCCTCTTTGATGTCCCTGGCCTTGACCTTTTTGTCAAATGCTCGGCCATTCGCCTACGATAGGCTCGGGTATGCTCCATGGCTTTAAGCCTTCTTTCGTCGGCAGGGCCAACTCATCATGCCGGCTACGCAACCATTCTACTTCGTTGACCTTTGTTTTCCGGGAGGACCCTTAATGACGGGATTTCCAACTCCTTTGGTAACACTGCTTCCATCCCGTAAGTTAGGGCAAAAGAGTTTCTCCTGTGGCTATTACGGACGTTACGCCAGCCCGAGTGCCGGGTGCGGCTTTTCGGGCCAATCACGACCACGGGTGGCCATTTTCGGATGATCCGTTCGGCGTCTTATTAGCGGCTTCCACGGCTCCATTAGTCGAGGTGCATGCGGGGACGACTTGTGGCGAGTGATCCTGAACTCGACGGCAATCTACCGCAGTCCCCTTCAAAGTGTGACCCATTATCGAAATGATCTCATTGGGCACCCCATATCTACACATTATGTTTTCTTTGATAAAGCTGGGCCACCTTCTTGGAAGTGAGGACCTTGTAGGACTTGGCCTCTACCCACTTGGTGAAATAGTCATTTGCCACTAACACGAATTCATGCCCATTGCTTCTGTCGGGGCTATCTTCCCTATCACGTCAATACCCCAAGTTGCGAACGGCCGGGGAGTCGTCATGCGGTACGGTCATGAGGCGGGAGATGGTTGAGGTTGGCAAACCGTTGGCATTTGTCGCACGCTCGGACATGCTTGAACACGATCTGTCTCCATAGAAATCCGGTAGTAACCCATTCGAGGATTACTTGCATCGGGGCTCTAGCATTCATATGAGGACCGCGGGGACCATTGTGGACTTCGGTCATCAACTCTTTGGCCCTTTCTTGAGTGACGCATAAGAGGAGTGGTCCTTGATACCGCTTCTTGTACGAGGTTGCCTCCTAGAATGACATAATGGGAGGCCAACCTTTTCGGGGCTTGCAAGCTCTTGGCTTTGACACCTTCTTTTGGTCTACCTTCTTCATCTTTGAAAGTGACTCTCCATCTTTGAGGAGCTGGTAAATTTGATTGTACCACGGTTCCTTGATAGGCTCGGGTCAGGTCTACTTCACAACGAAAGGCTGGGGCTTCTCTTCTACCCACTCTGAAAGGGTTTATGGCTTTTCCCTCGGGGATCTCTACCAGGGAGGCTAAAGTAGCAAGGGCAGCTGCGAATCTGTTCTTTTCCCTTGGCAAGTAGTGGAAAGTTACTTCTACGAGCTGTCCGATCAACTCCTCCATATGGGCATGATACCGGCTGAAGATTAGGGTCCACAGTCTTCCATTTGTTGGAAACTGGTTGATGATCGGGCGAGTCTCCATAAACTTCGAGCTCCTTGACATTCCTTTCTAGGGCGGCCTCTAAACCGGCAATGCAAGCTTCGTACTCGGCGACATTGTTCGTGGCGGGGAAGTTCGGCTTGAGGGCTATGGGTGTATGCTCATCTTTCGGATCGACCGGTAGCATCCCTACGCCATTTCCTCTTTTGTTAGCGGCTCCATCAAAGAAAAGGCGCCATCGGTTCTCGAGGCTCGACTACAAAGATCCCTTCATGCAGGAATTGGGGTTCGGGCCCGCGGTCCTCATTGCGGGAAGTTCGCCGGATGGTCGACAATGCTTGACCCTTGATGGCCTTTACGGTCACGTAGGCGATGTCGTACTACGCTAAGAAGAAGGACCACTTTGCTAGACGCATCGAGAGAGAAGGCTTATCGAAGATGTACTTGATGGGGTCCATTTTTGAGACCAAATTCACGGGGTGGGCTTGCATATAATGCTTCAACTTGCCGACTACCCGGACCCGATCCGGCACAGTCTTTTCACATGCGGAGTAATTGAGCTCACTTCCTGCGACTTCGGTGACAAAGTAAATGGCATTCTCTACCCGAGAGTCTTTCTTCTCTGAGCAAGCATAGCCCCAAGCTGCCGTATCGGTGACGGTGAGATAGAGCGAGAAGAGGTTTACGTCTATGTGGGGGCATAGTCTTGGAGGATGTACTAAGTATGCCTTGATTTGGTCAAAGGCATCTGGCATTCTTCGGTCCATTACGTATCTACATTCTTCTTCATGAGCTTGAAGATGGGCTCGCACATAGTGGTCAGCGATTGTGAAACGGGTGATGTCTTGCGGTTGCCCATAAAGCTTTTGACTTAAATGCGAGTTTGAGGTGGCCTCATGTCCATAATGGCTTTGATCTTTCGGGGGTCGACTTCGATACCTCGCTCAGTGACCATATACCCAAGCACTTTTCCCCTTGTCACTCAGAAGGTGCATTTAGCGAGGGTTTAGTCTCATGGAATGTTGTCTCGGCCTCTCAAAGAACTTTCGCGAGTCAACAAAGTGCGTCCGTCCTCGCCTTTGGAGTGGATTATCATGTCGTCTACGTAGACCTCAATCTCCTTGTGGATCATGTCATGGAAAAGCGCGGTCGCTGCCCTTTGATAAGTAGCCCGGCGTTCTTGAGCCCAAATGGCATTGCTTGCTATAGCGGTAAGTTCCCCACGGTGTGGTGAAGAGGCTATCTTTTCTTGGTCTTCTTCGGCCATCTTGATCTGGTTGTAGCACGAAAACCATCAACGAAGGATTTGACTTCGTAGTTGGCGGTGGAGTCCACCGGGATGTCTATGTTTGGCAAGGGTAATCGTCTTTGGGGCGGCCTTGTTCGAGATCCCGGAAATCTACACGGCCGCACCTTCCCATTGGCCTTGGTGACGGTCACAATATTGGACAACCATGTCGGATATTCGATGACTACGATGAATCCTACCCGCAGTAGCTTCTCAATTTCTTCTTTGACTGTAGAGACCACTCGGCTTGATTTTCCTCAATTTACGCTGCGGCTTAGCATACGGTGCTAGAGGGATTACGTGCTCCACTATTGAGCTGTCTAGCCCCGGCATATCCTTGTACGACCACGCAAAGACGTCCATGTATTCTACGAGCGATTAACCGGTCTGTCCCGTTCAACCCCCTGGAAGAAGTTTCCAATCTGTGTCTCTTTAGGTTCCTCGACGGTACCCAAGTTCACACTTGTCAAAACCTCCTCGGCGGCTTGGGCCCGGTTTTCCTCTTTTACGTAACACCTTAAAGATTTCTTTAATGTATTGTTCATTTAGTGTGTTTGCATCTTGTTCAAATGATTCATTATTAAGCTGTTGTTAAGTTTTGAGTTAATTTATCATTTGTTAAGTTGGCAATAAGGGGATAATCGAGAAAGATCTGTCATTTCATTCAAAGCAAGAGGAAAGATGACATCGATTACATATTCATAATCCTCGGGCGTGAGGCCTTCGGATGACTCGAGAGGACTGGAATTCAAAGATTCTGACTCAGCCCGACTCTTGACCCCTACGACTCTGGACCCTACACTACTTATTGACTCGAGGGTGTTTGACAAGGGTTGGACCGGGATCTCACTCCTTCCTGCTGTTGCCACAGGGAGTAGCGGTCTTGTCGGCATTCTCATTTGGTTGTGCATCCTGTGGATCATTCGCCTTTGTTGTCACCATTCCCATGGGGGATGTCAGCGATCTGTTGCAATCTCCTTTCCGAATCTGTTGTATCCATACGTGCCTCCGGGGTAGTGGGACCGGTTGTACTTTCGGCATCGAGAGACAACTTTCTTCATCCCAAAGTCTTACGGCTTGTTCACTCTTCTTTCCACCTTTTCCCAAACGGGGTTGGGAGGCTGATCTTCGGGAGTAGTAAGAGCCATTACAAACACATTATGCTCATCATGGGTGATGAAGGGTTCGGAGAGACTTTCATTAACATAGCTTGTTTTACTTCAAACTCGCAGTCTTCATAAGTGAGCCTTTCTTACGTAATCTTGACCATGGTCATTGGCTCGATATCATAAAAGAGAGGTCGAGCTCGACAACATTAACGAAATCGGTTCCGACTATGGGCCCAATTGTCCTTCCATGGCGGCGGCATTAATCAAATCTTTCCACTTTCCTTGTAATTCGGCATAAGGAACATTGAATTTCGGGATGTCTATGATCTCTGGATTTCCAAAGCGGCGCATTTGTCTCCCGAACTCGATCATGTTGACTTGATTGTTAGCGAAGAGGATTCTTGACCACATTGGGACCCCGAGGCGGCTCCGGCTTGCCTTCTTCAATCGGGCGAGAGATCGGGAACTTCGGATAGGTGCAATCATTGGTGTTATGCCCATGATATTTGTGAAAGCGGCAGTGCTTGGTTTCGTCCATCCTGACACTAGGGTTCTTGGGTTTCCGAGTTTTCCAAAGGTCGATGAGTCCTTCGGCTACCAAACCGTCAAAGACCTTCTCTAGTGGCATTCCGAAATCTTCGGTATAGAAGCGAGGTCTTGGCTTTGCGGCGACTTGGCTTGAATTTTGTCCGACCCTCTCATTACGAATATAATTGACAGCGCCAATCGTTTCTTTTCCTTTTATAGTGACAGTCGTGGCATTTGGCGGTGCTTTGTAGCGGTGGGAATTGGCTGCTCCTGTGGTTGGGGCCATGTTGAAGGCATTTTCAAACTTGGTACCGGCATTTACCATTGCCCGAAGGTCAGGATAGTAGTAATTGCCAATTTGGACCCTTAGTTGAGGCTTCAAGCAAGATTGGAAGATCTCCATCTGTTCCTCTTCATTCAGCGGGGTCATCATTTCACTAAGCTTCCAATTCCATCTCCTGTAGAATTCACTTACTGGCTCATCCGGGCGTTGTAGAGTCCCTTGTAGGTCATTCCTGCTGGTTTCCCAATTCAAGTTGGCCTTATACTTCTCCAGGAATGCTTCCTTAATCTGGTCCCAGGTGGCTCGGGCCTCTGGTTTTACATGCAGGAACCATCTAAGAGTTGAACCCTTTAATGACAGCTGAAAATGGTCGGCCATTTGCTGATGTGTACAATCCTTGGCTCTCATGGCAAGAAGGTAGCTTTCAATGTGAGTCCGGGGACAATCGGTGCCATTGAACTTTTCAATCTCAGGCATCCGGAATTTTGGAGGAAGAGGGACAATTTTCTTTGGGATCGGTGATGCAGTATCTTTGCCTTTTGGTGCTCGGTTCTCCAAACTTCTTTTGCATGGACTTAACTTATTCTATCAACCAAGTCATGTTGGGGTCGGGTGGCGGTTTAGGATCATTCGATTCTGAAGAAGGCTTATCGGATTTGAGTGGCGGGGACGGTGGGTGACACGGTGGTAGCTGGTACCGTGGCTTGGGGATCTTTGGAAGGGAAGTAAGTGTAAACTTGGCACAGTCTGTGTTTCCATGAGGCGGCCGGAGGCATAGGAATTAGGCTCGTAGTTGCGAAGTAGGAAAAAGGAGCCTCGTGGGATCCTGTTGGCAAGGTTGGGGGTGGAAGATCTGCTTTGTGGAAGGGCATAGATTGAAAAGGTCACTCGATTGATTACGAGGCCTAGAAGTTGTGCAGGACGGCCCATACTGGGGAGAGGGAGCGAATCCCATAGGGTAGTGTAGAGGCTGCGTGACTGGGATAGCTGTGGCGTTTGTTCTCTGTTGATAGGGAACAAAGCTGGGTCTTATCTGAGGAGGAAAGGGTGTCGGGACCCTGACGGCTTGAGACATTGGGAAGGACTGAAAAGGGACAGTCTTTGGTAATGGATCATATGTGGATGGAGGAGGGCATTGGTTATAGGCTAGGGGAGCTGAGATGGTTACTTCTGGAGTTTCATCTTCTACCATAACCAGGGAACCGTTGGGCTCTACCACTATCTGGACCCCATGACGGCGGAGCGCATCAATGAGCATGGTCTGCTGTTCCTCATGGGCCTTACGACTGTTTTCCAAGGCTAAGGATAGCTCTTCTTCCCTAGTCATCTGGTTACCCAAACCAGTACTGTTCTCTGTCAAATCGGCCATTCGACTCTGGGTGACAAGGCGAGGATTACGGCGGCTGTACGAGAATCGCGCTAACAAGTCGGCGGACCGGTGTTCTCACCCACTTCTTTCTCGCTGCGGGAAAGGGATAGGAGAGGTTTAGACTCGGGGTAGGTGTTTAGGCTGAAGGCTCAAGCAATATGCAAATTAAGAATCTTCCAGTTTACTTAAAACAGTGTCTTTTATTAATTTCTATTTGGTTGGAAAAGGGGATTTGCCCTTCTTTTTCGCAACTACTCTAGATCCTGGATCAGTGGGTTCCGTCACTACGTCTATAAGCCCCTCGTATTCCACGTATTTCGACCTCCCGGGGTGGACGGCCCGGGCGAGGGTCCTATAGGGCACGCGGATCCCACCGACCGAGAGAGAAGAACGCTCCTAACGGGTCTAGCGGGTCATAGGAACTTTTAACGCACGAGCGATGCGAATTATAGTCAAGGCAATACCGGGAAAGTCTCGTCTTTCCGCCTTGATAGAATTTCGGCAGAATTTCGCTTGCGCGATTGACGTTTTGACTTTTCGGTAATGTCCGAGAAGATAATAGGCATGGGTCGGGCGGTAAAAGCCGGATGACACAGTGTCACATTGAACTTCGTTGCATACGCCGTGCGTGAGTCAAAATCGAAGTCAATGCCGGGTCAAGATCTTGCCAATTTTTCCTTGTCGGAATTTTGGCGGAGCTTCGCTTGAGCGAAAGATCTTTGGATTTTTTGGCAAAGACTCGGTCTCGACTCTTACGCATTCCGTGCGGGTCAAGGTCAAAGTCAATGTCGGAGTCAAGATTCTACCAATTTTTCCTTGTCGGAATTTTGGCAGAGTTTCGCTTGAGCGAAGGATCTTGACTTCCGTTATGAGCTAAGGCTTGACCTTTACGGGGATATGCAAGCTGGGCTATATGACACGGACTAGACCAAAAACCAACCAAAAAGTCACGGTTTTTGAAACGTGTGACACGGGTGTGCATTGGTCGACACTGGCCGCCATGGGAGTTTGGGATGATTCCGTGCGCGCCGGGAGCATCGTAAGATTGTCCGTGGCTGCGGTGATAAACCATCCCGGGTTTAGAGGGACGTGCGTGCAAAGTGTACAGGATATATAAGGTGCGCGTAGTGTGCGGTTTCCTAAAAATGTTCCTTTTTGAGTTAAAACAGAGATTTTCATAAATGTGTTTTAAAGGAATGATTTTGGGACGGGGAAAATGCAACGATTAAGCACGTAAATTTTAAGGAGCCCCAGTCGGTCTTTGGACTGAATAGCCCCTAGCTCCCAAGGCTGCCGAGATTAACCTAAATTTGTCTGGTGGAATTGCCACTTTGAGGCCGTCCAGGTCGAGAATCCAAGGAGGATTGAGCCGTACGACTGCATGGATCAATTTTCCAGGTTCCACTCCTTTGCTATTTCAGGTTGTTTCCTGTTCAAAGTATGCACAAATCCCAAGATGCAAATGATGCAATGCAAGGCAAAGAAAGCAAGCACGATTCATGGAATCCGCTACGGGTGTCTAACCCGCTCAAAGGGAAAAGCTTTCTTTTATATTTTTTTCAAAAAGTGATACCGGTACGTGGGATTGTTAAACTACCGTTTATCCCAAGCCCCGGGTTAGGGAGCGATACAGGAAGGTTAGTGGTTTCCACCTATATACCAGGTATCGTTTATTTTAAAAATGAAAGCTTTTCTCCTTTGGGATGATCCCCAGCGGAGTCGCCAAACTGTGAATGTGTGCCCAAATTTGGATTCACGCGAGTTTGAAGACATCCGGTTTAATTTGAAAAACGGAGTCGCCACGCCATTTTGATTTCCTCAAAACTTTGAAAAAAAGGTTTTTATGGGTTCGGAGGTTAAGTTACCCCTTGGGAAGAACGGATCGTCGTTCACCCAAGGTGCCTTGCTGTAGCAAGTCTCCCAAGATTCCATTTATCGTGCTTGCTTGCGTGCTTTCTTGTGTGCATGTGTTTGAAAAGAGGGGGGGGGGAATGTCCCAAGTTGTCCTCCGGATGTACAAACCATTTATTGGTTGTCACTCGGGATTCCTTGGATTTTATGTGTTTTCGGGATTTTGATCCCGTCCTCATCTTGGACTTGTGATCATCGCTTTTTAACCTCGGGACTTGCGTGATCGAGAGAAGGACTCCCTTTTATAGTCCAAAATGAGGTTCTTTAGAAAAGGAGGGTCCTTAGCCCATCAATCATATGCCTTGAGACGATTGAGCTTATGTTGGAGCTATCATGCTCGTCTCAAGCAATAATCGGAGATATCGGGTTCAAGGTTATCCCTTTCTAAAAAAATTATGGCACCTTTTATGGAAGAAACGATGTGAAGATAGGATCTTTACAGCGGTCCGTTCCAAGGTTGCTAATGGGGACATGGGTAAAATGCATGTAAAAATGACATTTTTAGTGAAAAGATGACATTTTTGGGTTGCAAAGGATGCTTTTGATTGCAAATGATTCTTTTTGATGTAAAGAAGTGATCTTTATGCAAAGGATGCATTTTTATGAGGAAAAGTAGGATTTAATATGCAAAGTATGCATAAAGATTTCATTTTTGAATGCAAGGGATGCTAAGTTCATGCAAAGAGATGATTTTTAATGCAAAGGATACATGTAAAAGGGTTTTAGGTGCAAAGGATGCCCCTTTATTATAAAGATATGATTTTTATATGCAAATGATGCATTTTGGATGTAAAGATTGCATTATTATGAGCAAAGGATGCATAAAGATGACATTTTTGTGTAAAAATGAGGTTTTTAGGTGCAAAGGATGCACCTTTGGATGTAAAGATCACATTTTTAATAGCAAGTGATGCTTAATTCATGCAAGGGGTGGAAAGGGGGTATGATAATGATAGGATCTTTAATGATAAATGCCAAGTCCCAAGCAAGATAATGACAATATATGAATGCAAGGAGCAATTAAATCACATAGAGCAAGTATAATGCAAGGTAAAGGGGGTGAGAGGTTACCAATGGTGGTGGCCTCTTCTTCTTTGGGTCTTGTGAGGTGGAAGGACCAACTTTGGGATCTTCAAGGAGGAGAGAGGTGGCTTCTTGGCTTTCTTCAACCTCTTGGATTTCCACCAGTGTTTTGGGAGAGTTTTGAAGCTGAGTATGGTGTATGGTGTGTGTTTTTTTTCGTGTCTAAAATGGGTAGAGGAGGGCTCTTTTTATAGGCAGTCTGGAAATCGCCAATGAGGCCGTGCGGCTAGGAGTCTCCTCCTAATGCAGCCGTGCGGCATTATCCACAATGACTCAGCATGTTTCTAGAATCATGCAAGGTGGCAATTCTAGAAGCTTTTTGGAATTAAGAAAAACGTGTTTCTTAATTACTAAGCATTCCCTTCAGCCCTTAAGAGGTTTGGAACTGTTCCGGAATTGCTCCGGAACTCTAGGAAAGTCTGGGGAATTACCGGGAAATTTATCGGAATTGCCGGGAAAATTAACCGGAAGGCATGAGCCAGATTTGGGTACTTACAGACACGGGCCATTTGATAAGAACCTTCCGTCCAACACGGGACATTTGATAATCTTTCTGTCCAACACGAGAAATGATAATCCTTCCGTCCAACACGGGAGACGATAATCCTTTCGTCCAACACGGGAGACGATAATCTTTCCGTCCAACACGGGAGACGATAATCTTTCCGTCCAACACGGGATTTTGATGAAGAATCTCCATCCGACACGAGAACTGATGAACCTTCTGTCCGACACAGGATACTGATAAAAATCCTCCGTCCGACACGGGAATTTGGTGGTTTACATCCGTTCAACACGAGAATTTTGACGATGATTTTCCGTCCAACACGGGGAATGGTAATGAAACCTCCGTCCAACACGGTCAATTATAATCCTCCGTCCAACACGGGGATTGCTGATAAGCCTCCGTCCAACACAGGTGATTTATAATAATCCTCCGTCCATCACGGAAAATGATAATCCTCCGTCCAACATGGGATATTTGATAAGAACCCTCCGTCCAACACGGGATATTTGATAATCTTTCCATCAAACACGGGAGCAGATAATCCTTCCGTCCAACACGGGAGACGATAATCTTTCCGTCCAACACGAGAAATGATAATCCTTCCGTCCAACACGGGAGACGATAATCCTTCCGTCCAACACGGGATATTGATGATAATCCTCCGTCCAACACGGGAGATGATAATCCTTCCGTCCAACACGGACAATTTGCCGAAGCTGATGGGCATCTGAAACTCCTTTTGACGAGCAATGCTTGGAGACTGGGCAGCTGAGGCTCTTTTCGACGATGCTGATGACGATGACAAAGGCGGGGTAGGCCACCTGCAGGATTTGGAATCCTTGTCCAGATTGTGATTAAGGAACAACTCCCACAATCAGATTATGATCACTTTGATTATTGTACCCTGCGGGGGGACACAACACTCTAGGCACTTTTTCAATTTATTTGACTTTTTTGCTTATGCATTATTAATCTTTTGTTGCACAAGTCCATCTCAGCTGGGGATAGAAGGGAAGAGAGGATTTTGCACGGCTTGACAAGCGGGTATGTATGTATCAGTTTCTCTACGAGGGGTCATATATAGAACGAAAGTATTTATAATGGGGTGGACCCTCTCCCACGAGGTGGAGAACTGACATGGCGCAGCTAGGCAAGTCGGGGGCGCTCTCTAGATTACAGGTTGCAGCCGGTCCATTGCTGGTGAGGACAGAGTGTATCGCACGTCGAGACGGCCAGCAATGAGATCGCGCAGAGAACGATCCCGCAAGGCGAAGCCCCCTTTGACAGCTGACAAAGCACTCTTGGAGGGAATCTGGTAAGGAGAGCCGGAGGGATACCTTAACCAAAGCCCCAGCTTGAGGAAATTCCATGCAGCTTCATCGCAGACAGAATCATCTTGTGGCCAAGGAGGCAACTCACCATTTCAAATCGTAGTCAATCAGTCACTGGACATGACTCAGAAGTTTACGTGCAGAGGGGCATATCTTTCGAATGGTGGGAAATGAATCCCAAACTTCTGTGTATGACACTCTCGCTTTTGGGCTTGACTCTTTTGGGAGAGTATAAGCATCATAAGGTGTGAAGAAGTGTATGGAAGCCCCTGATGACCGAAACAGTGTTTAGCTCTATCTTCTTATGATGTAGCAAGAGAAGACTTGTCGAGACACTTTGAAAACTTGTCTTATTCGTGATGATCACAAAGTTGCTTAAAACCCTTTATTGATGTTCGGGTTAGTCAACCGCCAAAGCCTATATGAATAAATATTTTTTATCAATCCTGAGGAGAAAGCCCACTGATATCGAGAATCAAACTCGGAAGGATAGACAGTGTATGGGCATGGTCCTTGAGGAGACCGGATCTTCTGAGATCTGTTTGTGATTTCGATCGGACCAGTTATGGTTGCCTACGTTCCCCTCCTTGGGAGGAGCTCAGGTCACCGTAGTTCGGGCTTATCCCGAATGAAGAGAATAGACGTTCTTGATATGAAGTACTAGCCGTCACATACGGAACTACCCCCGGATACTGAACCGAACCAGGACTAAAAGACGCACTTATCATAGGTTGAGAGAATCCACCCTGAAACTGATCAAAAGGAGCTTGGAGAAATCCTTCACGGTTAAACTGACTGCCAGAGGAATGATACTGAGGGCCTTGAAGACATTGGAACTGGCCATACTGAAAGTTGCCTTGCTGCTGAGAGCTCGGGATCCAAAAACCCTGGGAGTTTAATAAACCGAGGCCGATAAACACTGAAACTGCAATCCATACTGATTTGGAGGCATAGAGGCATTAGGCAGAGGGGAAGATGTCAAATCATAGAAGCTCGACTGTGGTCCTCCAAAACCAACTTGAGAGTTCACCGACAACCCCTGATTCTGAGCATAATTGAACTACGCACCCTGAGCCTGAGGCTGAGACATTGGAGAAGGAGCGTTGCTTTGTGCATTCACATTCATCCCATACATTCGAAAAACGGGAAGAGATATAGCCCCATAGGTAGGATGAAAAGGGAGAGAAACATTCCCGGCTCCTATATCAGTATCATAAGCCTCAGTAACCTCTTCATAAGATCCATCTGCCCGACGAATCACAGCAATCCCTTGAACACGCATTGCTTCCACAAACCTAACATGCGTTTCGTCCTCTCTAGCCTTAGCAGCTTGGGTAATCAATTGAGCCTCACGCTCACGAGCCATGGCGGTTTCAAGGGCAACCCTCATTTCTTCCATCGATAAATCATTCGACCTCGACTGACCCATAGCGGATGAACCTCCAGACTGGGCGGGTGACATATTCTCTGCACCTGACATCTTGGAAACTGCGATTGTTTCGGGAATGTGCACCAAACGAGACCTACGAACCCAACTTGCCATCGCTACAGGGGTAAAGAGGTTGTATAAGGTGAAGGATAGAGAACTTTGAGATGGTATGGGAGAGGGAGGAGTACGGAAGGAGATGGACTCATGCAACACTTTATTAATCTTCAAGTAAAAATCGGTGTCTTTTAGGTCCTAGGGACGGTTGGAAAAGGCTAATCCTTTATTCACGCAATCTAGACTTCGGGGGAACCTATAGACACATCATTCAAAAATACACCAAATGCATTGATTCAAAATTAATAATAGGAGATGGTACCTAAATAAAACCCGAGCATTTATGGGACGGACGAGCAGCCCCAATTTCTGGAGAAATTTGGGCAGCATAACGAGTATTCCCGAAGAATTTCAAGGAAAAATCCGGCATGACCTCTCGTCGGTGCACGTTGACAAAGCGACATGATCTCTCGTTAGAACACGCCGTGGGAACGACATGTCCTCTCGTGAAATCATGTTGCGATGGCAACATGCCCACACGTGCAAGGTTTTGGGATAGGTACGAAGGCTTATTAGAAATTTTGGAACAATTCATTTTAGTGTATTTGAAAATGGCGTGTCAAAAAAACCAACCGTTTTGGGTGAGGTTAAAAGTGTGGCGCCACCTATAACGCGCTAGGGGGATAGGTTTGATATTAGGCACTCAAGCGTAAGCGACATACATCACTGTCCGCGATGCCGTCAATCGCACCCGAGGGCTCTAGATCTACGTGAAGTAGTGTGCGGGATGGCTATGTTCCTTTATTTGCGAAAAAAATGATTTTTTTATTTTTTTTATAATTTTTATTTATTTATTTATTCTTTTATGTCTTGAAAAAAGGAATGAAGAAAAATAACACACACACCCCCACAAAGCACAATAATCAAGGATCAATCAATAATCTGATCATGGGGTAGCCCCACAATCACAACCTGCATCAAGAACAAATTACTGCAAATAGACCCTTTCTGTCGCACAACACAGGACAGTCAAGGCCTGTTATGTCGCGTGATAGAAGGACTCAAGTACCCTGAATCTGAAAAGAAAGCAGCAACAGCCCCAGCCTCCAAGCGCAATGTAACAGCTCAGCCACCAGCAAACAGCAACACATACAACAAAGATGGGACACAAGGAGGGAATGGAATAAAACAAAGCATATAAAATGCATTTAAACACATAAAATGTCACACAACAAAGAACACACAAATGGATGAAGTTAACGTTGAACAAGCACGAAAGTTTGACCCACTTTGAAAACCAAGTTTCAAGTCCCCAGCAGAGTCGCCACTGAATGTGCGCTCGCCCGAAATTTTAGAAAAATAAGGAGTCGCCACGCCGTTTATAAGGAAACATTGAAAACCTTTTGAAAGAGAAATGGGTTCGGGGGTCAGGTTACGTGTTGGGATGAATCGAGAGTTCACCCAACCCGCCTCGTCCGTAGATGAGTCTTTCTATTGTTCAACATTCAAAACATCCAAATGTGTGTGCAATGTGTGTGGCAAAAATATGTATAAAAAATGCATTTTAATGCTTTATTTTATTGCTCAAAGAAATGAATTACAACTTGTGAGTCATTTAATTCAGGAGACCACCACCTGATTACATGGGAATGGAACAACTTACAACTGAAAAATAACCAGCTGCAGATAGGCCAAGTATGTCGCACGACGCAGGACCACGAATGACCATTTGTGTCGCGGGACATACTCTGCCATCTGCAAAGGTTTTACAATCAATGGATTACAAAGACAATGAAATGACAATTCGAGATTAACGACTATAAAAACCAGATCCCAACGACCTCAGAGAGAACCAATTTGCAGATGAGTGTGGATATGGAATAATCCACCCTCACCTTAGAAATTCATGCCCAACGCACGACATCAAACAAGAGTATATATATAATCACTATGCCAAATGTACGAAACAGGTCCCAACGACCTCAAAGAGATCCAAGCTTAGATGAACGTGGATATGAGACGATCCACGCCACCTTAGCATAATTCATGCACAACGCACATAATCACATGAACCAAACAAATATCATCACCACGATAAACACATAAGACAGATCCCAACGACCAGAGCATACAACATGCTAAATGGAAATTTTAACAAAGCCAGAATAGTCAGTTTCTACACCATAAGCATTTTAATCAACGAAAAATTGCACTACGCAGATGAGAAACAGGACTACCAAATGAAACAGAGCATACTACATGTTAAATTGAAATTGTAACAAAACCAAACACCCAGATTCTACATCACGAGCATTATAATCACAGCCATTGCACTACACAAAAAATAGAGAGAGAAGATTAAGATTCGTTACCCTCGTAGTATCCTCAAATTCGATACCATGTTAGGTATCGAATTCTTCAATTCAGCTTCGGAATCGGATCCGGACTCTCAGATTGAAGCAGCCTGTGAAGCTTCAAGTGTCTGCGTGATTGTGCGTTGAAAAGAGACAAAGACTTAGGACGTGATTTTGACGGAGGGACGCCCAGGAGATCGAAGAGTATGGCAGAGCTCGTAGGTGTGATGTCCGGCTTAAGGTCTAGAACAGGGGAGGAAAGCTACGACGGGTTTTTTGGTGTTATTGAGAGATTTGGTCGGTGAGAAAAGGGGATTGAAGAAGAATTGGATTATTCCGGCCGATTAGAGAAAGGAGAGGACGGAGAGGGGCGATTTGTGGTTGGAAGTATGGAGATCGAACACGGTTGATTTGGAGCGGCGTTGTTGGTGGTAGCCGGAGAATGGGTTGGAGGTAGATTGGGAGAGGAAAGGGACACGGTGATGGAGGTTGAGGGGGGATTAGGTCGCCGGTGGATTTAGAGGAAGACGGTGAGGAAGCTTGGCCGGTGAGGAACGATGGTGAGGAGCAGAATTACGCCTAGAGAGAGAGTAGAGAGAGAGAGAGTATGTGCGTATCTGTGTGTGTTGTGAGAGCCCTCCTTGACAAAATGAGTGAAAATTGTATTTAAATGCGTTAATTGGAAAATGCTTCATGTGTCGCACGACCTCTTGCTTCCAATTTCCATGGCTCAATCTGTCGCACGACGGAACGAACCAATAACCGTTTCTGGCGTTAGAAACTGGTTCTGGAACATTCCGGGCTAATTCCTTAAAGGTCCAAAGCCAATAATTCCTTGTAGGTCCTTTTGTCCGGGAAAAATACTAAAATATACTTCCTTCGCGAGAAACTTATGAAATGTTTCCGGAAGTCTCGAAACGGACCAGGAATTTACCAAAACGCCCCTTAATGCAATTTTTTTATATTAAAATGCATCTAAAAGGGTTGCGAATTGGATTGGCGTACTCACAATGGGACACGCCCTCCTACACCACAAACCATCATCTCGTAAGATTAACCTACCTTCTCGTGAGATTACCCATCTTCTCATAAGATTAACCCATCTTCTCGTAAGATTACCGATCTTCTCGTAAGATTACGCATCTTCTAGTAAGATTTCACATAGGACGCCATCACGTCCACACAACCGACCTATACGGTCACACAGGACGCTACCACGTCCTCACAACCGACCTAAACGGTCACCCACAGGACGCCACCACGTCCACACACAGAGTCTCAGTTAGAGGTCATCACAAGTCCTCGTACATGATAACACTCTCCCCAGCAACACGAACTACGATCAGGCTTGATTCCCGCCAGGGATACGTAGGAATCCTATCACAGGGTCCAGCCAACTGGCCTAAACGGTCACACAATAGAACACTGACACGTCCTCACAAACCGACCTACACAGTCACCTTCTCTCTCAGCATGCGATCCAGATCAGGACCCTTATCTTATTAACGACCCTACTTCCTCCGTAAGTGACGTCGTCGAGGGGCTTCTGTAAGTACCCCAATCTGGATCACACTCTTCTGAGCAATCGGGAAACACCGCAGACTCACTCGAACACAGTCTCGAACACCTGGAACCCTAAAAAAACCCTCAAGAACCCTCAAAAACCCTCAAAGGCCCAAAAAACCAACAACCAAACCAAGGGGCCTTTCTGGAACAAAAAAATACAAAAGGACTTTTTGGGAATTATGCAAAAATTGGAAAAGCATAGAAGGTCCGTACGTACCTCTTTGCATGCTAAAAGGTCCGTACGGACCTCTTTGCTACCAGACATCATAATTACTAAATCCTCTTAAAGTCCACATTATTCCCTCAAATCTGGGAAAACCAAATTTTTAGTTTTCATATAAGGTCCGTACGGACCTTCTTGCACGAATTCGAAAACTATAAATAGAGGGCTCCCCCTCCCTCATTTCAGACATCTCCCTCTTCTCCTCTCTCCCTAAGCCTTCTGGCTGCCCTTCTAAGACCCCTCGGGGCACTCCCGGTCCCTTTCGATTCCTTTCGGGGCCTTCCGAGCTCCCTTGCGGTGCTCCGAAGCCCTATCGAGAGCTCCCGAGATGCTCCCGCGCTGCCCCGAGGCACTCTCGAGGTATTCTGAGGCCCCTCGTGGTACTCCGAACCTTGCCTGGACTTTCCCAAGGTGTCCCGACCCTTTCCGAGCCAAATTGACGATTCCGACGCACGCCAAAACTCTGCCCGAACGCAACCGACAATCCCGACACACGCCGAACCTCTGCCCGAATCCAGTCAAAGATCCCTGTGATCCCAACGCATGCCGAAACTCTGCCTGAGTGCACACTTGACAAATTCGAGGCACGCCGAAGCTCTGTCCGCAGACAATTGGCACTTTCCGATGCAATCCCGGTCCGTCCCGAAACACTATTCCATCCTCAAACACTATTCCCCAGCGGAAGACAAACACGAACCAATATTGGTATGGCTTCCTTCCATTACTATTTCAATACATTTCAATATGCAGTGTATAATGTAGACATCCGATACAGCATGCATTTTTAAAAAAGCACATACACACACACACAAAATTTAAAGAAAGAAGGGGTACCGAAAGACTCATTTTTACGAGGCGACTTGGGTGAGCTCTAATATTCTAATATTCTCTTCCCGAGGAGTAACCTGACCTCCGAACTCAAAAATTTCATCACACAAAAAACAATTTATTTTTAAACTGATGCCTTTTCTCAATGTTTTGGGCTTAATCAAAACGGCATGGCGACTCTACAAGCAAAAACACAGCGAGACACCTCCACCGACCAACGCAAAAAACAGAATGCCAGATGTCGGGGCGCAATCGCTGCGCCTCTCGGAACCTGGCAATTTCCAAACGATGCGAGATGCCAGGGCCAGCGTGCGAGCCGGATACGAGTAATTTCAGACACGTCAAACATTTGGACACATAATCTGCTATTTCCCTCTTCATGTTATTCCAACAAAAATGTTGTTTCAAATTTTGATACATCTTAGTACTCCCAGGGTGAATGGTATACTTGGATTTATGGCCTTCATCTAGCACTTGACGCTTCACCTCCTCAATATTTGGTACACACAATCGACCTCTAAATATCAATACTCCCTCGGGATTAAGGGAGAACTCCTTGAATTTCCCATCCACCATCT
Source organism: Adenophora triphylla var. japonica (assembly GCA_022495995.1). Classification (NCBI taxonomy): domain Eukaryota; kingdom Viridiplantae; phylum Streptophyta; class Magnoliopsida; order Asterales; family Campanulaceae; genus Adenophora; species Adenophora triphylla. The sequence goes on from JAFEMH010002449.1 coordinate 290,986, forward strand.
GATCCACCACCTTCTTCAACTCTAAATCACCCTTTTGACCCTCCTTTATTTGTGGAATCAGACTGAGTAAGGTGCTCATGCTTGCAAAGATGGCTCCATGTCTTGACTCTGGACGACACCAATCACGAGCATCTTCCAACATCTTCCACTCACAAACCATCAATGAAGCCACATACGATTTCCTACTTATAGCATCCGCCACAACATTATCTTTGCCCGGGTGATAAGAAATGGTACAATCGTAATCCTTTAACAACTCCATCCATCTCCGCTGCCTATTGTTCAACTCCTTTTGTGAGAACAGGTATTTCAAACTTTTATGGTCCGTGAAAATCTCAAACTTTTCTCCGTAAAGGTAATGCTTCCATTTGTGCAAGGTGAAGAAAATAGAGGCAAGCTCCATATCATGTGTCGGGTAGTTCTTCTCACACAGAGTCAACTTCTTCGAGGTATATGCTATAACTTTCCCATTTTGCATCAATACACAACCTAAACCCTCCTTTGAAGCGTCAGAATAAATAACTAACCCGTCGTTCCCATTTGGTAGAACAAGAACAGGTGCCGAGGTCAACCTCTTCTTCAACTCCTCAAAACTAGCTTGGCACTTCTCACTCCACACAAAGGGTATATTTTTCCTAGTCAATTGAGTCAAGGGAGTAGCAATCTTGGAAAACCCCTGTATGAATCTCCGATAATACCCGGCTAACCCCAGAAAACTCCGAATCTTGGTGACTGATTCCGGCCTTTTCCAACTAATTAAACCTTCAATCTTGGAAGGATCAGCTGAAATTCCGCCCTTTGACACGACATGGCCTAGGAAAGAAACCTCCTCCAGCCAAAATGCGCACTTACTAAATTTGGCAAATAACTGCTTCTCCCGGAGTACTGTCAAAACCATTCTCAAATGTTTTTCATGCCCTTCCCGAGACTTGGAGTAGACTAAGATATCATCAATGAACACCACCACAAAAGTATCAAGATAAGGTTTGAAAACACGTTTCATCAAATCCATGAAAACGGCTGGAGCATTTGTTAACCCGAAAGGCATGACAAGGAACTGTAAGTGCTCCAATTTGAGCTTGTTAGCATTTTCATTAGAAAATTAACGAAAGTTATAACATTACTAACATTCCTAACATTCCTAACTTTTCTAACAAAGTAAGGGTAAAATGGGCATTGCTATTTAAAGATAAACCTTCAAAGGAATCTCAAAAAGCAAAAGAATTAAGAAAATCCCGAAACAGCAAGTTGAAAAACAGTTTCTGTTTGATTTTTTGAAAAATATTCTTCCTGTCCAAAGCCTGAAGCTGTAATTAATGAACAGTGCACGCTAACAATCCCATCCACGCGGACATGTTTGTCAATTTCAGAGGGCTATAAATTGAACCCTCCTTTCTCAGTTTACACAACACATTTTACTCACAGAAGTTGTATTCTGACGAAAATAGAGAGAAAACAGTGGGAATCCTTAGATTGCCACCATTTTCTCTTGAACCTTTCCCAAATTCACTTCAAACATTCTCAAATCACTCTTAAACACACTAAGCTCAAGCTTAAAACACTACTCAAGAGGAAGATTAGGGAGAAAACATAGAGGACTTAAGTGTTATCTACTTGTTTTCTCTTTCATCAACTCTATCATCAAACCCTAAACACATTCAAGCCTTGAATCCACTCAAACACAAATCCAAACACCAAATCTTGATACTCCTCAAGTCAAATTCCAAGCCTAGGAAGATAGGGTGTCACCATTGGTAAAGCCCTCCTTCTCCAAACCCTAAAACTCCCTTTTAACTTCTTGTTCATCTTGTTCTTCTCACTTTGATTTACTTTATGTCTAGTTTAACTTAAGTCTTGACCTAAGATGGTCATCTTGAAGTTCATCTTCATGAATGACCATCTCAAATGGTCCACATTTTTAAATCTCTAGTTGATTTTTCTCTTTAATTTCATCTCTACAAAATTCCCCTTCCCAAGCAAATGAAATGCTTAAGTCCTAATGTACCCCAAGGATGGTTTGATATAGTAGATCACCACTAAAATGTATAGTGACTACTAATCAAAACCTAGGGAAATGGGGAGAAGCATGGATGCAAAACCCCCTTTAAAACCACAATTTCCTTCTTGAGAAGTTGCTGTCCAGTAGCAATTTCCTAAGACCTCTGTCCATGGTCTAATTTTTTGGACATAGATAAACTTGGAATTTGGTGTTAACTACAAAACACTTTTTGTAGCAAACATCCAGATCTTTCCAGAAATATTTTTACTTTATTTTTTACATGAGTAAAACTCCATTTTTCAAATTTTCTTTTAAAGGTCAGTTCATCAGTCTCTGGAAATCCAGATTTCATATCTGTGGTTTCCAGAAGGTTTTGGTCCCTCAAATCATCTCCAAAATGGAAAGTTCTTTCACATAAACCTTATATGAGGTGTTTTGAACAACTTTTATTCCCGGATGTTTCCCATATTCAGAGATCTTAAAGCTCTAAAGTCCATTTCAAAATCAAGTGTCCACTGCCTTTTTCATTCTGGCAGAAGTGATTTTCAACTTCAAAAGGTCTTTTGAGTACCAAATCTCAACCCAAAAATCATCCAAAAAATCATGGGATCAGTTTAAGGTCTTAAAAAGAATTCCCAATTTTTATTTTTCTCAGTTTCAACTTATTTTGGCCAAAGCAACACACACACACACACAAACAAATGGTTTTTGAGCTTGGAAGACTCGTTTTACGAGGCATTCCGGGTGTACACTAACGTCCTTCCCGGCTGTAAGTACCCAAATCTGGCTCATGCCTTCCGGTTAAATTTCCCGGCAATTTCGGTAAGTTTTCCGGTAATTCCCCATACCTACCTAGTGTTCCGGAAACATTCCGGAACTGTTTTTAATTAAATAAGGGCTGAAGGGAATCCTTCCTAATTAAGAAACACGTTTTTCTTAATTAGGAGGGAAGGTTCTAGAATTTGCCACCTTGCATGGTTCTAGAATGCTGAGTCATTGTGGATAATGCCGCACGGCTGCATTAGCTTGCTGCCCTTAGCCGCACGGCTTCATTAGCCTTATCCAGACTGCCTATAAATAGAGCCCTCCTCTACCCATTTCATCATCAACAATTTCCAACAACACCACATATAATACGAAGAAATACTCCCAAGAGGCTGTTGAAGATCCAAGAAGGTGAAGAAGAAGGCCAAGAAGCTCCCTCCCTCCTCCTTGAAGATCCAAGACCAACCTCTCCTCCTAGCTCCGCCCGAAGAAGAAGGAAGCCATTGGTAACCTCGCACGCCCTAACCTCGCATCCTAATTGCTTTATAAATTGCTCATTGCATTACTTTTATATTGCTTGGGACTTGGTAGATTAAAGATCACATCTTTATATTCCCCCTTCCCCCTTTTGCATGCATTAGACATCATTTGTCATAAAAATGTAGTCTTTTCCCATAAAGGTGCATCCTTTGCACCTAAAACCCCCATTTTCAAATAAAAATGTCATCTTTATGCATCCTTTGCATATAAAAATCAAATCTTTTCAATCAAAATGCATCCTTTGCATCCAAAAACACTTTTCCAAGCATCATTTGCTTTAAAGACCATGTCTTTACCATAAACTAGCATCATATGCTTTTCAAAATGCAATCTTTATGCATCATTTTCATAATGAATGCCAATTTCTTCAAAAATGCATCATTTGCATAAAAATCAAATCTTTATGCATCATTTGCAATAAAGATCATTTCTTTAAACTAAGTGCATCATTTGCAACCCAAAAATGTCATCTTTTCATTAAAGTGTCATTTTTACATACATTTCCCCCATTCCCCCATTAGTAACCTAGGAAAGGACCGGTGTAAAAGATCCTATCTTTACATCGTTCCTTCCATTAAAGGTTCCATATTTCTTTAGAAAGGGACAACCTTGAACCCTATATCTCCAATTATCGCTTAAGAAAGAGTATGAAGCATCTATACGAGCTCGACCGTCTTAAAGCGTAGGATTGATGGGCTAAGGACCTTCCTTTTCTAAAGAACCTCATCTTTGACCAAAAAGAGAGTCATTCTCTCGATCACGCAAGTCCCGAGGGTCCCGAGGTTAAAAATGCGATGATCACAAGTCACAAGATGAGGACGGGATCATAATCCTGAATACATAAATTCCAAGAAATCCCTAGCGACAACCAACAAATGGTTTGTACGTCCGGAAGACGACTTGGGACATTCCCTCCTTATTTTCAAACACATGCACACAAGAAAACACGCAAGCAAGCACGATTAATGAAATCATGGGAGACTTGCTCCGGCAAGGCACCTTGGGTGAACGCCAAACGTTCTTCCCAAGGGGTAACTTAACCTCCGAACCTATAAAACCTTTTTTTCAAAGTTTTGAGGTAATCAAAATGGCGTGGCGACTCCGTTTTTCAAATTAAACCGGATGTCTTCAAACTCGCGTGAATCCAACAAAAAACAAAATTTGGGCACACATTCACAGTTTGGCGACTCCGCTGGGGAAATCCCAAAGGAGAAAAGCTTCATTTTCAAAACAAAAATCGATACTCGGTATATAGGTGGAAACCACTTACCCTTCCTGTACACTCCCTGATGTGGGAGTTGGGATAACCGGTGGTTTAACAATCCCACGTACCAGTATCCTTTTTCGAAAAAAAAATTTTTGAAAAAAAATAAATAAAAGAAAGCTTTTCCCTTTGAGCGGGTTAGACTCCCGTCGCTGATTTCATTAATCGTGCTTGCTTTCTTTACCTTGCATTGCATCATTTGCATCTTGGAATCTATGCATACTTTGAACGGGAAAAAACCCGAAAAAATAGCAAAAGGAGTGGAACCTGGAAAATTGATCCATGCAGTCGTACGGCTCAATCCTCCTTGGATTCTGACCGGGCGACCTCAGTGGCAATTCCACCAGGAAAAATCATGGTTAATCACGGCGATCCTAGCATCTTGGGGCTACTCGGCTCCATGATGGTGGGGCTCCCGAGAAAATTTACGTGCTTATGTGTTGCATTCTCCCCGTCCCGAAAATCATTCCTTTAAAACACATTTCTGAAAATCTCTGTTTTAACTCAAAAGGAACATTTTTATGAGACCGCACACTATGTGCACCTGATATATCCTGTACACTTTGCACGCACGTCCTTCAAACCCGAGGGTGGTTCCAACTGCAGTCACGGACAGCCTTACGATGCTCCCGGGCGCGCACGGAATCATCCCAACCTCCCCATGGTAGCCAGTGTTGACCAATGCACAGTCCGTGTCACACGTTTCAAAAAATCGTGACTTTTGGTTGGTTTTTGGTCTAGTCCGTGTCATATAGGCCAGTTGCATACCCTCGTAAAGGTCAAACCTTAGTTCATAACAGAAGAAGAACTCTGCCAAAATTCCGACAAGGAAAAATTGGCGAGATCTCGACTCCGACATTAACTATTGACCTTGACCTGCACGGAATGCGTAAGAGTCAAGACCGAGTCTTTGCCAACAAATCAAAAGATCTTTCGCTCAAGCGAAGCTCTGCTAAAATTCCGACAAGGAAAAATTGGCGAGATCTTGACCCGGCATTGACTTCGATTCTAACTCACGCCCGGCGTATGCAACGAAGTTCAATGTGACACTGTGTCATCCGGCTTTTGCCACCCGACCCATTCCTATTATCTTCTCGGACATCACCGAAAGTCAAAACGTCATTCGCTCAAGCGAAAATCTGCCAAAATCCAATCAAGGCAGAAAGATGAGACTTTCCTGGTATTGCCTTGACTATAATCTGCATCGCTCGTGCGTTAAAAGGTCCTATGACCCGCTAGACCCATTAGGAGCGTTCTTTACTCTCGGTCGGTGGGATCCGCGTGCCCTATAGGACCCTCGCCCGGGGCTGTTCACCCTGGGAGGTCGAAATACAGGTGGAATACGAGAGGCTTATAGACGTAGTGACGGAACCCACTGATCCAGGATCTAGAGTAGTTGCGAAAAAAGAAGGGCAAACCCCCTTTTCCAACCAAATAGGAATTAATAAAAGACATGATTTTAAGTAAACTTGAACAATTAATGTAATCATAATTGCATTTTCCTATCTCTGATATCCCTAATCGAGACCTCCTCGGTCCGATTTCCGATCTTCCATCTCCCGACCTTTCATGGTCAAATCCCTAATTGTGACCTCCTCGGTCCGATCTTCGATTTTCTATCTCGACCTTTTGCGGTCAAATCCCTAATCGTGACCTCCTTGGTCCGATCTTCGATATTCCATCTCGACCCTTCCGCGGTCAAATCCCTAATCGCGACCTCCTCGGTCCGATCTCCGATTTTCTATCTCGACCTTTCGCGGTCAAATCCCTAATCGCGACCTCCTCGGTCCGATCTCCAATTTTCTATCTCGACCTTTCGCGGTCAAATGCAATCCCGACCTTTCACGGTCAAGTCTCCAATCAAAGATCCTCACGGTCCAATTTTCAATCTTGACCTTTCAAGGTCTCATCTTTTTCGATCAATTAGGATTAGGAGAAAATGTGTTTTGAGCAAAATTTAAGCGATAAGTGCATGTTACTTGAGCCTTCAGCCTAAACACTTACCTCCAGGCCTAAACACTTACCTCCGAGTCTAAACCTTGCCTACCCCCAAGTCTAAACCTTGTCTATCCCTTTCCCGCAGCGAGAAAGAAGTGGGTGAGAATATCGGGTCAGCGGCTTGTCAGTGCGGAAATTTCAGGCTCAGATAGTTCGTCAGAATCGTCCGTTTCATCAGCTCAGGAATTTAGAATGGCAGATTTGACAGAAAACAGTGAGGGTGCAGGAAATCAGATGGTTAGGAAGGAAGAGTTAGCCCTGGCTTTGGAAAATGCCTATAAGGCTCATGAGGAACAGCAAGCCATGCTTATTGACACACTCCGTCGTCATGGAGTTCAGGTCACAGTTGAGTGGAACGGTTCTCCGGTGGTAGTCGAAGATGAGACTTCAGAAACAGTGATTTCAGTCCCTTCATCCTATAACCAAGACCCCCCAGCCTATAACCAATACCTTCCTCCACCCACATATGATCCCTTGTCAAGGACCACTTCTCCTCGGTCCTTTCTAACATCCCAGCTCATCGGGCTCCATCGCCCTCGGCTCCTCGAACGGATTGAACTTCACCCCACATGTCTCTCGGTTCAGCCAATACACTGCCCGGTTTATGCTCCGGCTTCGCATGATCGGTTCGAGCTATGTGGCTATGTTAAAGCCCCTATACCTACTGAACGCAATCATGAGTTGCCAAAAGAGGATCTGGATGATTCAAGTTCTCATTTGTCACCTCTTGGATTTAGCGAATTCACCGTCGGTGTCACCGATCTGTTCTTTGTGGTTCCATCTGCTAATAAAAGTCACATTGCGAGAGTCCCCGTTGACCCCCATGTGGCAATATTAATGGAGCAAGTGAAACAGATGCAAGAGAAGCTTGACCTCATGATGAGTATCAATACTCCCTTGACCCAAGATGTCGAACCGGGCAAGGAAATGACTCCACCGAGCATAACCCAATACCAAGCGGAACCGTACTGGCTCGGCACCGGGAAAGAGTGTCGTAGCTTCCTTCACCAAATCCAACAATGGAACCAATTGGACAATGGGAATCTGAGTTTTGAGAACAACAATGTCTCCCGAAAACCCCGCTCCCTTCATTTTGACAACATGGAGATGTCTTTAAGCAAGATCTTTGGAAAAGGCGATGAAAGAAAAGGCTGATAAAGCCACTTTGGAGAATTGGAAACCCGGGAATCCCCATGTTCGGTTGGATGAATCCAAGCATTGTATTTTCCATCAATACCATGGGCACAATGCGATGATTGCACCTATTTGAGGCATGAGATCCGAAGTTGATAGAAAATGGGAAGCTCGAGAACCTCCATGGGCCAAAAACAAAGCTATGGTAAGAGGTCGATTCGGGAAGTGCAAGATCGAAACATCGGCTGATGATTACGGGATGCCCACGAGCAAAGTTTTCGATGATTTGGTGAAACGAGGTCTTCTCACACCTCTCAAGAATTATAAGCCAAGAAACCCCAGTAGAGTTGACAGGACCAAGTTCTGCGAGTACCACAAGCATTTTGGGCATGTGACAGACAAGTGTGTGGATCTGAAGAAAGAAATTAAGTGGCTGATCTACGAAGGAAAGCTCAAGTTACCTGGCAGTCCAACCCGCGAAGAGTAGCTAGACTAGGGTCTACCTATCCTTAAGTAAAAAAAAAAAAATAGTCTCTCAGTCAACCTTCGTAGGTTCTAGTACTTTTCTCTTTCAATCAAGTCCTCTACGGACATTGTATTTAATCTTCAATTTTCTATAAAAGAGTCTTCTTCTTTTCTTGCTAGACTTAAGACATTATTTGCACACCTACATTACATTTAATGAAATGGTTTTATTTTATATGATCACTTGCATTGCTCAACAAGTAATCTCTCGAAATAATTCACGTTCTGATTAATCGGTGTGAGAAAGTCAACCAATGCTCTCCCTATACACCTTCCTTACCCCACAAAAGGCCTCCATCAAGCCATACACTTTCCTTACTTCACAAAAAGGCCTTCATTAAACCATACACTTTCCCAATCATGCCCCCACCTTCATCTTGACCAAGTCAACGACGGCGGCAACATCAAGGGACAACAAAAGGCCACTCAGCTTCGAAAGATTGACCCCATGTCGACAACGACCTAGGAGCCTGCCTTAGACCTCAAGGATATCAAGAAAGTTCAAGCAGAGGCTTGCCTTGGCCCTCAGGTGCTTCATAAAATAAAAAAATGTAGTGCAAAAAGAGTAATGCTCAGCTAGACCGAAAATCCCTAAAAAGGGCAGTCTAGGCAAAAAACAGGGTTGCACATATATAAAAAAAAAGAAAGAAGAAAAAAAATCTCAGTGCAAAAAGAGTAATGCCCAGCTAGACTGAAAATCCCTAAAAAGGGCAGTCTAGGCAAAAAACAGGGTTGCACATAGAAAATAAAAGAAAATGAGGCCAAGGACCCAGCACCGCCCATCAAAAGCTTGACGGACAGGCAAAATCAAAGCTCAAAGAATGAAAGTTGTCGATAACAATGGGGCGGTCGAAGCAAAGCCAGAAGCATTTCGTAAGCCTTTAGGCATGTGCAAATCCTTTCTCCCCCAATTGAAAGACGAAAATCAGAAGCAACTGTCCAAAGATGACTTGGTCAAGGAATCATCCCGAGGCTCACGCCTCATCATCCAACCTTTTCATCCGAGCCTTTTCACTAAAGGAACCACAAATCCCATTTCCCAAAGCCAAACACAGTCCGGCCAAGGCCGAACTACGGCGACCTGAGCTCCTCACAATGAGGGGAACGTAGGCAACCAGAGATGGTCCGGTCATAAACACATTTAAATTCCCGAAAAATTCGGTCTCATCAGTGGCCTCTTCCATAAGCATATCCAAATCCCTGAAAACCCGGTCTCATCAAATGACCTCTCCCATAGACACAGTCAGATTCCAGAAAACCCGATCTCATTAATGACCTCCCTATACACAAACCTTTCTTTCACACCAGCCAACCTTGATCCGCGACACTGGTTGACTTTCTCCTCATAATTAATAAGAATGTTTTTCTTCATATCGAGATTAGTGGTTGAATAACCCGAACATCAATAAAGGGTTTTAAGCAATCTGGTGATCATTGTAAATAAAACAAGTTTTCAGATGTCTTGACAAGTCTTCTCTTTCTACATCTTAGGAAAGATAGTGCTAAACACTGATTTTCTGTCAGCAGGGGCTTCCATACACTTTTACAAACCTTTCTCCGCTTATACTCTCCCAAAAGAGTCAAACCCAAAGCGAGTTTTGTGCCTACATCGAATAAGGCCATCAAAATAACACAAGATCGGGATCTATTCCCACCTTTCGAAAAATATGCCCCTGCATGTATAAATTTCTAAGAATATTTTCTTTCACATTTCCTTTAGGTTGACTGATTGACTAAAGAAAATAAAAAAAAAAGAGAGAGAGAGAAGTATAGGTTTTCCCTCTTCTGCCACAATTCGCATTAGGGCTGCCTCGAAAACTCTGTCAAAGCATTCCTTTAAACTGGGGCTTCTTTAGCCATTTTCGGGGTTCGCATCGGGTTCTTCACTAGGTCCCTAGATGAATTCAGTTTTGTTCAGATCAACCTCAGGATCACTTCCGCAGTACCAATCATATTGGGATTTTCGCTAGGTCATCAGATTGGGGCTTCATTAAGTCACTTCTTCAAAACCTAAGACTTCGCCTGCTCAGTTCATCCAACCGGAGCTTTGCCAGTGAAAGGATCTTTCATGGGGCTTTGCAGAGAGTTCTTCCTCAGACCGGGGCTCTGATAAGTTGTATCCATCCCTAGAAGAGAGGTTTGGTCACTATGACATCTGCTTTAGTCTTTGGTTATAAAAGCCTATCAGCATCAGCTTCAAGCGCCAGAGTCTGAGAAAGGAACATTCATCGAGACCCGAGTTTTAAAACCCAGTCTCAGCCCAAGAGGGAATCTTAGTCCACGTTGACAACAACAGCAGTTCAGTCCGCACCCAAGGGATACAACCCCACCTGCTTGAAACCCGTCTTAAACACATTCCATATGTACATCCAGACCCAGCCTCTACCATGTTTCCAAGAAAAAATCACCCCTAGGCTCAAGTAACGTGCCAATTGCTAATGATAACATTTTCTCCCAAAAGCGCCTTCGTTACTTCCGTTATAACAAGATAACGCCAGGCGACAGTTTCCTAATTGTCAAAAATCCAACTTTGGCTACCTCTATCACAGATTGAAAAGTATGCTCAAGTTTTCCAGTTATAGCTGCCTCTATCTACTCGATAGTGACGTAAGCTTCAGCTTCCTCAGGTGACAACCTCCATTAATTGTCAAAACCTCAAGAATCCTAGACATCGTTCCTAACTGTCTAGATGATGTTTGAACTACGATTATGGCTTGATTCCTCCGGGATACGTAGGTAGCCTTTCATAAAAAGGTCCAGCCATCCGACCACATTGGTCACCTTTTTCTTTCCCCATTCCTCAATGGTGCGTAAGCTTTTCATAAAAGTCCAACTAACCGACCACTTTGGTCACCCCCTTTCGTCGATTAGCTAATTCGGCGTGCTGAGGTCCCCTTTTGGTCGTATAGAGCCTAGGAGGCATTTTCCAATTGAATCAAACTAAAAGTGTTTGATTTCTCTCAATCCCTCTCGAATCTCCCTCTCAATGTTCGCTCTCTCTCTTATCACTGTCGTCTCCCTCTCAATTTCAAGTCCAATTTAGTTTCAAAATAACGACTGTGCGAATTTTAATGAATCTGTCAAATGGGCCTATTATGTCGTGCGACATACTAAGCCTCTGTGGCTTGTTTTTACAATTTTGCCTCTGAAGGCTCAATTTTACGATTTTATCCCTCATAGGTCTGTTTTACCCCTTGTGCCCCTGGCATTTCCAATCATTTTCGTTCAAATTTTCCCTCCAGTGCCCCCGAGGTTTATTTTACAAATTTACCCCTGTGGCTCATTTTATTTGCCTTTGGCATTTCTAATTCTATTTTACAAAAAAATTATCAGGGTACGCCCCGTTTCCTTATAAAATTATCGGGTACGTCCCACTTTCTTTACAAAAATCATCGAGTCCTTCCTACTTCTTTACAAAATCCATTCTCTCTCGCGATCTCCATTATTCCAAGGTGGAAGAATGACATTTCGCTCTTTCTTTCGATCTCCGTTATTCCAAGTTGAAGGAATAACATTTCGATCTCTCTCGCGATCTCCGTCATTCCAAGGTGGAAGAATGACATTTCGCTCTCTCTTTCGATCTCCGTCATTCCAAGGTGGAAGAATGACATTTCGATCTCTCTCGCGATCTCCGTCATTCCAAGGTGGAAGAATGACATTTCGCTCTCTCTTTCGATCTCCGTCATTCCAAGGTGGAAGAATGACATTTCGATCTCTCTCGCGATCTCCGTCATTCCAAGGTGGAAGAATGACATTTCGCTCTCTCTTTCGATCTCCGTCATTCCAAGGTGGAAGAATGACATTTCGATCTCTCTCGCGATCTCCGTCATTCCAAGATGGAAGAATGACATTTCGCTCTATCTTTCGATCTCCGTCATTCCAAGGTGGAAGAATGACATTTCGATCTCTCTCGCGATCTCCGTTATTCCAAGTTGAAGGAATAACATTTCGCTCTCTCTTTCGATCTCCGTCATTCCAAGGTGAATGACATTTCGCTCTCTCTTTCGATCTCCGTTATTCCAAGTTGGAAGAATAACATTTCGATTCAGTCAAAGTTCGAACTACGATCAAGGCTTGATTCCTCCGGGATACGTAGGTAGCCTTTCATAAAAGGTCCAGCCATCCGACCACTTTGGTCTCCCTTTTTCCTCCGTCACTCCTCAGTGATGAAGTAGTCTCTCATAAGAGACTTTGTTATCTGACCACCTTGGTCACTTCTAGCATATCCCCAGTAGGATCAATTGCTTGACCTCCTAGGTCATTTTCCATTCTATTTTCCCAGCAAGAGACAAGTTTCTCTTCTCCATTCCCCAGCGGATCTATTCCGAACTACGGCCTGGCTTGATTCCTCCGGGATACGTAGGTAGCCTTTCATAAGAGGTTCAGTCACTCGACCACTTTGGTCACTCAATCCGTCTCGGCATTCGCCAGATCGGATCCTTTTCTATCGACAACCCCACTCGCCTAGCAAGTGACGTTGTCGAGGGGCTTCTGTAAGTACCCAAATCTGGCTCATGCCTTCCGGTTAAATTTCCCGGCAATTTCGGTAAATTTTCCGGTAATTCCCCAGACCTACCTAGTGTTCCGGAAACATTCCGAAACTGTTTTTAATTAAATAAGGGCTGAAGGGAATCCCTCCTAATTAAGAAACATGTTTTTCTTAATTAGGAGGGAAGGTTCTAGAATTTGCCACCTTGCATGGTTCTAGAATGCTGAGTCATTGTGGATAATGCCGCACGGCTGCATTAGCTTGCTGCCCTTAGCCGCACGGCTTCATTAGCCTTATCCAGACTGCCTATAAATAGAGACCTCCTCTACCCATTTCATCATCAACAATTTCCAACAACACCACATATATTACGAAGAAAAACTCCCAAGAGGCTGTTGAAGATCCAAGAAGGTGAAGAAGAAGGCCAAGAAGCTCCCTCCCTCCTCCTTGAAGATCCAAGACCAACCTCTCCTCCTAGATCCGTCCGAAGAAGAAGGAAGCCATTGGTAACCTCGCACGCCCTAACCTCGCATCCTAATTGCTTTATAAATTGCTCATTGCATTACTTTTATATTGCTTGGGACTTGGTAGATTAAAGATCACATCTTTATATTCCCCCTTCCCCCTTTTGCATGCATTAGACATCATTTGTCATAAAAATATAGTCTTTTCCCATAAAGGTGCATCCTTTGCACCTAAAACCCCCATTTTCAAATAAAAATGTCATCTTTATGCATCCTTTGCATATAAAAATCAAATCTTTTCAATCAAAATGCATCCTTTGCATCCAAAAACACTTTTCCAAGCATCATTTGCTTTAAAGACCATGTCTTTACCATAAACTAGCATCATATGCTTTTCAAAATGCAATCTTTATGCATCATTTGCATAATGAATGCCAATTTCTTCAAAAATGCATCATTTGCATAAAAATCAAATCTTTATGCATCATTTGCAATAAAGATCATTTCTTTAAACTAAGTGCATCATTTGCAACCCAAAAATGTCATCTTTTCATTAAAGTGTCATTTTTACATACATTTCCCCCATTCCCCCATTAGTAACCTAGGAACGGACCGGTGTAAAAGATCCTATCTTTACATCGTTCCTTCCATTAAAGGTTCCATATTTCTTTAGAAATGGACAACCTTGAACCCTATATCTCCAATTATCGCTTAAGAAAGAGTATGAAGCATCTATACGAGCTCGACCGTCTTAAAGCGTAGGATTGATGGGCTAAGGACCTTCCTTTTCTAAAGAACCTCATCTTTGACCAAAAAGAGAGTCATTCTCTCGATCACGCAAGTCCCGAGGGTCCCGAGGTTAAAAATGCGATGATCACAAGTCACAAGATGAGGACGGGATCATAATCCCGAATACATAAATTCCAAGAAATCCCGAGCGACAACCAACAAATGGTTTGTACGTCCGGAAGACGACTTGGGACATTCCCTCCTTATTTTCAAACACATGCACACAAGAAAGCACGCAAGCAAGCATGATTAATGAAATCATGGGAGACTTGCTCCGGCAAGGCACCTTGGGTGAACGCCAAACGTTCTTCCCAAGGGGTAACTTAACCTCCGAACCCATAAAACCTTTTTTTCAAAGTTTTGAGGTAATCAAAATGGCGTGGCGACTCCGTTTTTCAAATTAAACCGGATGTCTTCAAACTCGCGTGAATCCAACAAAAAACAAAATTTGGGCACACATTCACACCGGCGCGTAACGTGACCTCCGAACCCAAATCTCTAATCTCGGGCATTTTTCAAAGTTTTGGCCCTTAAAACAAAAATGGCGTGACGACTCCGGTCTTTTTTCGATTGGTTTTTCAAAGAAACGAAAAATTTCAAAGTAACCTTTCGGAAAAATTTTGGTGGCACATCATCACAGTGGCGACTCCGCTGGGGATAGGAGAGCTTTTTTCTTAAAAAAAAAAAATGATATTTGGTATATTGGTGGAAACCATTAAACATCCCGTTATCGCCTCCTAACACGAGTCGGGGATAAATTGTGGTTTAACAATCCCACATACCGGTATCATTGTTTTCAAAAAAAAAAAAGGAAAAGCTTTTGAGTGTCAAGCTTCCGTCCCGGCTTTAAAAATCATTTGTTGTGTGTGTTGATTTTTGCACATTTTCGTGTTGTTTTGGCCACCTCGGAAAAAGTCAAAATTTTGACTGTCGGAATCATGTCCCTAACTATCGGAATTTTTGTGCTTATGTGCTCATTTCAAAAAAAAAATTCAAAAAAAAAAAAATTCAAAAAAAAAATTTTCAAAAAAAAAAATCATGCATCATATTTTTAAGACACATGAAAAATTTCTATTTTACTCAGAAAGAGAAGATAGACTGCTTGCACACTACGCGCACGTGACCGTACACTGCACACTACGTCCCTAACCCGGGGAAATCCTTGTCGCGGCCCGTTTGGTCTTATTACGCCTCTCGGTGCAAGCACAGGACTACCCAAACATCCCATGGAGCCTCGTGTCGACCATGCACTTGTCTGTGACACACTTTGTACGAGACCCGGTTGGTTTTTAGTCTGGTCTGTGTCATGCCCTGTCCGTGTGTAGACCTTTCCTTTCAAGCCTTTGTCGGCATACCGACTCAATATCTTTCGGGGACCCTAATCAGTCGAAGTCATGCCGGTTTTCCGCCGCAGACTTTGACCAAGATATTGACCGGCGCCTTGACTTCGGCTCGGCGGCACAAATTATACACTGACTCCCAAAGATTGACACTGAGTCATCAAGGATTAATGATTATTCCATGCCTAATTACGGCCTAATTGACGACAAGTCAAGATCAATCGTGGACACTTATCAGTCCAAATCATGCCGACTTTTTGTCGAGCCCTCGGACATGATCTTGACTTTGACGTCAGCTTTGTCCGTAATTTACATCGAATGCTCGTTAAGACTCGATTACCAGCCATTTTAGGATCATTTTCATTTTCAGTCGGTGGGACCCGCTTGCCCTATAGGACCCTCTCCCGGGGCTGTCCACCCTGGGAGGTCGAAATACAGGTGGAATACAAGGGGCTTATAGACGTAGTGACGGGGCCAACTGATCCAGGATCCAGAATAGTTTGCGAAAAAGAAGAGCAATCTTTTCCAACCGATTAGGTTAATAAAGCATGTTTTAAGTAAACAAGAACAAATAATTGCATGTTGCATGAGCCTTGAGCCCAAACACCTACCCTCCTTCAAATCCGAAATATCTGAACCCACGTATCTTTCCCCCCGCAGCTCCGCACAAAGTTTGGTTTCGGGCACCGGGTCACCGTCTGATCAGTTGGGAAGAATCAAGTGCATCATCAGCTTCACCGTTTGCTTCGACTCCGGGTTTCAGAATGTCTGCATCAGCTGGTAACGATGGGGACAACGTCACTCCGCCTCCTGGGACTCCTCAAACAGAACCGCAATGGAATAAGTTAGCCAAACAGATGAGAGTGCGACAGGAAACACAGCTGAATAGCCTTATGGAGGCTATCAAAAGCCATGGATTGGCCGCCAGTCTCAACCCAGATGGCACCTTCACTGGGGAAGAAGAGGAAGACCCCAATCCCGCTCTTGGTCACCCCGACTATTCCAGGACGCCACCACCGGCTTCCCATTGTACTGCCACCAGAGCCCATGCTCCTCGACCTCTGGGTCAGCCGGCTCCCCAACCTGCAGACCACTGGATCCATGCGGCTGACGGGACGAGCCGGTTCGCAATGCCTCGGTGGGGACAAAGTCGCATGCAAATGCCTTCCCATGGTTGGGGATACCCGGAATGCCACAGCAAATTGGGATCCCGCCTCGGTTTGGGACCAATCAATCCGGACTTTCGCAAAGCAACGGTTTGGAATGCCACCACGGTTTGGTTCGGGGCAATTGTCGAGCCCCTCCTCGTAATGATGCTAGCTCATTTGCTCCTCACACAGCTTCCGCAAACCCATTTCTCACTCGGGGTTCAATGGGTTGCAAGCCCCCATCCCAGTTTCATCAGAATCACCAGGACCACAGTATCCTCTCGGTTATGCATCCTCGCCACAACCAGCCATGCAATTCAACAACCAGGGACAGCAGCCCGCACTTAAGCCTACTTATGAGCCTCACTCCGGAAATCCAAGCCATCTGGCTACCTCAGATCTGCCTCCATCTTCTCTGCCGATTAGAAACCAACAGCAAGTCGCTGGGTTCTATCCCTTTGCCCAAGCTCCTACCTACACTCCCCAGGGTAATTTGGGCCAAGGACGGGTTTTCACCCATGCTCCGGGATATGGTATTCCTTCCACCAATGCACAACCAACAGCTAGTCCTCTTCCTGGCTCAAATAACGGCTCAGGCATTCCCGCTCCACCTTTGGATCCCCAATTGGCTTGGTTTATGGAGCAACACAAGGAAATGAAAGCACAGATCGCTGAATTGACCGTCAAAAGGAACACTGCTCTTCGGCCTACAGATCCCGACTCAATTGTACCCCTGCCTCACAAGTTCGTGATGCCCAATCTCGAACTGTTTGATGGAAGTGCGTGCCCTAAAACTCACTTGGACACCTACACTTTGGCAATGAAAGCTAAGGGATGCACAAACCGACGGTTAGGTGACTACTTGATCTCTCTTTGATGTCGGGGGCTTTGAAATGGTTTTTCCGATTGCGGCTGAAGCTAGGGCTACTTGGGAACAGATTACCGGTACTTTCATAGATAAGTATAAAGCCAACTTGGAATGGGAAACAAACAGAGTTGACTGGCAGACAACGGTGCGGCGCCACGATGAGAATATTGGGGATTTCTATAGAAGGTGGAACACGAAGCTTAGTGAAATGGCCATTCCTCCCTCGACGAGGAGCTTGGTTAGACATCTTTCGGTCATGCT
Source organism: Adenophora triphylla var. japonica (assembly GCA_022495995.1). Taxonomy (NCBI): domain Eukaryota; kingdom Viridiplantae; phylum Streptophyta; class Magnoliopsida; order Asterales; family Campanulaceae; genus Adenophora; species Adenophora triphylla. The sequence goes on from JAFEMH010002449.1 coordinate 308,570, forward strand.
TGAAGCCGCATTTGAGAGCTTCCCTCGGTCACTTCCCCTACGGCGGACTTGCGTGGAATGGTTAATTCTGGGGCTAAGTTCGAAAAGGCTTACAATCGCAGCTCGACCGCCGCACCTCGCTACGAATACCGGGTTTCTTCCACCTCCAACACAGCTCCTACCCAACCAAAAGGTAAAGAAGTGATTAGCTATGCGGGACAGGACTGTAACAATGCCACTTCCTTTGTTCCCAAGAAACCTGATGCATCCAGATCCCGGCTCCAAGACTTGAGAAACTTTGGGATGCCTTTGAGTGATATCTTCAGAGGTTTGGTGAGAGAAGGTTTGCTCCGACCTTTGGAAAATTATCAGCCTAGAAACCCCAATGCTCCTTTGGATACCTCCAAGCATTGTGCCTTTCATCAGTACCATGGGCACCTGACAGATGATTGCGTCCCCCTGAAAAAGGCAATCCAAAGTTTGATTGAACAAGGGAGGTTAGAGGTGCCTGAAGGGCCCAATACTATCAGTAACCCATTCCCTAGAAACAACAACCCGAATGTCAACATGGTCGAGTTTGGTGATTCAAGACTTGTGGGCATAATGGAATTTGACTCACCCCTTTGTAAGGTCGGTGGACCGACCATCGCAGATGATGAAAATGGTTGGGTTAAGCAAGAGATTGCCAAAGAAATCCTGATGGAAAGATCTGCAATAGCCCCCATCTCCAGCGTCGAAGAGTGGATGCTTGGTCCAACAGCAAAGAGCGGCTAGACTAGGGGCTACCTATCTCTAAAATAGTCTTTTAGTCAACCTTCGTATGTTCTAGTATTTTTCTTTCACCTAAGTCCATCTTGGACACTTGTCAGTTTTGTCCACCTCGAATGTTGTGGGAAGATATCTTAACTATCATTTAAAATTTATATATATATAAGTCTTTCTTCTTTTCTTGCTAGACTCGAGACATCACTTGCACACCCACGTTACGCTTAATTGAAATGGTTTTATCCTTGATGATCACATGTGCTGCTCAACCACTAATTCTTTGAAATAATTAATATTTAAATTAATTGGAGTGAGAAAATCAATTGATATCCCTCTCAAATTGGGGCTTACCAACTCCCCATCTTGCATCTCATATGCTCACATCCCTTTCATCAGCCTCATCATCTCGTTGTTCGATGAATTTGCATGGATCTTTTCTCATTTAAAGCTTAAGCAAGCAATGAAGACTTAATCTCATTTAGGTCATCCGGTAGGGATTGCGGTTGAAGCCTTTCACCCATAGGAAAGCCATTACCTCACCCTCACTAAACGCTACCCTTTCATTTCAAGATCGGCGTGTTTTGAAACCCGATTTAGCCATTATTTTTGCTCCTTACTGAGAAAAGTCCAAGCAGGCCCAAGAAGTTAACTTCGAGAGTCGGCGATGCGCAAAATATCTCAAGCCATGAAGGAAGGACAAAGATAAACCTCAACTCCTCAGGAGGCTTTCCAAGTCAAAAAAAAAACAAAAAAAAACAAAAAAAACAAAAAAAAAAAAACACAAAAGAAGAAGAACTGTCGATCCTCAAAAGCCCCCGACTTCTCAAGAAGCTCTCCAATGATCAAAAAGGAGCCTGAATTCTCGCAAGATCGCAAAAAGTTGTCGATAGCTTGGACTTCCTCTCACCATTACCTTAAATCAATCCCAAGCCATCCTCTCGATTTTAGAGGATACTCCCATTACCCTCGCCTTTGGCCAAAGTCAAAATTTGACCTCTCATTCTTAGAGGCAATCAATCTTCCCCGCCATAGATTTCCCAAACACATCCCTGCAAGCCAACCTCTCACCTTTAGAGGTTTAGTCAGCAAAAGGCCCAGCCGACCTCTCACTTTAAGAGGTCATAACTTCCCAAATCACCCGATGGCCGATCGAAGCCAGGAAATCCAGCTGCAATTCCTATCGGATAGCAATTTCATCATAATATCTTCAAGATATAAATCAAATTAATTCTTCATTGCTTGCTTAAATTGGAATCTAATCCATCTTGGTTCAAAATTACCAATCAAAGATTGTGCAAATTCAAATCTGATTCATGTGAGCATAATTCATTTCTACTCCACAAACACTTGCCGTGGATGTCCCACTGGGGCTTCGCATTCGTGTCTTTCATGGACACTCTAAGGGGATATGTTATTCGAATCTCCAATCCTCAAGTTCCCCAAAGGGCCTCAAAGTCTTGAATTTTCACACTCATTCTCTCTTCATTCGGGAAAATCCCGAACTACGGCGACCTGAGCTCTTCATAATGAAGGGAACGTAGGCAACCAGAAATGGTCCGGTCGAAATCACAAACAAATCTCAAAAAAAAAAAAAAATCCGGTCTCATCAAGGATCGTCCCTATACACTTTCCGAGCTTGATTCTCGATATCAGTTGGCTTTCTCCTTGTGATTAATCAAAATATTTGTTCATATCAGATTTAGGGGTTGAATAACGCGAACATTAACAAAGGGTTTTAAGCAGCCTTGTGATCATCATGAATAAGACAAGTTTTCAAGTGTCTCGACAAGTCTTCTCTCTCTCCATCATAGGGAAATAGAGCCAAACACTGTCTTTCTGTCAACAGGGGCTTCCATACACTTTTCCACACCTTGTGATGCTTATACTCTCTCAAAAGAGTCAAACCTAAAGCGAGAGTGTCATACACAAATTCGGGAGACATTCCCACCTTTCAAAAGATATGCCCCTGCACGTAAACATTTCTGAGTCTTGTCCAAAGTGACTGGTTAACTAAGGTCTGAAAAGATGGGTGCCTCCTCTATAAGACGACTCTGAATTTCTTCACGCTGAGGCTTCGCTAAGTGGTTCTCCCGGGTTCTCCTGTATCAGCTCTTCAAGCTGGGGCTTATATAGTCATCTTTGGGTCCACTTTGGGTTCCTAACTACAAGATAGATTCGATCTTCATCAGATTATTCTCAGGATCACTTTGCATTACCAATCAGATTGGGACTCTGCTAATTATGTCAGAATCACAACGAGGTTATAAGATTAGGGCCTCGCCAAGTCACTGCTTCGAAATCTGGACTATGCCAAGCTGGTCCTCTGGACCTGAATTTTATCAAGTCACAAGAAAGGTCTAGTCACATCAACAACTAGATTTTCAGCTTCAGAACTTGGTACATAGCATCTTCCCATAGCATCGGAATTTAAGATCTGGGTTTATCCCTGCATTAGCAATTTCATCAAATCATTCTCCGAACAAGGTTTCGGCCGAGGTCACAGCTCACCCAAATGAAAGAAGCTTCACTCATATCAACGTGCCCTAGAGCCTGTCAGCATCAGCTTCAAATGACCAAGAGTGAGAGGGAAATTTTCAACCAAGACCCGGGATCCGAATCCAATCTCATCAAGATTGAGGTCCATGTGATACTGTAAAAAAAAAAAAAAAAACCTCATCAACAACCATTGTTTAAATCGCGATCGAGGGCTCTTACCTCCCCCACTTGCTCAAAATCTGTCCCAAACAGTCTCCAGACACATACATCCCAATGCATCCCCTTTCATCACCATGCATCCCCACAAAAATCTCCCAAGGGCTCATGTAGCATGCACGAAACTTGAACCAATAGGAAAAATCCTAAGTGATTGAAGATCATAAATCATAATTTCCCTGCCAGAAGCTTAGGCTAAGTGCATCTTCGAAAGCAAGTAAATGCATCATCTCGCGAACATATGCAGTGATACTATCATAATCATTCTGATTCTATGCATGCATCTGTCATCATGAATGTCATATATGCATCTTCCTCTCTACTAACCAATGCAGGAATTCGAACGTGAAAGACCATTTTCCTTCGCTGTTGAGACTTGCCCTTTACAAGGAAGATATTTACCAAAGTCCAAAATCAATGGTTTCAGCAAAATTGCGAGAAATCAAATTCCCCTTCTCGGCAAGAGATGATTCCGGGCAAAACATGTGCAGATCACCTCCAGTGTCTACAAATCGGTCAGGGACGCCAAGTTCTCAAAATACAAATTGGTCAGAGACGCCTAGCTCTCAAATGCAAATTGGTCAGGGACGCCAAGTTCTCAAAATACAAATTGGTCAAAGACGCCAAGCTCTCAAATGCAAATCGGTCAGGGACGCCAAGTTCTCAAATACAATACGGTCAGAGACGCCGAGCTCTCAAATGCAAATCGGTCAGGGACGCCAAGTTCTCAAATACAAATCGATTAGAGACGCCAAGTTCTCAAAATGCAAATCGGTCAGGGACGCCAAGTTCTCAAATACAAATCGGTCAGAGACGCCAAGTTCTCAAAACGCAAATCAGTCAGGGACGCCAAGTTCTCAAATACAATGTGGTCAGGGACGCCAAGTTCTCAAATGCAAATGGGTCAGGGACGCCATGTTCTCAAATGCAAATGGGTCAGGGACGCCAAGTTCTCAAATGCAATTCGATCAGAGACACCAAGTTCTCAGAGGCAAGTAGGTCAAGGACGCCAAGTTCTCAAATACAAATCGGTTAGAGACGCCAAGTTCTCAAAATGCAAATAGGTCAGGGATACTAAGTTCTCAAATGCAAATCGATCAGAGGCATCAAGTTCTCAAAAGCAAGTAGGCCAGGGACGCCAATTTCTCAAATGCCAATCGGTCAGAGGTACCTCACGCCCCTAAATGTCTCAACATCCCGATCAGATACATCAAGACTCTCAACACTATCAGCTACCACATAGCCCCCGCAACTTGCTCTCCTGCAGGTAAGCACAGCAAAGGTACGTTAGTACCTCAACATATCTCAAAAATATGCATACATCCACAAATGTTGCATGATTACCCATAGCTTTAGCTATCTCTATCTCCGTAAATAGCGACGTAAGCTTTAATTCCTTAAGGTGACAGCCTCCGAATTATCAAAAAACCCAAGATCCTGAACATGTTCCTAACTATCCAGTCGATTTCGAACTACGATTGGCTTGATTCCCACTCGGGATACATAGGTAGCCTACCATAGGTCCAGCCACTTGACCGACACGGTCACCCTTTTTCCCGATAATCATCGTAAGCTCTAATCTTCCCCTGCGAGAATGCCCTCAAATAGTCTCCCTCAACCTCGATCTAGGTTTATACTCCTGAACTGAGCCCTCATTTAAGTTCATACAATACAACTAAACCTCAACTTAGGTTCATCCCTGACAAAAGCCAACGGAATTCCGTCTCTTTCACCTCTGGTAGCAAACGTAAGACCGATCCCTTCAAATGAAATCCACCAAAAGACTGTCTATCCCCCTCGAAGTCTGTCCCCAACGAAAGGATATGAACATCGAAGGAAATCATTTCAAAACAGGTTATCACCTACAGATCTCCCATCATCAAGGTTTGAGGCACCTAAGACGCCATCACCAAGGTTCGAGGCACCTAAGATGCCATCATCAAGGTTCGAGGCACCTAAGACGCCATCATCATTAAGGTTCGAGGCACCTAAGACGCCATCATCATCAAGGTTCGAGGCACCTAAGACGCCATCATCAAGGTTCGAGGCACCTAAGACGCCATCATCATCAAGGTTGGAGGCACCTAAGACACCATCATCATCAAGGTTCGAGGCACCTAAGACGCCATCATCAAGGTTTGAGGCACCTAAGACGCCATCGTCAAGGTTCAGGGCACCTAAGATGCCATCATTAAGGCTTGAGGCACCTAAAACGCTATCACACACAACACGAGGAAAGCAACCATCCCCTAAAAACCAAAACCATAGGGCGACTTCCCCAAAATAGTCAAAACCATAGGGCGACGTCCCCAAAATAGTCAAAACCTTAGGGCGACTTCCCCAAAATAGTCAAAACCGTAGGGCGACGTCCCCAAAATAGTCAAAACCTTAGGGCGACTTCCCCAAAATAGTCAAAACATTAGGGCGACGTCCCCGAAATAGTCAAAACCTTAGGGCGACTTCCCCAAAATAGTCAAACCATAGGGCGACTTCCCCAAAATAGTCAAGTCATAGGGCGACTTCCCCAAAATAGTCAAATCATAGGGTGACTTCCCAAAAATAGTCAAGTCATAGGGCGACTTCCCAAAAATAGTCAAGTCATAGGGCGACTTCCCCAAAATAGTCAAACCATAGGGCGACTTCCCCAAAATAGTCAAGTCATAGGGCGACTTCCCAAAAATAGTCAAGTCATAGGGCGACTTCCCCAAAATAGTCAAACCATAGGGCGACTTCCCAAAAATAGTCAAGTCATAGGGCGACGTCCCCAAAATAGTCAAGTCATAGGGCGACTTTCCCAAAATAGTCAAATCATAGGGTGACTTCCCAAAAATAGTCAAGTCATAGGGCGACTTCCCAAAAATAGTCAAGTCATAGGGCGACTTCCCCAAAATAGTCAAACCATAGGGCGACTTCCCCAAAATAGTCAAGTCATAGGGCGACTTCCCAAAAATAGTCAAGTCATAGGGCGACTTCCCCAAAATAGTCAAACCATAGGGCGACTTCCCCAAAATAGTCAAGTCATAGGGCGACGTCCCCAAAATAGTCAAAACCTTAGGGCGACTTCCCAAAAATAGTCAAACCTTAGGGTGACTTCCCAAAAATAGTCAAATCTTAGGGCAGCTTCCCAAAAATAGTCAAATCTTAGGTTGACACCCTAAAACAGTCACTCTAGGGTCAAAGACCCGAACTACGACCGGCTTGATTCCTCTTAAGGATACGTAGGTAGCCTATCATTAGGTTCAGCCATCAGACCGAAAGTGGTCATTCCTATCCCCAGCAGAGCCAATGTATGACTCTAGCCATCAGACCGAAAATGGTCATTCCTATCCCCAGCAGAGCCAATGTATGACTCTAGCCATCAGACCGAAAATGGTCATTCCTATCCCTAGCAGAGCCAATGTACGACTCTAGCCACCAGACCGAAAATGGTCGTCTCCTATCCCCAGCAGAGTTTTCTTCCAGCAACCGACTGCAGAACTCGCTCATCAGGTTCGAGGCACCTAAAACGCCACCATCTCCAGGGTCAAAGACCCGAACTACGGCTGGCTTGATTCCTCTCAAGGATACGTAGGTAGCCTATTAAATAGGTTCAGCCACTCGATCACTTGATCATCCTGCCAAATATGGAGCCTTACTCTTATCGACGACCCCGCTTCCTTCGAAAGCGCCGTCGCCGAGGGGCTACTGTAAGTGCTCCAATTTGAGCTTGTTAGCATTTTCGTTAGAAAATTAACGAAAGTTATAACATTACTAACATTCCTAACATTCCTAACTTTTCTAACAAAGTAAGGGTAAAATGGGCATTGCTATTTAAAGATAAACCTTCAAAGGAATCTCAAAAAGCAAAAGAATTAAGAAAATCCCGAAACAGCAAGTTGAAAAACAGTTTCTGTTTGATTTTTTGAAAAATATTTTTCCTGTCCAAAGCCTGAAGCTGTAATTAATGAACAGTGCACGCTAACAATCCCATCTGCACGGACATGTTTGTCAATTTCAGAGGGCTATAAATTGAACCCTCCTTTATCAGTTTACACAACACATTTTACTCACAGAAGTTGTATTCTGGCGAAAATAGAGAGAAAACAGTGGGAATCCTTAGATTGCCACCATTTTCTCTTGAACCTTTCCCAAATTCACTTCAAACATTCTCAAATCACTCTTAAACACACCAAGCTCAAGCTTAAATCACTACTCAAGAGGAAGATTAGGGAGAAAACATAGAGGACTTAAGTGTTATCTACTTGTTTTCTCTTTGATCAACTCTATCATCAAACCCTAAACACATTCAAGCCTTGAATCCACTCAAACACAAATCCAAACACCAAATCTTGATACTCCTCAAGTCAAACACCAAATCTTGATACTCCTCAAGTCAAATTCCAAGCCTAGGAAGATAGGGTGTCACCATTGGTAAAGCCCTCCTTCTCCAAACCCTAAAACTCCCTTTTAACTTCTTGTTCATCTTGTTCTTCTCACTTTGATTTACTTTATGTCTAGTTTAACTTATGTCTTGACCTAAGATGGTCATCTTGAAGTTCATCTTCATGAATGACCATCTCAAATGGTCCACATTTTTAAATCTCTAGTTGATTTTTCTCTTTAATTTCATCTCTACAAAATTCCCCTTTCCAAGCAAATGAAATGCTTAAGTCCTAATGTACCCCAAGGATGGTTTGATATAGTAGATCACCACTAAAATGTCTAGTGACTACTAATAAAAACCTATGGAAATGGGGACAAGCATGGATGCAAAACCCCCTTTAAAACCACAATTTCCTTCTTGAGAAGTTGCTGTCCAGTAGCAATTTCCTAAGACCTCTGTCCATGGTCTAATTTTTTGGACACAGATAAACTTGGAATTTGGTGTTGACTAAAAAACACTTTTTGTATCCAACATCCAGAGCTTTCCATAAATATTTTTACTTTATTTTTTGCATGAGTAAAACTCCATTTTTCAAATTTTCTTTTAAAGGTCAGTTCATCAGTCTCTGGAAATCCAGATTTCATATCTGAGGTTTCTAGAAGGTTTTTATCCCTCAAATCATCTCCAAAAATGGAAAGTTATTTCACATAAACCTTATTTGAGGTGTTTTGAACAACTTTCATTCCCGGACTTTTCCCAGATTCAGAGATCTTAAAGCTCTAAAGTCCATTTCAAAATCAAGTGTCCACTGCCTTTTTCATTCTGGCAGAAGTGATTTTCAACTTCAAAAGGTCTTTTGAGTACCAAATCTCAACCCAAAAATCATCCAAAAAATCATGGGATCAGTTTAAGGTCTTAAAAAGAATTCCCAATTTTTATTTTTCTCAGTTTCAACTTATTTTGGCCAAACCAACACACACACACACACAAACAAATGGTTTTTGAGCTTGGAAGACTCGTTTTACGAGGCGTTCCGGGTGCACACTAATGTCCTTCCCGGCGCGTAACGTGACCTCCGAACCCAAATCTCTAATCTCGGGCATTTTTCAAAGTTTTGGCCCTTAAAACAAAAATGGTGTGGCGACTCCGGTCTTTTTTCGATTGGTTTTTCAAAGAAACGAAAAATTTCAAAGTAACCTTTCGGAAAAATTTTGGTGGCACATCATCACAGGAACTCATAATGTCCATACCGAGTACGAAAACCTGTCTTAGAAACGTCATCAGGACGTACTTTCAGCTGATGGTACCCGCTTCTCAAGTCAAGCTTAGAAAAAACTGTCGCACCTTGCAATTGATCAAATAGGTCATCTATGTGAGGTAGAGGGTATTTGTTCTTCACCGTCACTTGGTGAAATTACCCGGATTCGCGCGAGCGAAAGCGGTTGTCTTTTGCGGGGTGTTGGTGTTTGAGACCTCACTTCATGGGAAGGAAAATGAGGAGTCGCCATGCGGTTTTTGTATTTTGAGCCCAAACGTTGAGAAACGACTATTGTGAAAAGGTGTCGTTTTTATTGGTAGCAAAAACTTAGGAAAAGGCATTGAAAACAGGGGATCATTTTTATTGGTATAAAAAACGAGTAAAAAGCTTTGAGTACCAGAGATTGTTAGGTTCGGAGGTCACGTTACGTTTCGGGAAGAGTATTACGAGATCACCCGAAACGCCTCGCATGACGAGTCTTTCTACCTTTCTCGAAAACGTGTGTGTGTGTGTGTTTTGAAATGGGGGCTTGAATGACAAGCTTAATCTTGGTTTGAATGTCAAACGTTGATTAGGTGACTTTGTTTGAAAAGGCGAGCGTTTGAATGACAAACGTCGGTTTTGAGTTTGAAATGAGCGTTTGCGTGGCAAACGTCAATTTTGAGCTTCTGAAAGAGAGTTCGAAGGACGAACTCCAGTTTTGAACCGAGCGAGTCATTGTTAACGATTTTTACGAGAAAAATGCATATTAAATGATTTTATGTGTCAAATGGCGGCTTTTAGTTTGAAGATGAGCGTTTGGAGGCCAAACGTCATTTCGCGTGTTTTGAAAGAGAGTTCGAAGGACGAACTCCGGTTTTGAACCGGGCATTGCATTGTTAACGATTTTTACAGGAAAAATGCGTATTAAATGACATGCAATCAACGAATCAGGTTGCGACTCGGACTTTGAAAAGTAAATACTATCACGATCCAAACGGGTCGAACTTTATAAATGACAGTATTTAAAGCAGTATCAACGAAATCAAACGATCCGAAATGGTAAATGACGATCAACGAGCCAAAACGGCTCGGAATTGTAAATGACGATCGACGAGCCAAATGGCTCGGAATGGTAAATGACGATCAACGAGCCAAAACGGCTCGGAAATGGTAAATGACAGAAAGTAAATGACGATCAACGGATCGATCGATCCGGAATGGTAAATGACGTAAAAAGTAAAACGTATCGAGGGGCTAAAACGTATCGGACCCCGTTAGACGGAGGCATCTACATTTCAATAACGTTGTTCGAAACGGTTGTAGCGACTAGCGCGTAAACCGAGACGAAACGAGAGATTTAGAGAGAGGGAGTAATATCTATGGCTAGGGTCGACTCCTTTGGCTCGGGGGTGTGTACGGGACATGAAAAGTAGTTTGAAACAGTGTTTCGGAGTGGCGAGGGGTGTATTTGATTGAAATACAAAAGTTTCACGCGAATCGAGACAAAACGGGAGCTCGGGAGGGGTGAAACTGAGTTTGGGCCGTGGGGTAGTGATTTTTTGGAGTAAATTTCTTCCTCCCTTTGGCTTTGACAGCAACTTCTCTTTATAGGTGAAAAATGCAGTAAGAGTCCAGACGGACTTAGACTGTTTTTCAGGTTTTTTTTGGTATTTTGGAATTTTGAGGGGCTTGCTGGCAATTTCAGAAAATTTGCACAGGGAGTTCGGCCGGACTTTGACTGAAATCCAGGGGTATTTTGGTCTTTTGGCCTTGATTTGTGATTGAAAGGTGACTAGAGGGAGGTGGCATGGCTGCCACGTGCCCTGTGAGTCACCAAAGGTGTGGGAGTCCGTTCTCCGGTCCCGGTTTTGTCCGTTTTTTAAAATAACAGTCCGGAAAATGTCCGAAACGCCCCCGGAAAGTGCCGGAAAGTGCGTTTTTCAGGGAAAGCCATACTTTTACGTGAGATGACACGTGTTAAGTATGCTTCGACGTCGGGATGCACGGGGCAGTCCCGGGACGTCTCGTTGGCATGGCAACGGGGAGTTTAACGAGTTCCGGTTAACCTGGAGCGGGCCAATTAACGGATTTCGGTTAACTTTCTGATGGATTTTGACGATCCGGATTTGGGTACTTACAGTTAGCCCCTCAGCGACGTCTCCTCCGAAGGAGGCGGGGTCGTTGAAAAAGATAAGGATCCAAATCGGGATGCCTTACTTTGAAAGACCTGGGCGGTCAACTGGCTGGACCCTTAGCGAAAGGATTCCTACGTATCCCGAGCGGGAATCAAGACGATCATAGTTCGTAGGTGCAAGGCCGCGCGTGGGGACCTTGACCTAAGCGAGACTGTTTGGAGGCGTCTGAACCTGAATGAGACCATTGCGAGGTACCGAAACCTGAATGGAGACTATTGTGAGGCGTCTAGACCTGGGATCCCTGAAACCTTCGAGGGCGTATGGCGCCTCAAACCGGAGTTGCTGATACTAACGAGGGTGTGTGGCGCCTCAAACCGGAGTTGCTGATACTGACGAGGGCATGTGGCGCCTCAAACCGGAGTTGCTGATACTTACGAGGGCGTGTGGCACCTCAAACTGGAGTGAACGAGGGTACGCTTATCCTGAGACGAAGGCATTCGTTCCTTGGATGCTGGGCTTACGATGACTGCCAGGTTTATCCTGCTGGGGATGAGGTAGCAATGATGGGAACGGTTGTGTTAAACTGGCGTTATTAACAACTCGGAAGGATCAACATTTCTTCTTTAGAATCCTGCTGGGGATGAGCATTCGGGCTTACCTTGATGGCCGAAGAGGGATTGTTGAGCGGGCTTACCTTGATGGCCGCTGCAGTGGGACGATCGGGCTTAAGACTGGCGGCCGGGGAAGTGAACGATGGTGAAAACCACTAGAAATTTTAACGTCGGGAGACGGAGATGCAATTTGAATGTCCGGAGATATGATTGAGCATTTGAACGTCAAACGTCAACTGGGGATATAATTTAACGTCTGGAGACGGAATTGTAACTGGAATGTCCGGAGACATGATTGAGCGTTTGAAAGTCAAACGTCAACTGGGAATTTAATTTAACGTCTGGAGACGAAATTGTAACTGGAATGTCCGGAGACATGATTGAGCGTTTGAATGTCAAACGTCAACTGGGGATTGAATTTAACGTCTGGAGACGGAAATGTAACTGGAATGTCCGGAGACATGATTGAGCGTTTGAAGGTCAAACGTCAACTGGGGATTTAACGTCTGGAGACGAAAATGTAACTGGAATGTCCGGAGACATGATTGAGCGTTTGAATGTCAAACGTCAACTGGGGATTTAACGTCTGGAGACGGAATTGTAACTGGAATGTCCGGAGACATGATTGAGCGTTTGGACGTCAAACGTCAACTGGGGATTGAATTTAACGTCTGGAGACGGAATTGTAACTGGAATGTCCGGAGACATGATTGAGCGTTTGAAGGTCAAACGTCAACTGGGGATTGAATTTAACGTCTGGATACGGGCGTTAGTGAGGACTAACTGAGAATTTAACGTCTGGAGATGAGCGTTAGTGAAAACTAACTGAGAATTTAACGTCTGGAGACGAGCGTTAGTGAAAACTAACTGAGAATTTAACGTCTGGAGACGAGCGTTAGTGAAAACTAACTGGGAATTTATCCTCGGGGGATAGGATGTTAGAAATGTCTAACTGAGGGGAAATTTTACACTTTTGGTGGCCAAAAGGGGTAAAATTGGAACTGCCAAAAATTGAGGGACTGAATTGGAAGGAATCTTTTTAAATTGCAGCAGGAGTCCGGCCGGACTTGGACTGAATTTGACCAAGTTCAAATCAGCTCCAAGTCCAACGCAAACCATCCCTTTTCCCCATATTTTTCGACGAGAGAGAGAGAGAGAGAGGAGAGAAAAATTTCCACCCCAAATTGCAAGATTTGCTCAAATTTGTGAAAGAAAATTGCTATGGAAGGTGAATGGGAACCGATGGCTCGCCATGGAAGGACCAATGACGAAAGAACGTGGTTGGTTCGGACCATTCGAACCATTGTTCATCCATTGAATCCGGCGGAGTTTTACCCGGCTAGGGACCAACACAACTCCAAAGGAGGGATCGAGAGACAAGTAAGCTTCCTTCAAATTCCATTAATTTTAAGAATGTGCATTCTTTAAATGTTAGAAATTTGATTAGGAATGAACTTAGGGATTTTGGTGCCCGAATTGGGGCTTTTGACCTTGCTATGAATCTTTGTCGAAATTGACTAGGATGTAGTTCAATTGACACTATGGGTAGATGACATAAAAATTTTGGTTGCAAAATTCCATGTCTAGATGCATTTTCCAAAATTAAAGTAGCTTTAATTCCGGACGGAGTAAATTTTCGAAATGTTCGAAAATATTTGAAAGTTCCGGTTTCGACGGAGTTTTCGAAATGTTTTGAAAGTTCCGGATTCGACGGAGTTTTTGAAAGATTTTGAAAGTTCCGGATTCGACGGAGTTTTCAAAATACTTTGAAAGTTCCGGATTCGACGGAGTTTTCGAAAGATTTTGAAAGTTCCGAATTCGACGGAGTTTTCGAAGGATTTTGAAATCTTGGACCGTCAATACTCCAACCGGGATGGAAATATTTTAGGAAAGGAATAAGAACTGCCATTGCATTGCATCATTCTGACACGCGTAGTGCATTCTGTTGATGTTGCTATTGTCTTGTTCACATGCAGGGGCGAGGGATGGTTGATACCCACAACCAGAAGAGTCGGGGTGCCTTTGAGGCAGTGCGAGCGTTGTGGGAGGCCTTCCCAGACGTGGCTTGACAGGGAGAGAGGAGTCCACGACAGCTGGTGTTTGACTCCGGATTAGCTGGGTTTATAAGTGGGGTAGCTGCGATAGCTGCGACGCCGAGGGCCAGGTCCATGTATGTGTAGACACCCCATTCTGAACACATCGGAACATACTTATACCACTCTAAGTCTCGCTTTGAGTCAAGAAGTAGAAATCCACCATTTCGTCATGTTTCGTTAAGTTTTGACTAACCACCGTTAGTTTGGGACTAAACTGCATACGAGATAACGAGGAAAGGACAAAACTGTCCACAGGAGCAATGTCTCGCCGGGAGATGGTGTGTCTCGCGCGAGATATCCCCCCTCTGCAGATTGCAGACGACAGTTCCCTCATCGATTTCAACCTCTTTTCGGGATAAAACTTTATCTCTCCGGCCAACCAATAAGATTTGGGGTCTAGAACCATCTGATAGGGTTTTACCTCTCCACTTCTTCCTATCCATTCCCTATAAATACTTGGTGACTTCCAAGGTTGAAAACCCCCGGGGAATCGACCGCAAATTTTCACAACACACACACATTTTGTTGGCTTCTTTCCCTGAAAGAACCCTACAAAATCACCCTAAAAACTCACCTCATAATTTGTTTGTCAACCTTGTTGATAAACAAACATCAAGCTCCAAGTCAAGGACCGAGGCGAAGCTCTGTCCGTGTCAAGAGTCGATTCTAAACTTGAGTCGAAACTCTGCCCAAATCACCTCACGCAAGGTAACTCCTAAATCCCTTTCTAATTGATTGTTAGAGTGGTATAAGTCCATAGAATCTAGGATCGGCCTAGAGCCTCTCCAAATCATGGAGACGGTCTCGAAGCAATCGATCCTACATTCCGTTTAACCCCGTTAAATGGACTTTTGTTTATAATATTTAAAATCGTTTTTCTCTTCTTTTGAAAACCTCTCTTTTCTTTAGCAAGACCGATCTCCGGATTGGGTGAAATGGATGCTCCTTGACCTACCCATTTCATAAACTAAGCCCCGAACCCAAATCTCTTTCAAAATGGTTTTCCTATTTTCTCCAATCGAATAATATTGGTGGCGACTCAAAACGAAAAGGATAAAAAGTTCTTTTTCCTCACAACGCTACTGTGGCGACTCCGCTGGGGACTTAAAATTAAGAGGCTTAAACTTGCGTCAAAATTAAAAGAGAGGTTTTAAAAATTTTTGTAAACTCGAATTTTCTGCTCTCAGATGAAGCATGTCTCGCGGCGAGGTATCATATCTCGCGCGAGATATTGCTTCGGCAATCTGGTTGTTTTCTGGTTTCTCCCGTTTATCTCATAGTCCAAGACGAGAGCCGAACATGCAAGGGGGATCCCAGAATTCATTATCTGCAGAGTTCCCGCATCTTAAGGCCTCCCTTAAGGTGTAGAACTCGAACCTTCGTTTCCTTTGAATAATTGATTATTATTTATAAACTGCGTGCGATTGGGTTTTATTTAATTAAAGTCCGGTCCATTGGGGATTCGGGAGTTGTAAATTGAATTATTTATCTCTCTCTCTCTCTCTTTATGTGGAACTACGATGGCCTGAGTCTCCTTAAATTGGGAGAAACGTAGGCAACCACTTGGTGCGGCCACTATCTGTTTTCCTTTTATTTTCAAAAAAAAAAAACTCTCTATTTTACTCTATCACCTAGATTGACTATCACACACGCGCACTCATATTATAACTGTCATTGCACTGCATACCCTCTATAAACCCGGGACCCACACTAAGGACGGATGACGGTAACCACCTAGTCGCCGGTCTCTCCGAAGTTGGACAATCCCACTCCGCGTATTCAATCCACCTAGATTGTCATATCGCGGGGAGCCTAGCCTTCCAGCCCTGCATCGCCACATACTCATGTAGATTGTCCTTTTAGGATCACTCCGTGACCGGTCGGTTTTGACTCGGTGATCTTTTCTTGTTTTTGACCAAAACAAAGCCATGCAAAATTGACAATAAAGAAGGATTCAGAAAAGTCCCTTCGGAAAAGTCCCTTCGGAAAAAGTCCCTTCGGAATGACCCTTTCGGATGTCCCTTTTAAAAAAAATACATATATGTATAATCCTTCGAAAAACAATCTTACATGGCTTTGTTTTACAAAAATCGGATTGATTGCTTAGTCGTTAGGTTCTGATAAAGGCCTTAGAAACCCCTCAAAACGGACTTTCCGTTCCGACCAAAAATTAGGTCTAAATAAAAATCGACTTTCCGTGTGGTTATCTCGCGCGGGACAACATATCTCGCGCGGGATAATGCTTCTGTTTGCTGAATTTGAGCCTGAGCCATTTTTGAGCCTGCTTCCGACTCGTTGGGGCTAGATCCTGATATCTGCATCTCTTCTGTCAGTTTTCCGAAGCTACTCAACTCCAAGACTCCCAACACAATGTCCGACGTCGACAACATTCCGGGTAACGAAACTCTGTCCGAAAACAACCACAAACTTCTGGAAGAAGCTAATGATCGCCTAGAAGTGCAAGCTTCCCAAATCCACACTCTCGTGGAAGAAATTCAAGAGCTTAGGGCTGCACTAGCCAACAAAGAAAAGAAGAAGAAAAATGATTCTTCCTCCGGAGAAGAGGAGTCATACACCAAAAGGGCCAAGGGTCGCCGCAAAAGCAAAGGCAAGAAAAGGTGGTACGAGTCTAGCTCGTCATCTTCCTCATCTGACAATGAAAGCTACACATCCAAGAAAGAAAGCAAGGGGGAAAGCAAGAATGAACCCCTTACCATGGCCATGCTAGAAAAGAAACTTGCATCCCTCGATGTGAGTAAGGGAGCCTCGCTCTCTATTGATTACGATACCCTTCGTCAGTCCATGTCAAAGCTTCCTAGAAAGTACAAGACACCCGACATTGCAAAATTCAATGGCACCACCTGTCCCAAATCACATTTGGAGACTTACTCTTGGGCCATGCTGCCTATGGGTGTCGATGACAACCTGTTGGCCCAATGCTTTCCACAAACTCTCGATGGTGCCGCTAGAGATTGGTATATGACCCTTCCACTCTCTACAAGACTCGACTGGCCACTCGCTAGTTGTACTTTCCAAAAGCAATACGAGGACAACTCCACTTATCGCACCACTAGAAGGGATCTTGAGCAAACCAAGAAGCTTCCGAACGAATCCTTCACAGATTTTTTTAAAAGGTGGAGAACCAAACTAACCGAAATCATTGATAGGCCCAGCCTAGACGTGCAAATTCACATCCTCATACAATGCCTTAGAGAGGAATATCAAGACAAGCTAGCCGGCAACTATTTTCCTAGCTTCACCGAACTTCACAAGTCGGGCATACGGTTAGATGACCTCATCAAACAGAAAAGGAAAGTCATGAAAGAAAGCGGATTCCGTTACAACAAGAGCTCTTCTTCCTCTTCCAATCCCAAGGATGCATCTGTCAATGCCATTGTCTTCAATCATCCCGAAAATGGTAAATACTCTACAGTACCTCCACCACAAAAGAAGAAGAAGGATAGACATTATGACAAGCTTGAAGGAATCACCCAAGAAGAACTCTTCGGAGTGCTTGTCAAGAACGGGAAAATCAAACCAAGAGAAGGTGGACCTCCAAAGAAAGATCTTCCTGCCAACCATGCTCATCACCTCTTCTGCAAGTACCACAATTTTTCACCGGTCACGATACCAACTCTTGCTTCCACTTGAAAGATGTCATCCAAGATTTGTTTGACGATAAAGAGATAGGATTACCTAATGTTGTTACTAATCCTTTGCCAAACAATGAGGTCAATCTGATAGAGATAGAAAGTAGCTTCGAGGACCCTACTCGTCTAGCCACAATTGTGGACGAGTGCCCTCTTGAATTTAATAAATCTTCTTTCTGTTATATGATGTCTTGGGAAGAAATCTTAGAACAAAAGCGAAAAGGGTCTAAAACAGTCAACCTACTCACACGATCCGGTCGTGTGATCACCAACAAAGACCCAAGGGATGAAAATCCTCCAAAACAAGCCAAAGCCTCATCTCCAAGCGAACCGGAGGATCCTCTCTTAACTCAGTTAAAGAAGACACAAGCAAACATCTCAGTTTGGGATCTCATAGGAGCATCTCACAAGCACCGTGAAATGTTGAAAAAGGCATTGGCTCAAATGACCATTTCCTCGGAAGCAACACCCGAAGAGCTCACTCAAATGATTGGCCAAGTGCAATTTGGTAACGTCATCACTTTCACTGACTTGGACCTCCCGTCCTATGGGAACAATCATCATGAGGCCCTCTACATAACTGCTAAGGTGAATGGGTACCGAATGCCACGCATTTTGGTCGACAATGGTTCTGCAATCAATGTCCTCCCAAAGAAAGCCTTATCATCCTTAGGCCTCACCCACAAAGACCTCAAGCCATCCGGGCATACTGTAAGGGGGTACGATTGTACTGCTAGAACTGCTCTGGGATCAGTCGTGATACCTGTAGAAATGGGGCAAGTCACTATGAGCATCGAATTCCAAGTCATCGACATCCCGACATCCTTCAATTTGCTGCTTGGTTGCCCTTGGCTACACGACATAGGGGGTGTGCCCTCCTCCCTGCACCAATGCGTCAAGTTCAGACACAACAATACGTTAGTCACCATACACGGAGAAATGGTTACTGCTAGTCCTATCCTCGAAGTACAACATAGCACTTCTGATTTCCTGTTCAGTGGATTTGAGATTGAGAAAAAAAGCACTGTGAATGTCATAGAAACTTGCAATGAAAATGACTACTCCAAGGCACTTTGGTTTTCCGGAAGCCTTCCTGTCTGGAGAATGATGCTAGCAAAAGGGTACTTTCCTGGATTGGGGCTTGGAAAGCACTTACAAGGGATAAGAGAACCGCCACCGGTCCCCCCGCCTCACACAAAGCATGGCCTAGGATACATCATCTCCATCCACGATGAAGATGACGAAGAAGAGTGGGGCTTCACTCAAATCAAGTGGGAAGGAACCACCTACAAAGGCTGCGATGACCCAAAGCCCAAGAATGGCAACCTCAAGCCATATCGAAAGACACTCAATGGCTACTTTGTTCGAGAAGGGGAAAGTATTCCCTACTTTATCTTTTCAGAACCATGGACTGACGATAAAGGAAAGCGCCAACCGGGCTTTGAAATCTTCAGCGACTGCGATGCTTCTCCAAGTGAAACAGAATCCGTCCCACTAATCCCTAATGATTTGTGGGTCACGAAGACAGAAATGACAAGTGAATGGGACTTTGTGTTGGGAGAAGACATGCTGCGACAGTTCCAAGACCTGTGCCGGTTAGAAGACAACCAGATCCATGCAATATCCAAGGGGGATGCTCCAACTACTGACTACACAAGACTGATATAGAAATGTGATGAGCCAATTCTAAACTGGCACGTCACCGGAGGACCAGTTGTTGATGAAGACTTCATGATCAAAGAGCTTGGTTGCACTCCCCATCCCCGCAGGAAGATAGGCCCCGTAGCTTTTACATTAGAGGCAGGCTCCACCTCCGATGAACTCACTCAAGAGGAAATCGAGGCGGTGGCTGAACATGTATTCCCTTACTTCCTTAATGAAAACTTTGATCTTTCCGAGTACCCTGAGATTGCTAACATCGTGAATGATGAATTAACTAATAATAATCAATATAACGAACACGTTAATAATGAATCATACGATGAGATAGATCAAGAAAACGAACAAATCTTAAAAGAATTAGCTAAGCAAGTAGGTTGTTGTGGAAAGAATGGCCCTGTTGACGACGAGGAAATGCAAACGGTTAAACTTGGGACAACAGAAGACCCCAGAGAAACAAAGATCGGCAGCTTCTTCAAGGGGGAAGATAGAGAAACCTTGACAGAGCTCCTCAGAGAATATGTCGACGTCTTCGCTTGGTCCTACAAAGATATGCCTGGGTTGAATTAGTCAGTTGTAGAGCACAAGATACCGCTGCTACCCAACGCCAAGCCAGTCAAGCAGAAACTACGCAGAATCAAGCCGGAATGGTCAATGCAAGTGAAAGAGGAAATCATGAAGCTCTTGAATGTAGGGTTCATCAAAGTGATTAAGTATCCGGAATGGCTAGCAAACACGGTACAAGTAGCCAAGTCGAATGGGAAGATACGAGTCTGTGTTGATTTCAGAGACTTGAACAAGGCATCCCATAAAGATGATTTCCCGCTACCGAACATACACATGTTGGTCAATGCCACAGCTGCATATGAAGTCCGCTCATTCGTCGACGGTTTCGCAGGGTATAACCAAATCCTCATGGTAGAGGAAGATCAGCACAAAACAGCATTCACCACACCTTGGGGAACGTTCTGCTACACGATCATGCCGTTTGGTCTCAAGAATGCTGGGGCTACTTACCAAAGAGCAGTCACGACACTATTCCATGACATGATCCACAAGGAAATAGAGGTATATGTGGACGACATGATTATTCACTCAAAAGGGACAGATGGTCAACACTTCAGAGATCTCAGAAAATTCTTCAATCGACTGAGACAGCACAAGATGAGGCTCAACCCCGCCAAATGCTCATTCGGAGTGGTCAAAGGGAAAGTCTTAGGGTACATGGTCACATAGCGTGGCATAGAAGCAGATCCCGCCAAGATAAAAGCCATTACAGACATGCCTCCACCCAGAACACAGAAAGAAGTAAAGGGATTCATGGGTAGACTTCAATATATCAGTCGATTCATCAATCAACTGACTATAATGTGCGACCCTATCTTCAAGCTACTTAAGAAAAACGCACCTCAAGAGTGGACCGAAGAATGTCAAGAAGCATTCGAGGAAGTTAAGCACTACTTGACTTCCCCACCTATCCTGGTTCCACCGCACAAGGAGAAGCCCTTGAAGCTATACCTCACGGTTACGCATAACGCATTAGGGGCTATGCTCGCTCAAGAACAACCAGCCTCCCACACAGAGAATGCCATCTATTTCGTCAGCCGCAGATTCCAAGGCAGCGAAATCAACTACTCTCCACTCGACAAATCATGTGCTGCTCTTGTTTGGGTATCACAAAGGCTGAAGCACTATATGGAAGCCTTCCCGGTCCGTCTCATTGCAAAAATGGATCCACTGAAATATATCCTAGACAAATCAAATTTGTCTTCGAGACTGGTCAAATGGTACTTCATGCTCGCGGGATATGATATCACTTACGTCACTCAGAAATCCGTCAGGGGGAGTGTATTCGCAGATCAGTTGGCCGAATTTCCTTGCAACGAAGTGAAGGGGGAATACCCGCGATTCCCTGATGAGGACATCATGAGTATAGAAGAAGAAAATAAGTGGCAATTATTTTTCGATGGCGCAGCCAACATGAGAGGGTTCGGCATTGGAATGTTATTAGTAGACCCTAACGACATCTACACTCCACTGGCAATATGTCTTGACTTTGACGCCACTAACAACACCGCAGAATACGAGGCTTGCATCGCGGGACTTGAGGCAGCTCTAGAATGCAACGTATTCGGGGATTCCCAATTAATCATCAATCAGACATTGAAGATGTGGAGGGTCCAAGATCCAACCCTTCAAAGATACAGTGCCCACCTCCAAGAGTTGGCGCAACAATTCCAAGATGTCTCATTCCACTACCTCCCCAGAGACAAAAATCGGTTTGCAGACGCACTAGCCACACTTGCTTCTTTGGTTGAAATCCCTAAAGGAAAAGCAGTCAAACCCTTCAAAATAACACGACGTGCGACTCCTGCATACTGCGCCGTTATAGATCTCCATGACTGCAAAGACAAATGGTTATCCGAATGTGCCACTGTTGGGAACTCCGAAGAGAAACCATGGTACCATGACATTTGGCATTTCATCCTAGATAGAACCATCCCACCTGAGACAGACCCGAAGACTCAGATCGCCCTTAAGAGGTTGGCTGCTAATTACGTCATCACAGCTGGCCGCCTATTCAAGAAGCATTCCCAAGGAAACCTCCTGTGTGCCACCGAGGAAGAGGCCCAAGAAATAATGGACCATATTCATCAGGGCATATGTGGAACCCACATGAGCGGAAATATGCTCGCCAAAAAGATCATCAGACAAGGGTACTTTTGGCTGACCATGGAAGCCGACTGTACCAAAATGGTCAAGAAGTGCCACAAGTGTCAGATACACGCCAATCTTCAGCATGCACCGCCTTCCTTGCTGTACCCTATGACTTCTCCTTGGCCGTTCTCTACATGGGGAATAGACGTGATTGGAAAGGTCACACCCATAGGAGCCAACGGACACTGCTTCATCCTAGTAGCCATCAACTACTTCACTAAGTGGGTTGAGGCTACCTCCTACAAAGTTCTGAATGCCAGAAAGGTTGCAGAATTCATCAAGCACAACATCATCTGTTGGTATGGGGTTCCGCAAGAGATGATATCCGATAATGGGTCCCACTTCGAGAAGGAAACCGATCGCCTACTAACCGAATACAAAATCATAAGACACAAGTCGTCTCCTTACAGGCCCCAAACAAATGGAGCAGTTGAAGCCGCGAACAAAACGATCGAGACTATCATCAGAAAAATGGCAGTCACTGGAAAAGATTGGCCCGACAAGCTACCATTCGCACTATGGGGATACCGCACTTCAGTCGGAACAGCTACAGGAGAGACTCCCTACGCCCTCACATTCGGAATGGAGGCTGTCTTACCGATAGAATTGGAAATACCATCACTACGGGTTCTCCTAGAAAACCAAGTGAACAAGGTCGACTGGCTAGGAAGTGGATACGAAGAGTTGGCCCTGTTGGACGAAAGAAGGTTGAAAGCAGCCGAACATACTCAAGCTTACCAAAGAAGAATGGCAAGAGCTTTCAACAAAAAGGTCAAGACGAGGAACATCAGAGTAGGTGACCTGGTTCTCCGTGAGCACCGTCCCGGACCTTTCAACCCGCTAGGAAAGTGGGGACCAAGATGGATAGGACCCTACATTGTGAAGAAGATATTCTCTGGGGGAGCCCTTCAGCTGGTGGACTTAGACAGAGATCAACTACCGAAGCCGGTCAACATGGACAAGCTCAAGAAGTACTTCGCGTGACTTGGCCTCCTCAAAAGAAATCGCTCGCTAGGTTGAAAATCCCGGAAAGGACGGCCTAGGCAAAAATTAGAGCTAGCACAAGAAAAGAAGCCCGCTAGATTGAAAACCTGAAAGGGCGATCTAGGCAAAAGAAAGGGTGTGCATAAAAAAAAAAGAGGGGGGAGGCTTATCTCGCGCGAGATTACCCCTCGACACGGAACCGTATTTTGTCCTTTTCTCAAAAATGAACTACGTTAGATCTGAGCCTCTTATTTAATTGCTGTAAAAGAGGAACGTAGGCAGCCTTCGGGTTCGATCTAATCAAATAAATAAATCTACTTTTGTCCTTTTATTAATCAAATGCATTTTCATTAATGACAAAAGGGAAATCCTAACCACAACGACTAATTTGCTAAGCTAACAAACTCGAAAAAAAATGCTAATAAAAGCAAAACAATTGATCTATTAAAGCAA
Organism: Adenophora triphylla var. japonica; assembly: GCA_022495995.1. Classification (NCBI taxonomy): domain Eukaryota; kingdom Viridiplantae; phylum Streptophyta; class Magnoliopsida; order Asterales; family Campanulaceae; genus Adenophora; species Adenophora triphylla. The sequence goes on from JAFEMH010002449.1 coordinate 331,935, forward strand.
TCTCTTGGTACTCCTAAAAGATCTAGCCTTTCATTGACTTGGTAGGCCGGCGGACGTGATCTCCACCGTCGTCGTGATCCTCCTTGCGCTTTGAGCCCCGCGAAGCAGAGCATCCCTCGAGGCGATCAAAAACAGAGTTAAGGCGATCAAAAACAGATCCCGAGAGCCTCTTAAAGACATGGGGCCTATCTAAAGCTTGCGTCTTTCCAGGCATCCCCTTGCTTCGCCTCTCGTACCAATCCCCATCGAGAAAATCCTGAGTTGGGTCAGTTCGCACATTAGCAGGATCAGACTGAGCCTCGCTCCTTCGCAAAATACTGCTAGCTACAAAAGAATCTCCTAGCAGTGAAAGTCGCAGATCATCAATCTTCTCTGCACTAGGGTGACCGGTATGAAGGAACCAATCCAAGTACTTATCAGATAAGAAGATACTTGCATTAAAAGTCCGAAGGTTCGACCAGCGATCCCGACTAGTTCCTTCACCCCATGCTTGAGCTAGCGCCTGCGCAAACTCTACACCAATATAAGACACTTCACGAGAAGCTCCTTCGAAAAAGTAAGTGTCCTCGCCGACCAAGCCGACTGAGCACCCGCTTGGGAAAATAAAAGGAGGAATCTCGCAAACTCGGAAGAACAACCCTGTCAAAACCCTCGGTATGGGCAACATACTTGTTCAACCTCCAATAAGGTGGACACCAAAGAATGTCAGCAGTTTCGGTCTTCGCAATCAACTCAGCCCATTCATCCGCTGAAAGGTCCTTGATCAATAACTTTTGCGTATGATATGTGAAAGGGGAATATTCCAATGGGGGACCCACCAACTTGAGATGCTCCCTAAGCCAAATAGTCAACAGAAGAGGACTCCCTTGAGTCATGACACCGGTCCTATGCAGCTCGTCAAGACCATGCAGGATCTCACCCAAGATTAGCGGAATAATGTTCCTAGAACATTTTCTAGCCTGCAGAACAATTTCCACAAGTTGGGAGTCGATCAAGCCGTCCCTACATGTAAACAGAACATCTCCGAAAAGAAAAAGAGCCAGAAAGTTCCATTTATAGACATGAAAAGCGTCATCATCTGAATCACCGCTGAAGCGTCCTTGAAAAGAAGAGCAATCAACCCACTTACGGTGAACCAACTCATAGCAAGTCTCAAGGGAGATCCCTAACAATTCATTCAAAGCCTCTGAATGATTCCTATGGTACTTGGGAACGGCGATCTCGCCGGTCAGAGGCATATCCAAGATAATAGCAAATTCCTCCACAGTAGGTACCATCTCATTCAAAGAAAAATTGAAAAGGTGAATAGAGGGATCCCAAAATCGAGCAAAGACTCGCAAAAGACTCCAATCCGGTTGGAGGTTCTTCAAAGTGAAAAGAATTCTGAATCCAAATTCTGCAATAAACCTATTGCGAGACCGGTTGAGAAACGACCTCACAAAATCCCTTGATACTTGCTTGAAAGATGCAATCACTTCAGATGACAGGGAAAAATCATCGACAGTCATTGACGTTGGGGAAATCTCCTTGGAAGCCATGGATCACAAGGTTGAAGAAGAAGACAAGAGTTTCACCCTAACAGAATATCTCTAGAGTTTGAAAGGCTAGAATGAGTTATCTGGCCGGACTATAGGGTGATTTTATAGGGAAAACTGACAAAATCCTGTTCGAAAAAGGAAGAGATTTCTGCCTGTATGGCGTGTCTCGTGCGAGACACCTTATCTCGCGCGAGATATCCCTATGGCAAAACAAAGAACAGCTCGCTCAAACAACAATCTAGCCCCGACTTGACGAAGCAAGTCTCGAAAAACCTGTGTGTACAGTTCATAACATGCAGTAAAAACACCAAGATGAGGGCTCAAAATTGTGGCCTAGCGGCAATTCCATTCCATTTCCAAAAACATGGAAAGTCGAGAAATTTAATTAATTAACTAATTAGACCTAGGATTAGGGATTAAGAAAAAACCATTGTTTGTGCTACCTACTTGTTCCTAACAGGTACCAAAAGAAAAATTGTCTGGGCCCACCCGGCCAATATGTACAAATCATCAGAAATCAGATAAAGGGAAAAGGAGGGGATCACGCCATCAAATCGCCCGAGCCACTGGCACCTCCGCCATCACCACCACAAGTAGGGGTCACCGCCGAGGCCACTGTCGAGGCCGCCAAAGAAGCCTTGTGAAACAGCCTCTCGGACAGGTCCGACACCAAGGCCATCAGTCCCGCCATCTTGGTCGCTCCACGGTTGTAATCGGTCGCGGACAGAGTTACCTGACAACCAAAGAAAAAGAAATTGTTCAGAAGAAGTCGGACATATACACTTATATGGACGAATACGAGAGACAATACAAACAGAAACATACCGAAGAGACATCAGTCGGGAGGCGGTAACCCTCAGGAATATGATCCAGAGTCGGGATGTGTCCCACTATTGGCATGCTCCCCATCATATACGTGTAGCTCAAAGGGTCGTAGTCTGGGGCAAAAGGCAGAGAACCAGTAGCCTGGGAGGAAGTGCTAGGGGCTGACGAACCTGAAGTAGAAGCAGAGGCGGAGCCACGAGCATGTGATCGCCTATCCCCCACCAGGAGGGGACCCATGAGCTGAGGCAGAAACTCCGCATAAGAAGCCCCGGGGATCACGTAAGCCGTCGCCGCATCACCCGCCAGAAGACCTGCATAATCATCCTCTGGAATGGAGTGGGTGGGATACATCGCCCTCGGCGGATCCGCTGGCACCCTGTATGATAGTCTACCCCGCCATGCTGTGGAAAGACCCGCTCACCAAGGTACATGGTATCTCCCTCCAAAGATACCAGCATCCTCTGCATTGCAGTAGCATCCCAAGCATGATGCACCTCCCGCTCCAACAGGGTCCAGGGATAAAGGCCCAGCCTCTCATACTCGAAGGTATCCAACATAGCCCGTGCCTCCGCCACCGTCAGGGTCCAATCCTGGTCCTCCCCCTCATCAACGGTCCGATTCGGGTGGCTCCACCTCCTGATATCCGGGAACAAAGGGGCCCAGCTCTCCAACACAAATCTATACAGCCCGAGGACAGCATAGCCCCATATCTGCACAAAGAAAACAGATCAAATTCAGTATGAAACACGGACAGAGCATGCAGACGGAGAGCAGAAAAAGATTCAAAAGCCATACCTCCCAGGCATAAGAATACCCTGATAGGGAATCCTTGGTATTCCTACACGCCTCATCCATGGCGTGGTAGCAGTAGGCCAGCCCCGCTGAGCCTCAATCATATCCGCTCACCTCATCCAGATTAACCAATAGATGTAACAGAGAAAGACGGGCTGTAGAAGAGTGGTTCGCAAAGATAGTCTCAGAAAGGATATACCAGAGGGCACCTCTCACCAACCGATCAGTATTCACATTTGGTTTCTCCGAGTAGGCCTCAATCTGACGTCGGAGGGGTGTCAGCTCAGCAGCAAATCCCTTAACCTTGTTAGGGGGGAAACCAATCAACTGCCTCCACGCAGCTGGACTTGCAGGCTTATAACCCATAAACTTCGGCAGGGGATCGCCAATAAACTCTAATCCCGTGATAGCCAGAAAATCAGTCGGAGTCATCGTTGCTTCCCCGAAGCGCAAATGAACTGTGTGGGTAGTGTCCCACCACCTCTCCCGAATAGCCTGGAGAACTTGGGGAGTCCGCCCTATCCCCCGGAGATTGTCAACAAAAGTCAGAAGACCCATTTGGGCCACCCTATCCCGAACGCCATCAAGGTCCTTGATCTTGTCCCACACCTCCTTAGCCATTTTCGGGCTTCCTCGGCAATTCTTCGTTGACTTATACGACTGCAAAACAGAGGAAAAACAGAGAGGGCAATATTAGAAATCATTCCATGTCAAAAAATCAATGAAATAGAAGAAATTTTTCATTGAGGCATTTCATCAAACACTTGGCGTGCGTACAAGAAAAGCTTGCCCAAGAATGTCATTCGTGATCCGAATCAACCTCTCCTACAATCCATGATGTGTAGGAGGCTCATACACACGCAATGCAACAACAATCATCCAAAGAAACACACAAAATCGACGCATGCAAAAGGAACCTATTTCTAGGCATGAACAAGAACAAAAGCCATTGATGAAATTTTGAATTCAAGAGAAAGGGAATTCAAACTCAATGCAATGCAAGAATCAAGAGGTGAGGAAGAAATTCTTACCAAGCCCTCCCGAACAGCGGTAGAGATGTGCGCGTGCCTATCGAAGGTAAGATCATCGCGAGGGTAATCCTTCCCTGGCAAATAGCTCCCCAAAATCGGATTCCTTTGTTCTTGAGCCATGGATTATGGAGGGAGGAAGGATTAGAAAGTGATTGGAAGGAAGAAATACCAAGCGAATTCACGAAAAATCACAGAGAAAGCGACCTTGGCTCGAGCTAGGGAGGGAAATTTTGGGAAGGATGTTTTCAAAATGAGCAAGAGCTGCTGTTTATATGCCCCGACAGTACAATTCTCGCGCGATATACCTTATCTCGCCGCGAGATATACCTTCTGCAAAAAGTCCAAATTGTCCTCGACAATAAGCGTCTACGCAACGTCAAAGTTCAAAATTTTGACACATTAACCCTTGGAAATGATAAAATAGCAAGGAAACGTGGAAAAACCGGCATCGCAAGTCACGGAACGAGCCAAACGTGACATGCGCACGATCGCCTCCTAGACGGCACTGGGCCGCTCGAGAACCGAGTTGTCCAAAGATCAACTCAATCCACATGATTCAGAGCCCAGAAAGGTGAATCATCAAAGAAAATAAAAGCTCGATCCAATGCCCAAATAGGTGGATCGTCAAACCAAAAGCTCGGTCCAACGCCCAAACAGGTGGATCGTCATCAGAAAAGCCCGGTCCAATGCCCAAACAGGTGGATCGTCATCAGAAAAGCCTGGTCCAACGCCCAAACAGGTGGATCGTCAAACCAAAAGGCCCGGTCCAATGCCCAGATAGGTGGATCGTCGAACCAAAAGCCCGATTCAACGCCCAAATAGGTGAATCGTCATCCCCAACAACAAAAAGCCCGATTCGGAGCCCAGAAAGGCGAATCGTCACAAAACCGACAGGACTCAGGGGACCAGACAGGTAAGCCTTTGTGTTCTAACATAGTTTCCGCAGGTTCGGAGCCCAGACAGGCGAATCTTCAGACAGGCAGGTATATTTTGAATTGGGTCTTGATTTGATTCCTCAGTATGAATTTACCTTTTCAAAAACAAAATCTCCGCGATTTTCAAATGATTTTCAAAATGCCTAAAGCAGCCTTTTCGTGTTTTGGAGTCGAACTACGTCATGGTCTGATTCTCCGATAGAGATACGTAGGAAGCCGTGCGGTCCGACCATCCCGATGTTCAGAATAATGTCTTTTCTATCGTCGACATGACTTCTTTCATAAGACATGTCGCCGAGGGGCTCTGTAGACACCCCATTCTGAACACATCGGAACATACTTATACCACTCTAAGTCTCGCTTTGAGTCAAGAAGTAGAAATCCACCATTTCGTCATGTTTCGTTAAGTTTTGACTAACCACCGTTAGTTTGGGACTAAACTGCATACGAGATAACGAGGAAAGGACAAAACTGTCCACAGGAGCAATATCTCACCGCGAGATGGCGTGTCTCGCGCGAGATATCCCCCCTCTGCAGATTGCAGACGACAGTTCCCTCGTCGATTTCAACCTCTTTTCGGGATAAAACTTTATCTCTCCGGCCAACCAATAAGATTTGGGGTCTAGAACCATCTGATAGGGTTTTACCTCTCCACTTCTTCCTATCCATTCCCTATAAATACTTGGTGACTTCCAAGGTTGAAAACCCCCGGGGAATCGACCGCAAATTTTCACAACACACACAAATTTTATTGGCTTCTTTCCCTGAAAGAACCCTACAAAATCACCCTAAAAACTCACCTCATAGTTTGTTTGTCAACCTTGTTGATAAACAAACATCAAGCTCCAAGTCAAGGACCGAGGTAAAGCTCTGTCCGTGTCAAGAGTCGATTCTAAACTTGAGTCGAAACTCTGCCCAAATCACCTCACGCAAGGTAACTCCTAAATCCCTTTCTAATTGATTGTTAGAGTGGTATAAGTCCATAGAATCTAGGATCGGCCTAGAGCCTCTCCAAATCATGGAGACGGTCTCGAAGCAATCGATCCTACATTCTGTTTAACCCCGTTAAATGGACTTTTGTTTATAATATTTAAAATTGTTTTTCACTTCTTTTGAAAACCTCTCTTTTCTTTAGCAAGACCGATCTCCGGATTGGGTGAAATGGATGCTCCTTGACCTACCCATTTCATAACCTAAGCCCCGAATCCAAATCTCTTTCAAAATGGTTTTCCTATTTTCTCCAATCGAATAATATAGGTGGCGACTCAAAACGAAAAGGATAAAAAATTCCTTTTCCTCACAACGCTACAGTATGTAGCCTTGAGCGAGTATTGGTGGGATACGACCCATACTTTCCATTTCAGATGGGGGGAGGCGACGGTGACTCCCACTGACTTTGCTGCTATCACTGGGTTGCCGACCTATGGCAACACGCTAGTGTTGGCCGATCTACACTCGGCTAGCTTGTCCAAGCTTCGCCGGGTTTTGATATCACGTATGCCAGGGGCTTAGGCATTCGGGCAGACAGCCGACGGAGAGGCATCTGGAGGCGGGTATCCCCGATTATTTGGATGGGTCTTTGAAGATGACCGCGGAGCGCCTGGCTCGAGGGTTCATTTGGTTCGCGTTGTCGGGCCGACTTTGTTCCCGACTTCGACACGTCCCCGTCACTTCCCTCTCGCTCTGCCGCCGACAGATCTGGATGCCGTGAGGGGGTTCGCATGGGGGGAGGCTGGACTGGCCGAGCTCTATCATTCCCTGGATAGGTTCTCACAGGGAGAGGAGCACTCCTTTAGCTGCTTCACACCTGTCTTGGATGTAAGTTCACGTCCTTTTTCTTTTCCTTGTCTCTTTTATGTACTCGTATGTATCTGCTCTGTAGCTGACATAACTTTCCATTTGCTTGACAGGTCTGGTGCTATGAGGTGTTCAGTCTGCAGGATTGGGACATCAAGGAGGCGTATCGACCCCTATTCCCTGCCATGCTGGTTTGGCAGAAGAAAGCGAAGAGGGCGGTCTCGTCGAGAGTCGTCACTCGAGTTTCATACAATGAGGTATCTCTGGCACTAAACCGGGAGTTTTCCGAGAGGATCCAGCTGACCTGGTGGAGTCGGTTCCACTATGGTGTGGTTCAGGTTGCTAGCGAGGTGACGCGGCGGAGGAAGCTCCTGGAGTCTGATCAAGTAGTTCTGAATCGTCTTGAAAGTGGGACTTCATTGCGACGCTATGTATCTGGGGGAGCGGGTGACCTGTCAGTACAGCCCAGGGTCCATTCCGTTGATGCCAGTGGATCCTCCTATGCACATGCAACATCCTCGGGAGATGTCGATGAAGGAGTTAGGGAGGTATAGACAGGGCGTGTTCTATACCGAGTACATCATAGCGGGGGCCGCCTATGATACTTTCTTGAGGATGAGGCTAAGGAGCCCACAGGTGCAGCATAGGGAGGGTGATGGCCCTGGATATCCCCGAGATCTCCCGCTCCCACGCGCTAGGCTGACATACGAGGGGCTGGACGGTTCGCGCAGGCGACTTGTGATCCCACTCCCGGATGAGCCGAGACCATGATACAGGGTTGACCCCAATGCTTCGGTGAGCACTTTTTGATTTTCTGCATTTGATAGTAGTATTCTGCAAATGTTGCATCTGTACTTTCTGCTCGTCTTCTGATGACCCTCCTGGTTCGCAGGTGTCTGGCCGTACGTACAACGACGCTATGTGGCTGGTGGACGGGTGGTCCGCCTACGCTAGGAGGCTTGTGGTGTTCATGCGGTGCAGTTCCCAGAGGAGCGTGGATGTTCGTGAGCAGAGGCCATCTAGGCCGAGAGGTTCGCCTGCTCCCACGGCTGGTGGGAGGACTTTACACAGGGATTTGGCCTGTTCGCGGGCGGAACGGCTAGATTTGGAGCTCATTCTTCTTCGCACTCGGGGCGCGAGAGGGGAGAGTCCTCGAGTTCGCAGACGTCGAGGAGGCCTTTTACATATTCCCGCCTGGAGGAATTTGGCGAGTTCCTGTTTGCGACGGATCCGGCAGCGGCGGAGCAGTGCGTCGAGTGCTCGGATGTCGAGCAGGACTCGGAGTAGTCCTTTTTACTGCTTTCCTTCTCTCTTTTTTTTTGTATGTATCGTCTGGAACGATTTGATTTGAACTGTATTCGAAAAAGGCGCCCATGGGGCGAAATCTGTACTTCGCACATTTATTCTGTGATCACCTTCTGTTATTTTTGGCAAATAAGGAAGTAGGTTAATCAAAAAAATAAATAAAATGAAACATGCATTAAAAATTGAACGGGTCAAAAATTAAGCCTATATGCACTGATTATTAATTATTTGCATTGTTGCACGAGCCCGGGGCGGAAGGGATATTGACATTGGTTGGATGAATCTAGGGCGCAAGACGCAGTTTCATAAAGGATGAACAGGAGTCGTTTGGAATTGTTTCCAATTCAGAGCAAATGGCCGCATAGTTGACCAAGTCAACCGCAGAGGGATTCCGGCTGACTAGGAGTGAATTTCCGTATTCTTTAAATTGCGCTTTCAGCTTTGCAATTTGTAAGAAACTCGCGCATTGCTTTTGATCGCTTAGCCGAATTCTCTCAAACTTCTTAGGCTTTCTTCACTTTCTCGTCATGGCTCCCTTTCCCAAGCTATCGTCTCGGATGCAAGAGCGATATTTGGACAATTTTC